>OY720669.1:5885364-6485364 GCA_963170745.1 Phymatocera aterrima
GTGTAAAATAAATGTGATGAAAATTTCTGTTAAGGTTTTGTCACAGTATATGCGCTAGCAATTTTTCAGCGCTGTTGGGTTTTACACGCCACGTACCGGACACGCGTGTCTTTTTATTTCTGTTTCTCTGGGTGATCGGTGTACAAAAATGTATGATGTTCGACTGGACTTTTAAAAATTGTAGAGTTTTTATAACGTGTAAGTTATGTTTTTTACAGGTAAAGTTCGATCGATGAGAAGTAATTTTTTTTGGCTCCAGTTTAATAATAAAAATTGAATAAATTTTGGCATTCGTATTTATAAAATCGCTGAGTGTTTTGTATACATGGGTGCCCACGTACCTATTCTGTGCGCATCGTGTGTGTTCAATTGTTTATCACGTTACGTGCATACATTCGTCTTTTTGTGTATTATATATTCATGTTTATTCAGGTATACCTGTACATTCGTTGATAATTGAGGTATTTATTTATAATTGATAAAGCGAACGCGGAGTAGAAGCAAAAGCGCGAATGATACAGATGCGAATATAACAATAACGATGATTGTCTCGATGATAATGATGATGACAAAATAACAATCGTAATATCGTCGATAATCGTATTAACAATTAAGTCTGCATTATCTTTACTATCCATTATTGTTATATCATTGTCATTATTGTTGATCATATAGTGTCGTTGACGATGATATAATATTATAATTGCACTGTATAATCATTCGCAGATACCGTAAAACGGTAGATGTCTGTCAATTCGCGATAGAATTTACCGCTACATTTTCTTCATGCTTTCGCACACTGCGGTATTTTTGAACCGTAACGAATGATTATACGAAGGTTACGAATCCCGTGGAAATATGTGCTTGATAATTTTGGGTTAGTTCGTATAACGGATATTGGAGCGATTGATCTTGACTATAGAGACACGAATACCTACCGAATTCATAATTATAATGAGGCTGAACTTCGTAACGCAGACGAAAGAGGAATCGCCAAAAACAACGTCGGCGAAAATTTTCGGATAGAGACAAATCTGGATTTTGGTTTGTTCTTTTTTTTTCTTTTTTTTTTTTTAGCTATTTCGAGCACACGCACGGCTTGGGGAAATTTCGAAAATTGGAAAAAAAGAAAAATAAAATCACGATTTTTCTTGAGCCGATAAATTTTACCGATATTATTGTTCGTGATTTTGTTTCGTTAACGTTATCAACGCTGTTTCAGCCTCGCAAATTATTGCAACGATCTTTCGATGAAAAATTGTCACCAAAATTCGCTCGGGGTGTCGTCTGATGTAGGCGAGAATATTGGTAAAATTGAAAAAAAAAAACAAAAAAAAGTCTTTCTTATAATTTGTTTAATTTGCCATTTTTTGTTCTGTCATATGCAGGCCGACGGGCATGGCACGGAAACGGGACCAGAATTGGACGAGGAGATGGAGAAGGTGTTCGCGATGGACACGGGGGAGAAATTCAACGTTTCCAGGTTCGGATCTCCCACCGAATCGGCTGGATCTGATCGTGAACGAGGAGCACCACCCAGATACGGAGAACGTGATTTTAATCGTAAGTGCAGTGGTCAATTATCATCCCCATACTATTATACACGTGGAACTATTCCGTCGAGTCTTTCGTCTGTCTTTCCATCATCCTCATTTTCATTCACTCTACCTTCGCATTTTTGGATCCCTGTTTCCTTATGGGTATCGCGGAAATTAGACGCGTTCTGGCTTACTGGCTCACCAGCTACAGACCTTGTACTATATTCATTTTCATAATACGACATCACATTTGAACCTCGCAAGTTAGGTTTTTTGTATATCGTGATCGTTGTCCGGCTTCTTTATCAGCCGCGAGAGTGCAGACGACGAATTTGCCTGTAATTCGTTCGCCGCGTGACCCTGCGGGATTTGGCAGACCCGAACATCGCCGCTTCGGAATATTGATAAATCGATAAGAATATCAAAGCAAATACACCTAAAATATACGAATATAGTATGTAATACTTACTGTAATACTTACATGTCGTACAGATTCCATTGTCAGTTTCTTACATAAGCGGAACAAAGTACACAGCTATCTGTTATGGTAGCATGCAACAAAACTGGTGATATATCATCGTACGAATTATTGTTCGTTGCATCGGGTGATAAGTAAATGGATTTTTAATTGATTAGGTAGTTTTTTTTCTCTATCTCTCCACTTCCATGTATTCATGTATTTTCAGTCTATTATTATAAACTCACATCTACGATCTCGTGTGTATACCGACATATATAGCTATACAGTATGACGACTGCTAGCTGCAAAAACGCGGGATATTTATGTGCGCAACTGATAATTTTTGCACGCGGGTTTTTTTTTTTTTTTTTTATATACACTATAAGGTATACCCATACGGTAATACGTTTGCCATTTATCCTCGAATTGGGACAGATATACATGTAGGTACGAGCTTTTAATTCTATTCATTTACGTATGTATATACATACAATAATTAGCAACGTCGTTCTTCCCTTTTGCGTGGTACAGAATAATATATATGACTGTATGTAATGTGCATAAAACCCGTGAGTCGGGATACGTGAGAAAACCTCTCTTCTGTATTTTTATTTATTCATTTCATTCGCTGTCTACCGCATAATGTATAACTTGAAATTTTGTTTTGTTTTGTTTTTCTTTTTTCTTTTTCTTCTTTGCTAAATATAGGATATTACAATTTTCAAGCATACAATAATCACGAAATTCCGTTGCGACAGTACGTAATTTCACATTTTTGAAACACGCTGGTCTCTTTTTCTCTTACTCTCTTTCTTCTGCGGGAAAACATGAATAATTTGAACCACAACCGAGCGACGATTTCATTGCCCGTAGGCTGGAACTTTTGCTTTTGCCGGACGCCGGTATAACGGGCCACGTAATTTTGTTTGGCGGAGAAAAACGCGAGGGTTGGGGAAACGTCGAGGGCGGGGGGATGAATAAATACGAACATCAAATGAAAAAGACAACTTTCATGCCATACAATCGAATTGAATTCTTTCAACGTCCTGCAATTATATATTTATACGTATATGTTAGTATAGATATATATATATATATATACATATATATATATATGTGTTTAGCACGATATTCTAGAAATGAGAATAAAAGTGTTTCGTAATAAATGTTGAATTTTCCTCGTGACGTTTCAATGCCGTGGAACAGCGCTCTCGGATACTTTTTTTTTTGCAATTTCGTTGCGTTAACGGTGTTACAAACGCTAGCCCCTCATGAAGCCTTTTCGATCAAACTGTAGCTACCTGCCTTTGTAGGTGCACAGGAATCTTTCAACAAGTAAAATAATTACGTACGTATAATTTATATACACTGTTTATATACGGAAGCACTTATTCATTTGTGTATATTAATTATATATTTCAGCATATTTTCGGAATGTCGAAAAACGCGTGCTCAATTTAACATATAGGTACTGGTTGATAGCAGGCGAGAAATAACACAGGATGTTTATAAATTGCGGTTAATTAGCTCGAAAAGCATTTTTAAACTCGGCATAGTTGAATTGTTGAAAATTTGGACGAAAAAATTGGATAGGGAAATAAAAGAGTGAACGAGCGTCGAAAATAATTGCAAGTTCTCAACGTCCGTCCGCAATAATTTGTTCGTGTAACACAATGATATAGCCTAGCTGTTATTTTAGTATCTAAGCTGGATGTTATAGGTATGCTCATGTAATAGTTAAAAATGAATTATTTTTCAATTGGAATGCACATGATTTATCGCCGTTTAGGTATATGTATGTACTACCAGCTAGCACGCGGCAAATTTATACATTATGTATGCATACTTTAAATATTCAGATCGCTTAAAAATTAGCTTCATTCATCATCATCTAATTCTGCAGCGGCAAATTGGTTTCTTTCTCACGCTGTGGTGGTCGCAGGTCGAACGAACCATAGACGCAGTACGCACAAATTCAGCAGCCACACATTTCTGCAAGTGAAATTTAAAATTTCACCAACTACGTTACACATGTACGAGGCTTGCATTTTTAATTTATTGCTACGGCGTAGTTATAGTCTACTCCCACGTTCCGTTTTGTTCATAGTACCATGTCCTGCTTCATGATATTTGAATGTTGAAAATAATTTGAAAATAATTTGTTTTTTCATATCCAAACATCGCAAAAAAATATCTGCTACCTAGAATTTTTTTGATCAATTTTCGTTGCCATGTCGCGCACAGTCATCGGTCTTTTTTATTACGAAATGTGACGCTTGAGGGTAGTTACGTAAAAGTGAGAGAAAACAAAAAAAATGAAAAATTATTTCCCGAAAGTCAGAAGATCAAGGAGCGAACAAGGTTTTTGACGTGATTTTGATTTGATATAAAAACCTGTCCAGTTCGGCACACACGCCTCTATCATTAAAATTGAATTTCGTTAATTATTACAGTGAAATCGATCCGTTGAACTGTTGTATTATTTTTTCGCCTCTCAAAAATTTGGAGAAAATATGCTCTGTGATTCTGGCGAGACATTTTGGAAAATTCTGTCAACATCGAGCATCGTAAATCATGTGTATTGTTACTCAATTTTCCCTCTCTTGTTTTCTTTCCAATTCTGCAAGGTTTTACAGTAATTGAATTCCGAATATTTTTCTGCTAACGAGCTTTCGGATTCTTGAAAATTCTTTCAGTAATGTCGAGAACCACTTTTTACATTCGCGTTCTTATTCTTACACTACCTTTTTTCGCTTTTATCCGTTATTCATCTTCTTTTTTCCCCCCACTTTTTTTTTACAGAACATCGCAAGCGAAGTTATCCCCATCCGCACATGCCATTGAAAAGTCTTCACTCGAGATCAATGAGGCGGCATCTCTCACCGTAAGTATTTTTTTTATTTTTTTGCTGTTTTTTTTTGTAACACCTGCTTGGAAAGTTGGACTTTTCGTGCCTGTGGAACGGGCGTAAAGTGGCCGATGTACGGCTAGCGAGCGGGAAGATGTAGACGCATGCGCACATCGCGGATGCTACGCTTTCCGCACTGGGGCGTGTTAGTTTGTCCGTGCGGAGAGAACGTATTAATATTATTCGCGAAGCGCGCGTGCTGCAACTTCTTCACTTTGCAGGCCACATTTTAGTCTAGCCTCTCGCGCCTTTCCCGACGCTCGCCACGCTCTACAAACACTCTAAAGCCGAATCTTTCCTCGAAGGCGTGACGAATAATATGTCGCGTGCGGTTAGGACGGATAGGCAGTTTCCGCCCTCGCCGCACGACATACTACTATTTTTTCCCCCTGTACTAAAGTAATGTACAAATTGTCGATATCTGTGGTATGTATATATCTATCCTATTTAAATCTATGAATTTTCGTTCAAATATTGTCCGACTGACATCATACGTATACGTATACTATAGGTATAGTATATGTATATGTAGCATGTGTCAATTTTTATCGTGAAAGATGAGGCGTGTCGAGACTTAATACACAGGTATACACATCAATAAATTTACAGCTCCTGTATAACAACGCACGCGCCAGGCGTTCATGGAAAAATGATTGATTTATCGTGAAAATAATATACCTAGGTAGTCCGGTACGCATAATTTGTTAATATATTTTGTTTATTTTTTACGCCGCGCAAAAATTTCAAAGATTTCTCTTTGCCAGACTCGGTGCAAAAATGTATAGGTATCGTACGGGTATGCGTTGATCGTTTATTTTATCCGATATATATCCATCTATCTATCTATCTATCTCTGTTTCTTACTTTCTTTCATATTAGGTGCCCCACAAAATATGGGTACAGTTAACGAAACATGCTTTGAATCGAAATAAAAAATCCTCGAGCTCGATTGAGGCAGGACCGGCGGCAATTGGCGCCGGTGAAACATCTGCAAGAAATTGAATCCCCGGAAGAAAAATTCTACCTCAATTGCTCTCGTCAGGGTATCAAGAACTGCAAGCATTGCGGTAGACAGTTATTCTTTAAAGAGTCCATATTATATCCCTCTACGAATTGTTTCGCTCCTATATCTTTTTTTCCAATTGCCAATTCAAAATTACGAATAATAACAATAATAATATTATTATTGACTTATCGTCGCCGAAATGTGAGAAAAAAATTGAATTACGTTTTTCGTCACGTTTTCGCGTCGAAACTGGTGATACATTACTTTACGCGAATTTGTTGCGTTAACGTTCTAAACTAGAGCAGGCTCATGCACGAGAATGAAGGCTGAATTTAAGTTTATTAATCTGGTTCATTGACTCGTCGATAAATGATATTTAGAAATACAAACGTACTACAATTATGACATTGAGAATAACGATGCGTGATACCGGCGCCGGCCATAAGTCATTACGTAAGTTGCACCTCGCCCTGTTACATATTCCAGGGCTCAGAGTCTTAGGAATATATATATGTATATATAGACGCGCCAGCTTCTGACATTGATGTTTTCTGCACCTTATCTCGGCGGAGAAAAACGGGATAAATCAGAAAGACGAATGGACGATCGATCAGCTGGATAAAACAGACCGAGATCACGCTTTGTGCTTCTAACGCCATTCATTCTTTCGGGAAATATGCATAATTTGATCATTGAACAGTTCCAAGTACTTTTATAGCCTGTTGGAATACGCGACAACATTGAAAATCTGTTCTCGGGGAATGACTGAGAAAAAAAACGTTCTTTTTTTTTTTTTTTTAAAGACTTTTTCGAAACGTGATCTACTAATATATTCAGTGGACAAAAAAATCAATGAAATTATATTTATTATGAGAAGGACGCGTAGGTATGTACCTACATACGTGCAAAATAATTACTTCGGGAGAACCGACCGAGTATAATAGCATCGTATATTTTCTCTCCTCATGGAGTCGTAAGTCTGCAGAACTTGTGAGTTATTGATGATTACATACGAGCTTGATATACAGGTATAGCTGTTATAGATCAAGTCTTTGCCAAGGAAGACTCACGATTTATGGCTGTTATAGGAGTAGGCGTAGAAGATAGACACACGATGATCTTCTATTATAATGACGTATTTCATCTGTTCTCTGGTGTGTTATACATATCTGATATCAAAGTTATATATAATTATTATATTCGGTGCTGTTTTGTTTGTTTGTTCGTTTCGGTTTGCAGTTTTCGCAACTCCGTTAGCGGCGGAAATTCACTCTAGGGCGACAACGAAACTCGAATTATTGCTTTTCTCTGTTTTTTTTTAATCTATTTTGTGTCGAACATTTGCCTGGGATGCCGAAACTTATCTCGGGCATATATCCATACAAGTTATAATGAATCTGTTTATCATCGAGATTCTCATGTATATACGTATATAAGTGGACTGGATGACAAAAGTCTGAGATGTTCAACGTTACAGGGCTTGAAATCATGCGAATACAATTGTGCTGGTATAGATAAAAACTGCGATTTCGAAGTTGTGAATTTGAATTTCTGATTTCAAATATAGAGGATGAAATAAAAATGAGAAAGCATCGTTTATCAAATAATTTCGTTGATCGAACTATTTTTTCAACTATTTCTATCGAAACGAAAAAAAGAGTGAGAAATTTACATGAGATTTATGTACATGTTTGGCTGTTTATGGTTAAACGCGAATCTAGAATGATCTTCGTTGAGATTTGTCGATTTGCTTGAAAGTTACGCTCGGTGTATAGTCACCACTGTTGGACAAACTTTTTCCTGAGATACTAAAACGCGGGGGAATCGCTTTGAAAATCTTGATACAAATGATTGACGGTATCTTGCCAATTTGAAGAGTTATTCTTGGCTTTGACGATACGTGTTCCTGAATCTGATTCTTTTATCTTGATGGCGTTTTTCAAATATCCACAATGTCTGTACGGGTACGCGTACACGGTAGAGCTATTTTCTCCTCATGATTCAAGAGAAATAAAGTAAATTGAATTTTTGAGATCGCCAATGTTGATTGTATGCGTATACTGTAATCCACGACGAATCGCTGCCGATTGTTACATTTGTCATAATGCCTGAAACACTCGACTTTTGTCAAATTTCAAACTTCTCGAAAGGATCGTATAATCATTCCACTTGAAATCAAATGTCATTGTTGAATTGTTTGTTAAAAAGTTAAAGCGCAAAATGTTGATTTGCAGATGTAAAATTGGACGTAACTATTTGACATTTGAATTGAAGCTTTTATAGCAGGTATAATGTATCGGTAGACAGCTATATATTAATCCGCCTCCGAGGTAGCAGCGATACACCTCATATCTCCGATAATTCATAGGATCTTTTGGGATCAAAGAAAAATCATATAATCATTCATAGACTCACCTCTACAGTCTACCGAGTTGTTTGTGCATCCGGAATTACAACTTGACGAATTTTCAATAAATTCATTGAATCTGTCGATGGAAATTTTTGCTGTATCTATCATGCTGCTATATCTATCTCAAGTATATCGATGTGTTCGATCTCTTTTTGTTTCTTTATCGAAAGAGTGGATAGAAAAGAAAAAGCATACACGTTTGATTTGAATGATACGTTTTACGCGGATACTTACAGTAATCCAGTTGCAGAAACGAAATAAGAAAAAGCCGTGAAAAATTTGGCGCAAATTTATGAGAGTAGTGTCGTGTTAACAAAAGAAAATTCAGAAGAGGAACAGAAAAATACATGACAAAACACGAATTAAGATTCATTTGAGTATCGTGCGAAAGTTCAGTTGAGGGGTTTTTCTTTTCTCTCTTAATAAGCTCGCGTCTCGTGACTTGAGGGGGAAGAAAATGTATACCTTCCCTCTATTCTCCGGATAAACACCGGCAAGGGGACGAAAGGGTTCTCCATTATAACTAACAAGGGTTCAAGTTCTTTTTGGGGCAAGTTGAGATTGTGTGGGACTCGAAGGTGGGATCGTTGGTCGTGTGAACTCTGAACCTTGAGTCCTGAGTCAGAAAAAAATCAACTTTAAGGGTCTTTCAGAATTATTTCCCAGGGAAGGCATCGCCCCCTGAAAATTTCTAGGGCTCATGAGAAGATATTTTCATTTCAGTTTTATTCCCCGATAACGCGTCTTTTAATTGGCATTTTTTAACAGGCAGCTTATAGAGACAACTAACTTTTCTTGCTCATTATTCTGTCTCACTTCCGTGTAATTATAATTGTGAGTGGGATTTCTAAACTTCCCTCTCAAGTCTCGTAGACGAAAAAATAATGATCTCAATTACAGAATTATATGGGTATTATTTTCCTACGATGTTATATAGAAAAAGAATTTATGTAACTTCGACTTTGACTGCGATCGGTATTTAACGATCGATAATTATCCACAATTTGTAGACCTGAAACGTGAAATTAGGTGCAAAGGATCTTCACGCGATAGTGCAATTTTTATTTGTGCTTTTATTGCCATTTTTTGTTATCTCGTGCAGCCCAAAAGTCACAAAATACAATATAATTACTATGTAGTCGGGTTCTAGTCTTACGTCGATAAACCCAACTTAACGTATACCACAAATCTCAGTAAATCGCAATCTCTTTCCGTATACATTCATAATTATCCTTTAATTATAAATTATATACTAAAATCGTTTCGAGGAAGGCAAATATTCCGTCTTTCGTGATATTACAGCTCTTCGTGTGATTCGAACTGGATCATAACGTGACAAGAAAATTGTATACTCTTCGTTATACTCGGGGTGTGGTTTATATTGGTTTTTATTTAGTATCATTGATCCTGAAATAATAAGAATTTAGACAATAAAATTCAGTAAATTTCTCCCTGCAATAGCGAAATTGTATTAATTTATTTATCTCGCTAATCAGTGAAGGATCTACGACCGATGCTGGGCCGGACGAGGATCAAACGCTAAATGATGAACCGGAAGTGGTAACAGGAAACGGTGAACCGCCTGAGGAGGTTGACGCCTTGATTAACGGCAAAGAACAATCTGAAAATGACGTTGCTTACGGTGACGGCGTTCTCGATAACGCAATCTTTTCGCAAGACGATAACGAGCTAGTTCTTCTTAGCGGCGAAAGTGAAGCACCTATTTCCGAAAGAGCAGCTTCTGGGTATACCGAAAGCCCGGTTATCGGTAGTCCTAGAGTACAATTTGAAAAAATTAGAGAAGAAGGCGCTGTTAGTCCACCTCCGGAAATTATCGCTGGTGACGACGATCGCAAATCCAGACGACATCACAAACACGATCACAAGTAAGTTTGCGTCTCTTTATCTTTGCTATCCGCTTTAAATATGTGTGTATATATATTTCTATTTTTATTTTATTTTTTATTTTTGTTCTTGTTTCTGCAATTACTTCGCCGATTTTCGTCTTGTGAGTAATTTTGACTGATTAGAAAATTATACGAGTGAGTTAATCCGTTTTTCCTATTTCGTTGGGGTGAGGGTCAAAATTGTAGTAGACCTGAGAATCGACGGGCCGAAATTTCGACAGTCAAATTATCGTAAGTGCAAAATGTAGAAAGGCCATAATGACGAGAGTCCATCAAGTAGAAAGGAAAAATTCAGAACAAAAAATCCTAGCAATAAATACATGCCGACGATTAGTCCTCGGAATGGGCAAGACTACGAGCGGTGAAATATCTGAATGGTAGAATATCGGACGCGTGAAAAGTTGCGTGTTCACAATTCAGAATCGTGCATATATTACGAAAGTTGCCGAATCCTAAACCGTTGAATCGAAAGACCGAAAACTGGAAAGGTCAGAACACCGAAACCAGGAGACACGAGAAAAACATTTATTATCTTGCACTGAGAAAATAATCGATTACTTGTCACTTTTTCGGAATTTTGGGCTTTCGGAATTCTGGTCTTTCGGAATTTTGCTTATCGAAGTTTTACCGTTTCTGAACCTTCAGTTTCGATCTTCTTTTCTTCGGTTCATTGGCTGATAGAAACGTTAGCCGCTCTGAATTTTCAATTACAAAAATATGAATTCTCCAAATTTTGTCAATCTACGCTTCGGCCGTTCGGGATCAATGTAAACTATCCGAAAATACATTTTCGGATAGAAGCGCGTTCGGGCGAATGGCCTTCCGACGAAACAGTCATTCAATTTAGTAATACATGAGAAATGGAAATTTTGCTTTCATGATATTTCGCTACTTTAGAATTGATATCTTTGAAATTCGGCATTTCGGCGCTTTTACTTTTTGGTCTTTCGGAATTTCGACCACCACCCTCTTGTTGTTGTATATTTTGGCATGCTGAAATTTTACAAAACTATATTTATTTTCGCCCGCGTCGTGATTCCGCGTCGTTTCGACAAAACCCGCGCGCCTGCGATCCACAGTTCGCGTCGTCGCGTGTCTCTAAAATTAAAAATCCATCAAGTTCGTATTACCGCGAGTGGTACAGGCTAGGTCGCTTGTCAGCCAATATTGCTGTCAAGATATAAACCCAAAAGACAAAATCGGTGGTTGGAACAGGCTGGTGCCATGGCCTTTGGCCAGGGTGTACCACTTAGCTATTGTTTTATATTTAATTGCGGGTTTCGGAATGATCGCGTTGTCGCTGCTACGCGGCTCGTGCCGCCAGCCAGTGCTACTCTACTACTGTTATTCAGTTCTCTGACATGCCTGTCTCATACGAACGGTCCCAGGATCGCATCGGTAACTTTCGACGGTATTTGAAATACATTTATATATCTATATGAATATTTGATCATTCTTAATTCGTTACTCAAATTATATATTCAAGTATACTGTGTAATATGTCCTTGCTACTTTTACGTGAACGTTGTAGTACATTGGTATACTGGCGCGGAATGTGAATTTCCGATCGGTAAAATTTCACGGCAAGCCGAGAATATCTGTGTCGTGTCGTAAAGATAAAACATGGAAAACAGTGAGGATGGTTCTACATTTTATTGTTCGTCGGTGTAGTTCCCAAGTTATTTTTTCCTTTTTCTCACGCTTCTTTTTCTTTCGTTTTCATACAACAATGTCATTTTATTCTTACCTGCGTGTGGGCTACCGGTTTCATTAAATAGTTACGCTGCGGGTTCTGTTACTGGTATTAGGAGTGTTTTTCGTTTCGTGAATCGAACATTGAACGTTGAAAAAGTTCTTCATATCATGTATTCCTCATTATTTCTTCCTTCTTATTTTTCTTCTTTTCTTTCCTTCCCATATCGAGATAATACTGGTGTTGTATCCTGTTGAATCGGGCTTTTTTTTTTATTGCTTTCGTTTTTTTTTTTCACCACGTTAAAACCTTACGGTTCATTTTTAGTTCGTTTATTTCGTTTTTTCTTATTATTTTCTCGAATCCGCGGGATTCACGCAAGTTTGAAAATCTTAGCCCCGCATCTTTTTATATACCTGGCGATCAAGCAGATATGGTTTGCTTCAGATGTTTTATCTCATACCCTTTCTTTCCTCTTTTTTTTTTTTTTTCTCGTGACCGCATATTGTGAAACGGTTTCAGTTTAAAGTTGGTTATCAGACGTTCTCTTCCGTCTCCTCATCCGCCACTCAATGCCAGGGTTAAATTCCTCTTCGGCCAACGTAAGTTGGCACGAGCTTGAGAAGTCACGTCACGAAACGGACGGCGACGCACGTCAAGAAAGAATTCTCGACGTCGCGACGATTCTCGTGATACCTATAAAGTTCGATGATTTAACAATATACATAGGTATATTTAATAATTATACAGCGAAGTAAATGGCCGTCGAACAAAAATGTCCTAGCTGTAGGAAGGAAGAAAAAATTAGGTTGATAACAGAATTTGAATCGTTATCAATAACGATGAATCGTGAATCGAATCGTCGAAATTGAAACGGATCGTTTTTTTGCATGATGGAAAATTCTCTCATTACAGACGTCATCATCATAAGTCAAGGAAATATTCGCTACAGGAAGATCCGCAATGGAGAAAACGCTCGGGCGCCGGTATCACAGATGGAAATCCGTGTATGGGACGCCGGGTGAGCGTGCAACCCGAAGAAGCAAGTACGCTTCAAGAATTAGATATCGACGGTCTTGAATCACACAGAAGCGACGATCCCCGTGGTATGCGTCGTCATAAAACAGGGCATCACACTTCTACCGTACACATAGGTAGAAAAATTCAAGGTGGAATACTACATGAGGCATTTAAAAAAATGTACGATCATTCACCGCACGAAGTTTTCGTTCAGCTTGACGAGCTTCATGGTATTGGCGAAGATCGCGAATGGCGTGAAACTGCGCGTTGGATCAAATATGAAGAAGATGTCGAGGAAGGTGCCGACAGATGGGGAAGACCCCACGTTGCATCTCTGAGCTTTCATTCGCTTTTAAATTTACGGCGATGTCTTGAAACCGGCGTTTGTTTACTCGATCTTGAAGAACATGATCTTCCCGGTGTCGCTTACAGAGTTGTCGAACAAATGGTTGTCGAAGATCTCATCTCACAGGATGATCGTCCCGTTGTTATGAGAGCTCTACTTCTTAGGCACAGACACGTCAATGAACATGATCGTTTCCGATTTGGCGCCAAGAGGAATTACTCCAGTTATACGAGCTTGCAGGTAATTGGATTATGCTTCCACCTCGTTTATTTCAATCTGTAAGAGATCTATGAAATTTTAGGTCAATTATATTTCAAGATATATCACTGAATCTCAGCAAGGATTTCAAATTATTATTATATTTCGAACACTTGTAAAATTTTGCGAGAGCATTCACTAAAGTCCTGAAAGTTCGGAAAAAAGTAATCGGAGAACTGAGCGATGATCGAAATTCTTGAAATTTTCACAAATTCCTTCAGAGATGGTGTGTAAAACTTTGAAAATTGGTTACAATCTTACAGAAGAATTTGATTGAAATTATGAAATCTCAAGTGAAGAATCCTAGGGATCGGTGAAACCCCTCTACGACAAATTAGAAAGTCTCTTTTTGTGCCGTGTAATGTTTTCTGTAGGTTCCGTATTCACCCGTACCTTTAAGCATAGTTCAACTATGATCTATCCTTTTTTATTCAATATAAACCAAGAGATAAAAAAATATAGAGAAGAGTGAAAGAGGCATTCACGTTTCCACCTTCACTTCGTCAGATTCTCTTTATGGCCTATACCTACTATAATGTGGTAAAATGACGCCAATTATTGAGAAACTTTCCCATAAGGCAACAGATGATGACGGAGGTGAAGGTGGGGTGGATGGAGGTGAATGCGCGCTAGAACAAAAAATAAAAATAAAAAAAAAAATAAATAAAAGATCCTCATAAACGATCTGACTGACGGATGATAATGTTATTTCCGTAGTCGATCTGGCTGGAGGAGGAAGAGGCTGCTAAAGAAGCCACCGAGAACCATGTGAACCAACATGTAAATCTCTCGTTTCCCCTACGCAAATATGATTTCGATTTTGTTGCTAGTTTATTTTCTTTTTTTTCTTTTTTCCTCCCATTCCCCCCAGATCCCTTTTAAATAGACCTAGGCTGGCGTTAACACTATCTTACAACTGATCCATGAACTTAAAGTAGAAGTGTTTTCCTAGCATTTTTTTGTTCATTCATAACTTGACCCATTTTTTGATTAATTTTTAACAAAATTTTAATCCACCTTAAAATCTGGTGAAAAAGTTTTAATCCAGGTAAAACTACAGTCTCTATAAGTCCATGGAACTGTGGTTGTACATGTATACATCCCACGCAGCTTGAAGTTTTTATTGTTTGTTTTGATTTTTTATCTATCCATCTATGCGTCATTTTCATTGACTTTACCAATGATCTTTCCATTCTGATTAGCTATCGATATTTGATAGCGACAGCCCGCGCATGGTTGTATTATGTATCGCACCTTCCTTTTTTCACCCCTGTATATAATTTACATTTTTATTATATCTATTTGTTTCTAGGTTTAGATACATGTATGCATACTCTGTGTAGCGCCAGAAACAAAGCATAGGTTTTCTTGACTCACCTTTGCAAAAGTTTATTCGATTTGAGTGACCATTTTATTTCATTGTTCGGTCTTCTGAATAATTCAAAAGTGTCGACCTAGACATCGTGTGATACTGATTGATTAAACTTTACATCATTTACGTATATATGCGCTTTTTCTAAATTAGAAAAACTCATATCCCCGATACACAACAAATAATTGTTCCTTCATTAAATTATCGTTATTATTCTTTTGTTTCTTACATCAAATTATTCACGGCTTATCGAAAACTTTGGGCATGGAGTTTCTGGTCTGTTATGCTGTGACCGTCTGCTATTTGCCAATTGAAAATTATTGTATTCCATGGCGCACTACTCGCTGTGGAAGTGGTACTAGAAACTATAAGAGAAACTTTTGAATTGCTCTGAAATGCAAAAACAACTGATTCTAGATTTTCTTCATATGAACGATAAGATCGAGTACTGAGTTCTCTGTTTAAACTTCAATCTAAGAAACTAGCAGGCTAATAATATGTCAATTTCTCGGATTAAGGAAACCTATGCATAGTTTTCGATGACACCCTGTATATGCATATACCACAAGCCATAACATTATGAAAGTTATGAAGTATTATATCTAACTTTGATAATTGTTTCTTCAGAACCTCAGCGATTCTAAGCCGAAAATTATATCGTCGAACCTGGCCCTGGACAACAATCATACAGCGGTAGACATGAAGGAGGAGCTCACTTACACGAGCAGTAATGAGGATTTGAAGAAAACTCAAAATGATTATATATTGAAAAGAATACCTGCCGGAGCTGAGGCTACGACTGTACTTGTCGGTGCTGTTGACTTTCTCGACCAACCTACCATAGCTTTTGTCAGGCTTGCCGAAGGCGTTTTTATGCCATCTCTTACGGAGGTCAACATTCCTGTTCGATTCATGTTTATTCTTCTGGGTCCCAGAAATGCTGATCTTGATTATCACGAAGTTGGTCGATCAATATCTACCCTAATGGCTAATACGTCGTTTCATAAAATTGCCTACAAAGCAAATGAAAGACGAGAATTACTATCAGCTATTAATGAATTCTTGGATGATTCCATTGTCCTACCACCTGGTGACTGGGAAAGACAAGCACTTTTGCCATTCGATGAACTCAAGGCAAAAAGCGAAGCTATTAGAAAAAGAAAAGCTAAAGCTTTGGCAAGAAAATCAAAACCTACACAAAGCGACGCGGCTGCTAAAAAAGGTCAGTCTTGTTTTTCTTAATCTCATGTTTAATTAATTTCATTATAAATGAACTACACTCACATTTTTATTCCACATGCTATCTCAATATTGCAGCTCTTCTAGCTGGCGACGATGAGAAAAAACCACCCGCTGACGATCCGCTGCGTAGAACACGGCGTCCATTTGGAGGACTTGTCAATGACATTAGGAGACGCTATCCTCTCTATCTATCTGATCTCACAGACGGCTTGAACACTTCCTGTTTAGCAGCAGCTATTTTCATGTATTTCGCCGCTTTGTGTACAGCCATTACCTTTGGCGGTTTAATGAGCGACAAAACAAACAACTTAATAGGCATATCAGAGACTCTAATTTCCGCTTCATGGACCGGGGTCATAATGGCCCTCTTTGCGACACAGCCTCTTGTTATTATTGGTACAACTGGACCCCTCCTTCTCTTCGATGAAAGTTTATACAAATTTTGCCTCTCCTATGACTTAGAGTTTCTAACAATGAGGGTATACATCGGCGTTTGGCTCGGTGTAATCGCATTGGTTATTGCTTGTGTCGAAGGTTCTGTACTTGTGAAATTGTTCACACGTTTCACAGAAGAAATATTCACCGGACTGATATCACTCCTATATATCGTCGAGACTTTCATAAAGCTATATTCATACTTTGTGAGGAATCCTCTTCTCCATGAATATTGCTTCAGCCCTGGTGAAAACACGACCACTACTAATCTGATGTTTACTCCAACTACCGAAATGACGGGACTTGCAGATTCACCCAATAACACCGGCTTGTCCATTCCCGAGGAATTCACTTATGGCTTTCTTCCTGAAAAGGATAAAAATGGTCTCATAAATCAGCCAAACACAGCTCTTATGTGCACAATTCTTTGCCTCGGAACTTTCCTCGGTGCATTTTACCTACGGATATTTCGTAACAGTCACTACCTTGGACGTAGCGCAAGAAGAGCTTTCGGTGACTTTGGAGTACCTATAAGCATCGTCGTTTTTGTTCTTATTGATTTCTTAGCCGATGTTAAAACAGAAAAATTACGAGTACCTGCAGGATTAACTCCATCTGATCCTGACATGAGACCATGGTTCATATCTCCTGGTGGCCAAGAAAAATCTATTCCTGTTTGGATTGCGCTTGCCTGCGTTGTCCCAGCCTTCTTAATCTACATTCTTGTATTCATGGAGACTCAAATATCTGAGTGAGTATATTTTTAGTATTTTCAGAAGATTATATATTTCCCGTTTCTGTTCATGCGCAGAGGTAGTTTTATTACTAGAATTTATTATTCTGCCTTCAAACACAAATGCTAACGACAGTTTGGTATTTTTCTTTTTTTACTTTTATCAGGCTTATCATCGACAAGAAAGAACGTAAACTTCGCAAAGGCAATGGCTACCACATGGACATTGTTGTTGTCTGTCTTATGAATGTTGGATGCGGTTTCATTGGTATGCCATGGTGCTGCGCAGCATCTGTTCGTTCTCTTACTCACGTGTCTTCGGTGACAATTATGTCTACGAATCATGCACCCGGAGATAAGCCACACATAGTTGAAGTGAAGGAGCAAAGAGTGAGCGGTTTAGTAGTCGCAATTCTTGTCGGTTTAAGTGTTTTTATGGCTCCGTTACTTAGGCGTATACCAATGTCTGTTTTAATTGGTATTTTCCTCTATATGGGTATATCTTCGACCAATGGCGTCCAGCTGTTTGATCGTATAAAATTATTCTTTATGCCCGTTAAACACCACGGTACAGCTAATTATGTGCGTAGAGTACAAACGTACAAAATGCACATATTCACATTAATACAGATATTTTGTCTTGCTGTCCTTTGGGTCGTTAAAAGCACCCAAGCTTCTCTGGCATTCCCATTCTTTTTAATCCTCATGATACCATTGCGCGCTCAAATGTCGCGGTACTTTACACCTGCGGAACTAAGAGCTCTCGATACTAAAGAACCAGAGAATGAAAACAATCAGGATGAGCCAGATTTTTATGAGGAAGCACCCCTTCCTGGTTAGACCGTGCCTTACCTTACCCAGACCCCATCTTATCCATTCATATTACTAGTATCCCTTCTTCTGATTATTATCTTTCCCTTATTATTTTTTTCTAGAAATCAACATTCAGGGTAACTTGAAAAGTTTAAACCGTTTTTAACGGATCTATATATCTATATTTTCATCCTCCTCTCTCCCCGCGTGAGCAAAGAATATTTATAGAGCGGGTTTGAATTTAGTTTTATAGTAAGTTTTAAGAAATAACATATAGCAATCTTGTATTATACATTGTAAATAGGTACTTATTGTGAGCTGATTTCAAAATTGGAAAAACCAATTCTCATTTCAGCTGTGTATGGTTTAATAGCGATAATATTTGGTTTGTTTAGGTAATCATTTTACCGGTCATCATTAATATTAAAGAATTTATTTATAATTTCAGACACAAACACCTTTCTTGAATGAAATTACGGAAAAAGTATAAAAGTGCCAAACAGAATTCGTTCAATCATTTTCATCTCTAAATATTTATTCCTTAAAAAATGATGATTTACTTGTTAATAAGCGCGAAGCTCCGTTTGATTCGTTTTCAATTAGTGTTTGAAAATTCACAAACTATTTTGACACCCTGATTACATATGTTATCATCGTACTTCTTAATGTCTGACCACTATTTCCATTTGTACCTTATCAACGCTACCTGTATGGGAACAGAAAGAAGGCCCATGTGACATTAACTCTTATGAAGTATAATAAATGGTTTATCCAGATCGCGGTAATGCCATAAAACTTTTGCCCACACGGCACTTGCGTATGTTAAATAGAAAGACAAGAAATAATAACAAAACAAATAAAATTAATTCAAAATGCTATAGCTTTCAAGGAGAGAAAATAAATGTATGCAAGATAGATTAAATTCACAATTCATTGTAAAAGTTATATCAGAGCAAAGTTTGGGAATTGCGTTTGGTGAGCATTTTTGGGTAGGACAATAATAGATGGTGCTATAAAAAAAATTGGGTATGCAAAAAACAAAAGTACCTGATCGGTAGATGATGTTTGCCGCAGGATTTGAATGTGACCTATGATCGTCATGGAAGATTGAACTATATTGAACGAAATTCTTTCTTTGTATGTAGAATTCTTGTTCCATATTATAGATGCATACATTATATTTTCAATATCTATATATACAGGTATAGAAAACTTGATCCTTTTACAATAAATTTTATTGTAAATTTGACGCATTATATACATTTCGTTGAGTAGTCTTGCGAAGGCAAGCATTTTGAATTGATCCAGAGCGATGTAGTCATTCAATGATATATATTGTAATAGTAAAGAATGAATATATATTATATTGGGCATGACAGATAGTACGATGCAAGATGAAAAATATAAAGAATATATATATATATGTATATATATATATATGAATATATTATATTTTGATTCCTTAGAGTATTTTACTAATCTACTGTATTGTTATGAAAATGTTCAAAGAAAATGATAATGATTATTGACGCGCTACTGAAATCAACACGTAGTACAACCAGTTAATGGAAATAAAATTACTTAATTATTGTTAACCATATTAATTATTGTAGGTAACGTAAATACTTTAATAGAGAAATGGTAACGAAGTTCTCCTAGATAATTGTGATAGCAGAATAAAAGAAAAGAAACCGTGTTGCTCTAAACTAACGGCTACACTTACTTATGTTAGTATTAACTTTTTAACAAATTAGAATTTTATCAGGTACCGCTTATTGTATCTACATACACAGTACAGTACATTATACAGAGTTCAATATAATATCAATGAGACACGTGTTATTATATTATATCTAGTAGATACATTGCAGATATTTACATAGGTATATTGAAAGATTATCACAAGCGTCTTTGTTACTAAATAATTTAATAAAAGTTATTGTAAATAATCAAGTTAAAATACAGTATTAAAAGTAATAATTAGTGATTAGGCTCTTAGCAGCTGTTTTATGCCTTAAGCTCCTTAATTAGTTTAGAAAATAAAGAAAATATTTAAGATATATGTATTATTTACATTCTTTGTTTACCTTTTTTATACTACGTACTAAATAGAGGACTGAGAAAAAAGAGAAACATGGCCGGTAACTTACATCAATACAATGGCTTGACTTTGATCCTTTGGCTTAACGTTTACCTTCATAACATACTAACTTCCGAATGCAAGCGCTGAATTGATTATTTCACTACTGTTTAAATTGGATTAACTTCACTCTCACCTATGTTCTTAGAATAAAACTATTTAGAAAGAGATACAAAATGGCTTCTCCAAGAGCAATTATCGGTCTTGGAAGGCTTGCACCTCGGTCTCCTCATTGTGTACCAAGTATAAGGTATGCAATTTTATCTATACGAAATATTTGAGTACATAGAGCATTTACTAATCATAGTTATTTCTCAAGGATCTTAAACAGCCCAAAAACCCCTGTTCGGAATCACTTGAATGTAGATTGTTTAAAATTAGAAAATGATGTAGAACCCTTCAGACTATCGCTCTTCAATATTGATACTCCAAATCGTATGAAAATATTGAAAAACGGTCTTTCTGATTGTTCACCGAATATTCTCGGCAGCGGTAGTTTTGGTACAGTTATTCAAGCATCTTATAAAGGTTCGATTGATAATCCATTCTAAAGCAATGATCGAAATAGTGAATATGATTTCTTTCTGAATAATGTGTTCTATCTACGATATTTCTCAGGTGATCAAGTAGCAGCTAAAATAATACGTCGTAGGAAAGATAGCGATACTTCTGTAAATGCAGAAAAACATGCCACTTCTTTGAGGCACGATAATATCATAAAGATATTAGGCGTCGATCAGGGTCCAGCTCTTTCTATGATCACTATGGAATTGTGCGGAAAATCTCTTCAAGAAAGACTCGACGAGGGGAAATTAAGCTGCAAAGAACGTATCAGTATCCTTAACGCGATCGTTTTTGCTCTTCAATTTTGTCATGACGTTGGTGTTGTGCATGCAGATATAAAACCGAAAAATGTGCTCTTCGCCGCTGATGGTAAACCTAAATTAGCCGATTTTGGAAGTTCCTTTCTCCTCGGTGAAGATGACGAGAGGACAGGGCTGAGAGTACGTTTTAAATAATTCAGAACGCGATTATGGTGCCTAAAGTGGAATTTGGAAGGCTTCTAGTAACGCTCTGTCGCATTTGTGTAAAAATTTGTTGACTATATTGTTATAATTCAGTATGAAGCTCATTAAAGTTGATTGATTCTATTTTTTAATTTTTAGGGTACACCTGGTTACGCAGCGCCAGAAGTGATAAGAGGTGAAGCCCCTCACCCAGCGTCAGATATTTATTCTTTGGGTGTTTCGGCATGGCAAATGTTGAGTAGGAAATTTCCTTTCGCAAATCTACATCCGCATACGATTTTATATCTTACTGGAAAAGGTATGAAACCAGATGACAATGGAATAGATGATAATTTATCAGGAAATTACAAGTCTCTGTACAGAAAAATGTGGTCGTTTAATAAAGAAGATAGACCTGGTATAGACGCGATTTTAAACGAATTAGAGAATTTGCAGGCGCAATTGGATCGTTCTTTGCAGGATAAAACAGGTTTCGAGGATTGATGTTAAAAAAAAAAAAAGAAAAAGAAAGGAAAGGTGTAAAATAATATACAAGAGAGAATATCAGCGTTATTATGATTAAATAATTATCATTCTTATCGTTGCATTTATAATACATAAAGTTACGTATCCGGCATATCTCCGCCAGGAACTAACTGTAATGAGAAACATAAACAAAAGTAGTGAAATCGTTAGTTTTTGTAACTGAAATAAATAAATGAAAATTTTTATTTTATTAATAACCATTGTTATATTGTTGCCGTTCAGAAGTATTTGGTCCAATTTAGTAACTCTTCGCCCTTCCGGTGTTGCTTCGCTTTCTGTTACATCGTCGAGCAACATGTTTACAAAGTCGTCAAAACCGCGTAACGTTCCAACTATTTCTTTGTCGTTTTTCATTATTATGTGGATTCGGGAACCGATGCATTTGTCCACTAATTCTAAAAAAAAAACAGATGAAAAACGATTTTACCATTTTTCCAAATAATTTTTGACCGTCCATTGGTGAGTATCAGAAGAGAAAGTTCTAAAGATCGGTTTTCAAATTTGATAAATCGCGTCGCTGGGAACATAAAAACGTCAAATACACGTGCTGCTATTTTTTTTCTATTGTAAAGTTGTATTCACTGTAGTACCAATTGAAATACCGAGAAAACAAATTAATCTTGTAAAATCCTGGGCTATGAATTTCGGCAATAATTATTTGGATAATCAGCCAGAATTAAACACAATGTTTGTAACTTTTAGGTTAGAAATTGTTTTCACTTGCTTACCCAGCGGCAACAAAGTCGATGGGTTTGTAGTTACGGAGCTAGTCATCGTGAAGAATTCTTTGTTTATCAATCGATTGTGAAATTTTCGACTCGCTTTATTCACTGATTATTTGATGAATAACGTGATATCGAAAACGAGAATGAATCCGATCAAAAAATTCAAAAAATGCTACAACGATTGTATTAGGCGCACCGGTATCCGCGCATATTTCAGGTTCCAGTTCTATACGGTGTATATTTTTCATGTAAAGTGCTGCCACCACGATGGGCGACGGAGACAAGAAGGCATCATAAGCTGGCAAGCAGCAAGCAATGTATAATTTGTAGCCGAACATGGCAGAAGAAGAAGAAGCAGTAGCAGCAGCAGTAGTAACTCTTTCGTTATTTTGTGTAATTTTATGTGCCAATGTAAGAGCAATATGAGTTGGATCAAAAGTTGCAATAAATACAGGGAGGATATTTGTTATCAGTTTGTGATTTACGATTTATTGGAAGGATTCAGTCTATCAAAGTAAGGATATATTAAATATGCATATATATATATATATATTTCTTTTTTAATTGTCGTGTGCATGTATGTATATCTATTCTGTACGTACGTATGTATGAATCTACCTACGATGGGGTGGATTTGACAAGTTACTACATATAATTTCCGTCTATTTATAATCTTTTTCTCAATAAAAACAACAGAGCTTGTGACATACAACTCTTTGTTTGAGATCCAACAATGTCAAAGGGGACATTATTTATGTTGAGAATAATGATGAAGGGTAACAGTCAAAAGTATCTGACCACGCGATCCCTCTTTTTCCCATTTCTTTTTTTCAATTTCCAAACGTAGATTACACACACATAACAAGGCCCCCCCCTCCCCCCACACACTTTCCGATAGATTTGCCCCATGATTTGTCACGCCAAAAGGAATTCGTAATCTTTAGATAGATAGATTCACTTTTTGTGCAATTGTTACTCCACAAAATATACTTATCCAATGTAAGAGGAAAACATTCGAACTATTGATATAAAGGAGAGAGCGAGAAAAAAAATTGAAAAACTCATTCACACTCATTATTATAAAATCGACAAATTTCGAATTAATATATCATCTATGCGTGGACGTCAATTACTGCCGGATTATTATCAGCTGTATAAATTCATTGCACACTTCTGAAAAATATAGATACATATATTCATTTTGTATTCCGGTCTTTATCTACTGACCAAATTTGTCTCCCCCCCCCCCCCCCCCCCCCAACCCCCTGCACGCAGGTATTCGTGTTTCGCGAACCAATTGCTAATTTAAATAATTTCATTCAACAGGTGAAAATTTCACTATTGTTTTTTCATTTAGTTATTACACTCAATATTTTTTATGCTCTCTTTTTGCATGCATAACGACGTTATTTAAATGTCGCATACGGTAGTTATTTCCTTATAAACAATAACGATTTCATTTTACGAATATATTCCAATTCCAATTCAGAAAACACTGGCAACAAAAGAGAAGAAAGAAAGGAAAGAGAGAACACTTTCAATTGTGTGAGACGTCATTATTATCTCCATCTCATTTTCCAGAATTATTAGGTAGTTTTTTTTTCTCCAATTCGTAGGATATAGATTCCACATATTATGGAAATTCTCTAGAACCTTTATTCGCAAGAATTGTGACATGAAATATGAAAATAACAAAGCGGAGGAAATATTTTTGTACGAACTACTCAATTCCATATTGATCTTTTAACATTTCAATAATTATAGAAAATTTCAAGGTCATTTGAGCTTACGTCTTAATTGCAAACTATTTAAGAAACGAAATTGTTTCCTGAGATTGTCTCTTCGTAGACAATAGTGAGATTCTTGGAAGTAGTTACGCGATAGAAAACAAATGTTAACCACGTAATAAATTGGTGGGAGTAAAAAATACGCATTTCAATGCACTTATCCTGTACTTTCAGTTCGCTGTATTACCACATTATTTAATGTGCCTACATCTATCTATAAATTTCTTTATTATTCATATTATGTTATAGGTTTTTCACACGAATTCATTAGCGTGAGACAATGAACTAATTCTCAGCTAAAATAACTATATCCAAAGCTTTAATGCTGAAGCAGAACGTGTATTCAAAGTATTAACGTTCCTAGTATCTTGTTAGTCACTTTAATCACTGTTAGCTATTGAGCAGAAGCCTTTTTACTAGAATTCTTATTCCACAAATGACGTATGCATGTATTCCTTCACCAATACCAGTCATGCTCGACCAATTGCATTTTATCTTATCAGTTTTACATGCCAGTGAACTGTTTAAGGCTCCAAAAGGTCTAGAAAACTGATTTCTCCTCACTTACAAAAATGAATGATCCCAATGTTGTCACTTGACTTACCATTAGCTATGTGATTTTCACGTTTATATTGTCAAATATAATGCCTCGTTTTCTACTTCTTTGTTCTACTCGCAGTCGAAATTCCCAGGGTGCTCATTGGACCTTGAAATTAGGTAAAAGGCAGAAATTTCGAAGATGTGAGCTACAAGCCAGATAAATTAGTGTTCAACAAATAATTTTAATCGTTCTAAATTGGAGGAAAACAATTTTGATTTGCCAAAGAAGATTTCCCAAAAATAAAAATTCCATTACGCACCCCAAAACGTAGCCAAAAAGTCATTTCTAAGATTCGATCAACATCCTGAGTTTCTCAGGCATTATACAAATCTCTAAACCAAAGTTTGTTAAATCACAGATCGGATGCTTAATAAGGAAGTAACGTAATGGATGGCACAAGAGCGGCAGAGGTTTTACCTCTGCTACAAGAACGCTTAGCGATATTACCAGGAGGACGAGATCGTCGGGGTGGTCCTGTCCTCGTATTCCCTACTACTCCAAGACGTGAACGCGCTAAACCAGAGGATTATCGTCGTCTTTTACAATATCTTCTAGCCATTCCGAATGACGAAGCCAGAGGACTTGGATTCACTGTCGTCGTCGATATGCGCGGTGCTACTTGGGGCACCGTGAAACCAATTCTTAAGGTTCGGTACATTAGAAATAATAAATATTAGCCCGTTTAATAAAGTTTCAGACCCATTGGATGATTTTTGTTTACCTAGGAATGTTTGATTTCAGTTTTTTCATGAATAATAGTTAATTTTAAATGGTTAATTAATATTTTAGGTGCTACATGAACATTTTCCTGGATCTGTGCACGTTGCGTTTATAATAAAGCCAGATAACTTTTGGCAGAAACAAAGGACGTCGTTGGGAAGCCACAAATACAAGTTTGAGGTAAATATTTGAATCAATAATAGGTAAAGGGGTGAAAATAAGAGGTGGTGGAGTAGGAGGTATAGGTATTGTGCTAGACTGGAGGAGCCCGCTTGTGCCCTAGTTTGGCACAATGTCAGTTACGTAGCGTTTATTGAATTCACCGAACCAGCAAAATTTCAAGCTCTGCTCTATTGTACTGCAAACATCGGTGCCAAGAGTAAATACATTGCTACATTACTCACACTCACATTCGCATTCACATTCGCATTCATATTCAATACACAGATATGAGATTACATCCCCCCACGTTGACAAGTACTAGATTACTTTTGCAGCAGAGCTGACCTTTAAAATCCAATATATTCTCCATGTACATATATACACGTGCATTTTTTCCTATTCAATTGCACTGCGATGTATTAAAATAAACCTTTTGACGTCTAGGAATTGGAATTGTGTTTCATTGTCAGCGTCGATTGACATTTATATTTATAGACGTAATGAAACAAATGCACTGTGTTTGACTTCTGCTTTTTCATTCAACTACAGACTAACATGATCAGTCTTGAGGCGCTGGGTAAGGTGATAGATCCTTCTCAGCTTACTGCAGATTTAGATGGAACGCTTCAATACGATCATGCCCAATGGATAGAAACCAGACTTGCGGTAGAAGATTTCACTTGGCAGGCTGCAGATCTCCTTGATAGATTAGACGATCTGCAAGAGGATCTTAGTCGGAAGGATTTTGCCGATGATGTTGGTGGAGCAAAGCATGGAATCGATCTGCACAATGAAATGAAGAAAAAAATTATGAAAGTTCCAGTTGAAGAGGTAGAAGTCGTCGGACAGCGTTTACTCCAGAGATTCAATAGCGGTGTGTTATGAATCTAATATCTAAAAACATACTTTTATATCATTTTAACGGACCTATTCTCTCAAATATTAATAATAATAACGGGTTTGCTTGTCCATTTTTCTTCCTCTAGGAATGAGCGGAACAGGAGGAGAAGCCGGGAGTATCGAAGGTGGAGCAACTGGTGGGTCAGATCCTGATGGTTGTGCATTAGCGGCACTGGTTATCCAGCACTTGGATTCTGTCCATGCAGCGCAACAGCATCTCCTTCAGTTATGGCACATAAAGAAAATGAAATTAGATCAATGTTTTCAGCTTCGTTTGTTCGAGCAAGACTGTGAGAAAATGTTTGATTGGATATGCCACAACAGAGAAGAATTCCTTAAAAACTACGTTGAAATTGGCCGGTCTTACCAAGCAGCTAAAACACTGCAAGAAAATCATAAACACGATACCATGAGCTCGATGAATGTTTACGTTAATATTAATAGAATATTAACTATGGCTGGTAGACTTCTAGAAACTCAACATTACGCCGCTGGTCATGTCCGAGCTGTTGCAGGCAGACTGGATAGAGCTTGGAAAGAATTTGCTGCAGGTCTCGACGAACGTACTGCTGTTCTTGGCCTCAGCGTCGTTTTTCATCATAAAGCTGAACAATACGTCGATAGCGTCGCCGGGTGGAGTCAAGCCTGTGATGCTACGAATCTTCCAAGCGAAATTGCTGTTCTCGAATCTCATATTAGACAACACCAGACTCTCTATGAAGCTATGTGTCAGGCTTATACCGAGGTGAGATTCAAATTCCTTTTTTCTATTCTATTTTGATAATTACATACCTATTACACATGATTTATAGTAATATAATAATTTGGCTCATAGTTTTAATGAGAATAAAACATCTTTGGGTTATTGAATTCTTAAATAATGAAGTTCAGGTGCGTGAATTTTCACCGGACTTGACAATAAAATAAGCGGAATTTGAACAGTTTTTCTATCTTCATTTACATTTGCTTGCAAATAATTGAAGAATTGCTGTTTTTTTTTTTTTAATTTTTAATTTTTTATTCCTTTTATTCTTTTTTTCTAAAGTGCTTATGCATTTTATATCGTTGACACTGAAAGATTTATTTACTTTTTGGGTTTCTATTATATTCTCAGTTATTTGAATGATTCATAAATTGTTATACAATGCTTCCGGTGGTTTTCATTGTAACAATTCTCTGCAGTACTACCATATACTAATTTCATTGGTTCCCTTTGGTCAATAAGATTTACAATTAGCCAAACAAGTTGCGGTTTCATAAAAATCATTGATATTGAAAAGAAATGTATTCTTTTTGTTTTTAAATCACAAAAAATGATCAATGGTGAGATTTTCATTCATTTGAAAGGGTTTACTAATTGGATGGCTATTTATAAGCCCGATTGTGTTTGGCTTCAGCCATAAATATCAGCGTTGACCAAAGGCACATCAGTTATTGCGTGCTGAATCTTGAAAAAAATTATTTTCAATCATTCTGCTTCATTACTACGACAATATCACTTTTTAAAACAGTATAATTGTATAGATTTTAATACAAAGAGACAAGAAACGTCTGTTTGGTAAGTGATTATGATATTTAACAGGTATACAACGCGTACCAAGCGCTTTTGAGCGGGCTGGGCTCAATGCTCCACGTTTGTCATAGCTCAAGCACAACCACCAGCACCAATGGGGGGATGGATGATTATCACATCAATTATGTACGAATATAATTATTGTTTCCTTTTTTTTTATATAGTCATTTCTAGCTGGTGGCTGTTGTCCAATGCCTAGCTTGGTATCCCGGTGCTATTGGAAAGATATCCTAAATCCAAATTTCATCTTCCTGTACCACAAATAACACTCAAATATAAATATTTATACTAAAGATTACACATTATTTCAGCCCTATGTATTGGCGGTACGACTGAAAATTATATACTTCCAGAAGGCTTGCACATCTCTCTTCTTTCAAACAATAAAATAATATAATCGAACCTACGAGTTTATATACATCGCAAATTTTTTTCCAAGTCTACTTGATTCTATATAATTTTTCCTGTCGTTATGCAATTTATCAAATCGCAGCCTATACTAAATACGTATTTGATGTCCCCGTGCTCTTATTATCTGTAGCAATGTTTTCCTTACGAGCTAAGAACCGCCGCCTGTGTTGCACCAGTTAGTTAGAATTCAATGTGAGTCATTGTTTCCCATTCACGATAGCCTACCAAACCATTGAATATTTTGCAAGAAAAACTTGCGTGTTTCACATTTTAAGTTAGTTATGAAGTTGTTCTCCTCTCGGTGCTATTCATACATGAAATAAATAGTTTAATCTTAAGCTCCAGTGGATCCCTTAATAGCTCGGTGTAACGTAAGCACCGGTTTTGCTCAAGGTAAAGGCGGTTTAATATGTACCTAAAGCTGAATGTACTAAAAAATGTGGGTCTGGATGGTGCTATTGTTTAGGTACACAGTACCAGTAAGAAGCTCCTTTACCAGCTGGACCATCTTGTGCAAGTCTGTAATCAACCTCAGGGGATTGACCACGCCATCAGAAAACATGTATGTTTGTCCGTCTGCTTGCTAGTTTGCTACATGTTATGCATCTTATTCTTCTTTGCTTTTATCTTTATATTTCTTTCTTCAATCTCGCCTCGCTTATTACCTATCTTATCATATTCTTGTTTAATCCTTTCTTTCATTTATTTGTTCATTAATTGTTGTCTATAACTGTGATAAGAACTAAGTTCAATGTATGTATGTACTACAAAGCAATTATTTATGTGTATAATATGTATGCAAGGTGATGTTTTGGGTTTTTTTACTTCACAAATTGTTGTAAAGATTTCTTTGCACTAAAATGAACTGTGACTGTATTCTATCAACTTTTTTCATCTAACCAAGTTTGAAAATGATTACCTCCTTTCGGTAACCCACTGTCTCTTAAACTGGGAACAAATTTATAACGTGAGCGCACCAGAACCATGAAAAACAATTTTGGTTGAAATTTTTAATTACCATTTCTCGTTAGTTCGATGTGATAACGTTATATAAAGTTTAGCCTCGTGTCTTTCTATCGTAAGATATCATACATGTTCGAGAATTCTCGAACTTTGTGAAATAATTTTATATTAGGTATGTGGGCGAGTAATTTCGTGCGTACGATCGACATAATTACAAAAAATATATCAATAGTAATCAATCTCCTATAATCTGTGAATTTTATGTGCCTGTCTCTCTATCTTTCGAGAAAATTGTATTTTAAATAGTGTTGTCTTTTATTATTTTGGATTGATCTTTGCATGGGTCTGTGTCACTAACAATTCTTATAATATGGAAAAATTTATTCATACCTACGTGCATGAAAACTATACACGCAAACATGAGTGAAAATAATCATTATAAAATTGGGTAGAGTCAAGAAGGGCACGTTATGGATGGACGTGGTGGTATGAGTGGCAATCCAGCTGAAGATTACAGTGCTGGTGCATCCCATGTCTTAGCTGTCATACATCAGATTCTTGGTCATCACAGGGCATTGGAGGCTCGATGGCATTCCCGCAAAGTCAAGTTGCATCAGCGACTTGCTTTGAGGTATGATCTTCACCCATTTATCATACATTTATTACCTTTACTCAATTGATCTGCCATTTCCTTGTTGTATTTCGTCAATTCGGTGATAATAAATAGTTGTTAAGTCTCATTTCGAAAAGTATACTTCATATTTAATTATCTTGTATTGCCTAATAAGGTGATTGGTTGTAATTAATCATTTGTTCACGGTATTCGGACCCGTTAATCTTGCTTTCGTTACTACCGATGTGGTAATATTATAATTATCATACATTAACATCGAAATAACTTCATTCATTGTGCCTGATTGTTTATACCACTATTTCGGATACGTATGTATCCTAATATGAACAATTCTTTCACTTTTAACTTTAGATTGTTTCAAGAAGATGTAAAGCAGGTGTTGGACTGGTTAACAAATCATGGTGAAGTTTTTATCAGAAAAAATACTGGAGTTGGAAGAAATTTACAAAAAGCCAGAGTTTACCAAAAGAGTCATGAACACTTTGAGAATGTTGCGCAGGTAATGTATCGATCATTGTTATTGAACTTAGAAAATAAAAACCAAGCGAAATAAACTCTCTAGATAAACAATCCCCTCTACAGAACACTTATACAAATGCTACTAAGCTACTAACAGCAGCAGAAGAACTAGCGCACACAGGAGAGTGTGCGGCAGATGAAATTTACGCTGTGGCTCAAGAACTAGAGGCACATGTTAGTAGTTTTGCAGCCAGAGTCGAACAACGACGTCGGAGACTTGATCTTGCTGTCGTTTTCTACACTCACGAAAAAGAGGTAAAGGAGAAATTCACGAAATTGGTCTACAATTTCAACTGACCCATTTACCATTCAATAATTCATTTTCATCTTCTCTGCAGCTCAGTGGATGGGTTGATGAATTACGACAAGAACTTCAGCAAGACGAGGTAGCAGAGAGCTTGGAAACTGCAGAAAGATTATTGGATCAATGCGCTCAGCATAGAGCTTCTTGTCTCGAAGCTTGTGCCTCAACAATCGCCCAGGGGGAAGCCCTGCTCCAAGAACTTAGAGATTCAACTGATGCGCCGGATACAACAGGATCTGTAAGCCGTTTATTATGAATGATATATCGTCTTGGATTTGGGAACTTCATCGATTTTTATCTGACGTTTAATATTTCATTTTTTTTATTCTACGTTAAGGTTTCTGCAGTTGAAGCAGCGTTAGACAGACTATCTGGGCTTCGCCAGGAACTTGAAGAACTATGGGCGACCAGGAAATTGAGATTAGAATTGTGCCTGCGGTTGCGAGTCTTCGAAAGAGATGCACTAGAGGCTAGCGGGCAGCTTGAAATGTGGGCGCAAGAGCTTCAAGGACCGCCTCGAGAGGGATCTCCCGAACAATTACTGCGTGTTCATAACGACGGTGTCGCCCATATGCAGAATACTGCTTTTCAGGTCTTACAACAAGGGCAGGAGCTTGCACAGGTAAAAAAATCGTAATTCTGCATTTTCTGTGTTCAAAATGTTTCCGTTCAATCAATATTACCAATTCCTATGTTATGAACAGGTTCTAGAGCAGGCTGGTGTATGCGTGATGGCGGATGGGCAGCACAGTGCCGCAGCCAGAGTTCAAGTACTTTTAGAATTTCTAAATGACCGTGAAATGGACGCTGAAGACCTTGCTGAAATGAGAAGAGTTCGTTTAGAGCAGGCTGCTCAATTGGTACAACTTCAAGCAGACGCAACGCATGTTGCTAATTGGATCCGAAATGGAGAAGCCATGCTTTTGGCCTCGCTTAGAGTACCCGAGAATCTTCCAGATGCTGAACAGCTGCGTCTGGAACATGAACAGTTTCAAGTTGCTATTGAAAAAACACATACATCCGCTGTTCAGGTACTAATAAATTTGTTTCTCCTGATGTTTTCAAAGCTCGGAGGATAATAGCACTTTGTATTTAGGAACAGATCTGAATTCTCATCACATTCTTCGTTTTTTATTTTTATTTTCCAGGTAAAACACAGAGCTGATGCGTTAGTAAGCGCAAATCACTACGATCCAAAGAGTATTAGAGAGGTAGCAGAAGATGTGACGAAAAGATGGCAACAGCTTGTTACATGTGCCGAAGAAAGGCATAAGCTGGTTACGGCCAGTATTAACTTTTATAAAACTGCTGAACAAGTTCGATCTGTGCTTGATAGTCTGGAAAGAGAATATAGACGAGACGAAGATTGGTGTGCGAGCGGAGATAAGGGAGGACAAGTTCCCACTCTCGTCGGTAAACATCAAGAACAAAAAGAAGCATTCCTCAAAGCTTGTACTCTCGTGCGTCGAACTGCTGAAACTTTCCTCAAGTATACTAACAGAAGTTTGCAATTCTACAGTTATCAGACTAGCAGCGCAGGCTCTGAAAACAAAGTTAAAAGTTAGTCAATTTTTATATTTTGTCGAGAAACCAAAAATTCGAACAAAAATTTGAACATTCTTTATTTGTCTGTAGTTTGTTCTCATCTCATCTTGGCAAATGCTTTTGGTTATTCATTTATGCTTGAAAAACTTTGTCTCTAGTTTCACCCCATCCATTCAAATTATAGATATTCTTGAGGAGCTACTCAGCAAGGAAAATAAAGTACTCGAACACTGGACGCAGCGTAAGAAGCGTCTTGATCAGTGCCATCAGTATGTATTATTTGAACGTAGTGCGAAACAAGCTTTAGAATGGATTAAAGAAACGGGAGAGCTTTATCTCGCCACACATACAAATGTTGGAAAAAATCGTGCTGAGAACGAACAGTTATTGCAAGAGCATAATGAATTCAAGGGTGCTGCGAAGGTCAGTTATTTATCATCAAAGATCGAAAACTTGTATAATTAGATCGGAGACATTGAATGTGCGGTATTCATTTCGTTCACAGGAAACTCGAGAAAGAGTGAAACTGCTTATTCAACTAGCGGATAACTTGGTCGAAAAAGGACACGCCCATGCCGCTGCGATTAAACAATCTGTTGCGGAGGTGGATCAACGCTACAAAGACTTTAGTCTGCGGATGGACTGTTATAAAACTCAAATCGAAGGGGATTTGGGAATCCAGTCTGACGACGGTCACAAAGATCTAGCTATAGACAGAAATTCTGATCCTCTTCTAGAAGAAAAAATCAAAGGAAAAGATTTGAAGGAACTAAATGAAGAGAAAAGAAGATCTGCCCGAAGAAAAGAGTAAGTTTATATGATGGTAACGAATTCTAAGAAATGAAAACAGAAAATCAGCGAAATTCAGACCTCTTAAATATAATTCCTGACATTTTTTCTCCAGGTTCATAATGGCTGAACTTTTGCAAACAGAGCGTACGTACGTCAAAGATTTAGAAACATGTATCCGCTGTTTCTTTGAAGAAACTAGAAGCGGACGAGGGAATGTTCCGGCAGGATTACAAGGCAGAGAATCAATGATATTTAGCAACATGGAAGAGATCTTTCAATTTCATAGCGATATATTTTTACGTGAACTTGAAAAGTATGAAACAATGCCAGAGGATGTTGGCCATTGTTTTGTTACTTGGGTAAACAACTTTACGATATTGAAAATGAATCAATTTTAATTCCCAATTTTCGCTCCATCAATAATTAACATACAACTTCAAATTCTTCAGGCTGCAAAGTTCGACATGTATGTTACTTACTGTAAAAATAAGCCAGAAAGCAATCAGTTGCTTGTCACACACGGAGGAACCTGGTTCGAAGACTTGCAGCGTAAACACAGAGTCGAACATCCTATTGCTGCGTATTTGATAAAACCTGTTCAAAGAATCACGAAGTATCAATTACTGCTCAAAGATCTTCAGGTACGTATTGTTAGGCATACAAACAAAACAAAAATCAAATAGGAACTAGAAATCACTTGAAATCTGCAGCAAAACTAAATATTTATTTGCATTTTATTGTTTTGCGTTTTTCACAGGCCTGCTGTCAGGAAGGTCAAGGAGAAATTAAAGATGGTTTAGAAGTGATGCTAAACGTGCCTAAGAAAGCCAACGATGCTTTACATCTGAGTCTCTTAGAGGGTTGCGACGTCAGGATAGATACTCTAGGGGATGTCGTTCTTCAAGATTCGTTCACTGTTTGGGATCCCAAACAATTGATCAGAAAAGGAAGAGATCGGCACATATTTTTGTTTGAACTGTACCTGCTGTTCAGTAAAGAAGTCAAGGATTCGGCAGGGAAGGTATATCATTTTTTGGTCTAATTTCCTTCCTGTATGAATCTGATACTCAATTGTTAATTTCCTCACTATTTCAATCCTCGATCCTCAGAATCAATTTCTTTTCTATTAAATTTAAGGTGAAATACATCTACAAGAGTAGGTTAATGACTTCGGAGCTTGGAGTTACGGAACACATCGAGGGTGACGAGTGTAAATTTGCTGTTTGGACTGGCCGAGCACCGACAAGCGATACTCGAGTTGTATTAAGAGCAAATTCACTAGAAGCTAAACAGCTGTGGGTGAAGAGACTGCGGGAAGTTATTCAAGAGACATACTTCAGTTTGAGCATGCCTAAAAGCCCTGCAAAGAAAAGTTCTAGTCAACGATCTAGCAGAGATCTAGAAGAATGTGCATCTCTCGATGACAGCGTTGAAAATCTCGACCGCAACTCTTTGGCTTCTTTTGGATCTACCAATACCACAGATTCTGATAAGGTAAGAAATGCAATTCAATCATTTATTTATTTATTTCAAGTTTATTGGATTCCGGAAAAGGACTTCATTACAGAATGTGAAAAATTGTTTGATATGTTTTTGTTTTTTTTTTGTTTTTTCACTTGATCATTATTTTTTAATAATTTTTAAGCTCGTTTTATTGCAAAACCGAAATTGAAGTAAGAAATTTTATCTGATTTTCCGATGACATGGAACAGCTTTTGTTCAAATATTTTTTAGGTATTGGATTACGTATTCTACTAAAATATTATGTCTAGAGATACTCTATCTGCGCCTCGCTGTACAATTGATTAGAAACTTTGTTTTGTTTTGTCTATTTCGTCATCTTATTCCAGTTACATAATCCTATCTTTTTGATGGAAAGAGGTAGAGACAGACATAAGTAGCCGAAAAATACGACCTTCTTAAATACACAAGCGTTCTGAGTCTGCCTTGTTTGCAATAAAAATACTTAGCTTGCTTTTTTATTGGTCGGCATAAAAAATAACATGAATCACGATTCTTATTCAAGTGGCTTGAATTTGAATTGAAATTTCATTTTTCGCGTGGATTTCTAAAACGTTATCTATTTTTTTCGTTCACGAAAATTTTGTAACCCTGTGCATATCGTATAGAATTGAAGTATGAGAAAATGAGTTACATTATAACTGCAACCAATGATTGTACAAGCACACATACTTCGGATTATTATGAGGACTTCCGATTTTCTATTTCTATTTATTTATTTATCTGTTTTCATTTTATATCCTGCTTATCTTCTTTGGTATCGCATCCCGTCGGGCATTATCATATTATAACAGAGTCTTTGCGGTGAAGACGCGTGATAAAATAATGAATTAATTAAGGAGAGAAGAAGTGAAGTATTAGTAAAGTAGAGTGATAATATTGTTAATAGACAGTTCTACTTTATTAAATTATATTTACATGCACATTTCTTTCGGTTTCTTCTTTCATTGCGCATTTTTATTGTGAATCAGGAACAAAAACGAATCGTAAATTAGAACGATAGTTATACTACTAACTGTGTAAAATATTTTTGGATAATTCTAATTTATTAGAAATGCCTATCATATATGATAATCGTAAATGAGGTCGTGCGAAGTTCTTCGTTAATCGACTTATCAAAAATTGAGGCTTAGCAGAATCCGTTTTCTCTTGGTATCTGAAAATTTAGAATAAAAAGAGAAAAAAAACGGAACCAAATAGTGGGAGATCCATTGGCTCTTTGTTTCAAACCGAACTCGCGATCTTGAAAAATGTTGTAATCTCATCAAAAAACGTAAAAATCTCGCACGTGTCGAACAATGATTGTGGTCTTTGCAGCTAGACTCGAGGCTAGATAACCACGCGAGTAGACTAGGCATAACCAGCGGCAAATTTATTGCGAAATTTGGAAAGATCCCGAGTTCGTTTCAAAACAGAGGGCCAATTAATTTGTCATCAGTTCAAACGGCGCGCACAGCGTGCATTGAAAAGATCGTTGTTCAAGCGCCCAAGGTGCGCACCTAAATTAGTCCGTCCACTATGTAAAATATAGTGTATACTTCCTAACGATGAATTCTTTTCTCTTCTCCCCCCTCGTCTACTCTTCTCTGCTCTTCTTTCATTCGTTGTGCGTCGCTAATTATCCTTCGGCAATGAAGAGGGATCAGGGATCAGGGATAAACTTGACTTTACTTCACTTTATAGTGTCTCCGGATCCTATACCACAGAAGCGGCTTTAATCCCGGTTAAACCCTCTTAGATCCGGGCTACCTACCCCATCTACTTCTCAGTTCTCACTCAGTACCCCTTGATGAAGTACCCTAAGACAGACAAGAATCCTCTGCGATTCAAGGATCTTGAAAACGAGGCAGTTTCATAAGCCCCCCCCTCCTCCCGCGATACAATTCTTTCAAAACTATTAGCAATATGAAATTAGCAATATTGTTAATTGTTATGTATAAACTGTTCTATGTCTATGACTGAGCAGATAATCAGTTATCACTCAGATACTTCATTGTCGCCAGTTTGTATAAAAATAAAATTTTCAAAATTCGTAAAATTCGTGCAACCAACGATGAAGGAAAAAAGAAAAAAAAAATATATCCCACGAGGGGTAGAAGCGCGCGCGCGCGCGCGCGTGCCCGTCCGTATCAACGGATCGATCCTCTTCAAACGACGCGACCGACCGCCGTCGTACGTTTGCGAGGTACAAATTTGAGGCCAAAGCCACGTTCTGAACCTGCCTATAGACAACAACTAGTACCTACCTACCTACCCTATCCCATCCCATCCTATCCTACTCTACTCTCTACTCTACTCTACTCTACCATACCCTACCCTACCTATCCACCGGCGTCAACGCGCCGTTGCGCCGCCATCAACTCCCGGTTTATATGCGCGGGGCCTCCGCCCGAATCCCGACGCCGGACGCCCGGGCGGCGATACCGGCTCCGGAGGACGCTCTGAGCCGGAGGACCAAGCAGTCTCACCGCGACTCTCGGTCTCTGCGGAGCCTAGTTCTCCACATTGTATATATAATCATATATATACATATTATATGTATACCTATATGTATCGAATATGTCTCTACAATTTTAAATAGAAAAGAGGATATAAATTGTATATACAAGAAAAAAGAAAAAAAAAAAAAAAACAAGGAAAATGGGGAGAACCGTAGAAATCGAAAACTGAAAGGAAGAAAAGATAAGAAAGAAAACGAAAATAGGAAGAAGCAAAAAATCTTTAATTCCGAATTATCTTCCCCCCTTCCTCACGCCCCACGATTCTTTTAGCCTAGTTTCATTCTTTTCTCTTCTTCGCGGCTTCTTGTTCTACTTCTTCTTCTTCTTCTTTTTCCTCTTCTTCGATTGACATCGTTATACAATACCATCGTCCGAAGAATTGTGCAAGAAGAGAATACGCCATGGGCGGGTTAATATCGTTGAATGAATTATTATCAGCTCGTGATAGTGGGTGCTGCGGGTATTTGACGCTAAATAACTATTGCGAGTGAAAAATAATAAATAAATAAATAAATAAATAAATACACAAGTAATTTTTTTTTGCATCGCTTAGTCAATTGTTTTGTTTCCTTTGATTCTACTATTGAGAGGTAGGAGAGATCGTTGAAAAACGACTGATATAGTGGACCGGGCGGAAAAATGTCTTCTTCATCGACGAGTAAAACTGCGTCGATCGCCCAGAAAGCTAGGCGGAAAATATCTTTGCCTTGGTTTCGCCAGGGTTCTGTCGCTCCGCCGCACCCCGCACTTGCTAGACAACACACCATCGATACACCGGGTTCATTCCAGGCAAGACTACTTCGCCGGCAACCCTCCCTTTCCCAGGTAGACGCAGACAATATACCTCTCTCTATACCTTCAATTGTCTGATATTAAACTGCAATTCATCGTTGTGCCGCCCATTGTTGTATGTACGTCACACTCGCCCCAAAGAAAAAAAGAAGAATGAGAATTGATTCGGAATCGACTCAATCCTCACATCCGTGTAATAAAATTTTCCTATTTTCTTTTATGCCTTCATTCTTTCAATATCACCTACTATTCGAGACAAATGAATATCCTAGGTATACCTGTACTATACAGTATCGCGCAAAGAATTTTGAAAAAGTCTAGAGCACAGGCAGAGAGGAAAAGAGATGAGGCGGAAATGAGAGAACAAAGATGAAAAAAATTAAGAGGTTAATTTCCTATTTTTAAATAATTTTTCCAACCAACGCGTTAACCTTTGACCTTCGTTGGCCAAGGGTGAACTTGGTAAGGAAAGGGGACACCGGGTCTCACGGATACGGATCTCGACCTTGCGTCAGATGTACTATAGACATGCAGCGATAGCGATAGTTCACACCTACGCGAAAGATAAAGAATTTTATGTACATTCTATTTTATTTCATAGTATCGATACTTCACAACTTACCTATTTTACTGCACTGCAGTAGTCGATTTCGGATGGATGGTTTCTTAGCCCTCAGCTCTAATGAAACTTATAGTATATAGCTTCGAATCAGGCACGAGAGTCTTGCCTTTTACGGAGTATCTATATCCACTGTATATTATGCGCAATTAATCTAAACTCTCCGTATATATTACGTGTCCTCGTGTCTCACGTATATATCTATATCGCGATTTTATGCTAGGCCAATATTCCTTATATGAGAACCAACTAACCGTATCGAAACCAACGACCTTCCGTCTCTTTTCAAATCAATTCACCGACAAATGCCTTTTTTACGTATTTACTATTCATTTCTTTTTTCTTTTACTATACACACTTGCTTCACCTTAATGCAGTTTCATAATCATACCCATAGTACCTAATTGAGAAATTCATTCGATGAAAAGATCACGAAATTTATAAAATATGTATACAGTAGATTTTCATGCAATTTTCAATCCATTTATTATTATTATCGGTTATTTTTTCCTTCGTATAGTTCAACCGTGAAGTTTGGCATATGTCAGTCAGAAGAGACGGACGGTTACTTTGGCCTGATCGCTCTGACACGATCGTAACGTTTGGAGTACTTTTTTTCTTCCTATGTTCCTCTTTTCCTTTTTATCGGAAAGCATCAATCACTGCGAGCAGAGAGTACAGAATGGAGAGAGAAAGTGAGGGGAACATAGATAGAGAATAAATAGAAAGAGAGATAAGAGAGACGGTATACAGGTATATCGACAAACGGAGGCGATTAGAACCCGCGTGAGCCGAAAATTTTACGCGATTCATTTGGCTGACCGCGTTGGTATAATTAATATATACGACCCCCGTCGTTTCGGTTTGGATAATCAAATCGTAAACCGCACCGACTATAAATAACGATCTTAAGTTTACTTTGCTTTACAAAGTATACGTATATAGGTATGTATGTACATACTACCTATACATATACATATGTATATGACTGAATATGCCGAAAGGTAATTTTCTTGTACGAACGTGCGTCTGTGTGTGTGTGTATTACGGTTATCGATTATTTCCCCAAAATTATTTATAAGTTCTCGTACCTTCGGCGTATGAAAAATAAAATACGAGTCCAGTTTTTCCCTCGCTATAGGGCTGGAGTTTATCACGTTGACGCGAACAAAATGACGAAAATTAATATCAGCTGTTTCGGTACCGTTCGTATAATACATATAGGTAGACCTAATCGGAATTTATACGTTCAGGCTCCTCAGACTTAATGAAATTCCGCTAGCTCCACGTCGACTCTAGTCTTCTCGCGTCTCGTTCTTCTTCGGTTTCCCTCTCGGACGTATGTACGGTGGTATCTAGGTGCTGGTATACGAACCCAGAATCACCCCTCGAAGTGCGAGCGTCGTCAATTGATGCGGCCTTTAAGCCTAATCTCGCCGAATAAGGTCCAGGCTATGATATTCGCGAGGATGATAAATAATTCGTCGTGAAAACGAGTGAATAAACGTTCGGTTATTTTATATGGTATCATTCTATATCGTTATGCATAATGTGCCAAATCTTGTTGCACGATTATTGTAAATACGAACACTAATACTGTACAGAAAAAGAATTGACGTCCAATGAAGGATATAGGTATACATATGGATACGCGAAAATATAGAAAACGTATCTAATGCGGAAAATTCGTGGGAACACGAACACGAACACGAACACGTTGCTGTTGGCCATCGTCGTGGTCGTCGTCGTGGTAGTAGTTTGCGGTTGGTCGATAAGTTGTCACGGGTTGTCACGAAGCTGTCAGAAACTGGCATAAGCAAAGTATTCATGTAGGCTGGTATATGCCCACCTACGTATGGTGTATGCATACCTGTAATACATACCTAGGCGGAAGGTTGGTGCGGTGCGCCTCTTTGAATTCACGGTCGGTCGAGCGACTAACACGTTTTACCCCGTTGGATCGTACACGGTTGTCGAAACCTCGGTAAACATTTCGTTTAAATAAGTTGCCCGAAAACGGGTCCTTCCGAGTCAATGATCGAACCCCTGTCTGCCTGCCTGCCTGCTTGCCCGCCTGCCTTCGTATACCTGATACCTGCTGCCCTACCTGCCCTGCCCATCTCTCTACTCTCATACTGTGAAATTAAAAGACAATTTTTTTCAAGCATTGGAAAATAGAAGAGACATTTTTTGCTTTTTTTTTTCAACTCGAACACGCTTCATTATTCCACAACGACGGTACATTGTGTATCGTATATACATATATCTACATAGGTATACGTATTACGTAAATTTGTAATCATGTATAAGTTGATATTTCTGTATTGTGTTGTATTATATTATATTATATGATACTATATGATGATTACGCCTTGTATCTATCTGGGCACATATTTCTCCATGCTACTGTACTCCTTGGCTCGGAAATAGGTACGTGATTTAGATACAGCTCGTAGTGATATGATGACACTCTCAAACCGCGAATACTTTCAGTATATATACATACGTTACAGTAGTGATGCAAAGTACGAGTCATGAGGTCTAATGGCAATGAGTAAATCTCCCTATTACAACAAAAAATCACAAGAGCTGATTCATTTCTGACATTGATTGTATTTCCTCTTATCTTTTGGCCCTCTGAAGCAAAGATTCCAATCTGATTTGTTCGAAAATTTGTACGCTGTGTTATATTCTGTACCTCCGGAAGCGATATCTCGAAATTTACAATAGTTGTTAGAATGTTGCCTAAATATGTAATTTAATAGAACTTGCTATCCTCTAGCAAAACTATATCATGCCACTGATCTCAAATTCTGCAAGTGGAATCACAATTCACATATTTAGCAGCCTTAGGAATCTTCTACAATTTTTGACGACCATATTCGATCCGTCATTTTGGCCTCTTGGCATTTTAACCACAGACTTGCACTCGACGATCTGATAAATTTATGAACGCCGACTGTCATGCAGACACCAGCCTACATTTTTCAATTTTTGTCCGACATTTTAAAATCGCTATCCCGGATATTGAAAGATTTCAAATTTCCACCGGAATTTTCGAATCAGCGAAGCAAAGTGTCCCACCAACGAGTGTAGGGAAATATTCCATGTACGGGTGATTTTATGCTTGAATGCTCCGAGGGGATTTAAATTTGACGAGGAAATAGTGTTTTATATGTATTTCCTTAAGCCGATACTCCGATTCCGATTCTCAATGTTTTCTCGTGAAACACATTCGCTCCAAATCCATATATGCCAATTATATTTTCGAGAATCAACCAATTCCAATCAACGCGCACTTCCTCTTTATCCTAATTGTACACATTGAGGCACCGTATGTGTATAAAACCCTCCTGACCCTGGATGGACAGAAGGAAAAAAAACACGTAGAATTTGTAAATTATGAACAAAAGCGATTGTACGCCTGTAGATCTTGACTTTGAATATTTATTGAAACGTTAATAGACCGGAGTGGCGGAAATGACCTGGGTAGTTGCGGACCATTCGGCAGCACCAGGATCACGGGAACTCACAGTCTCCAAGGGACAGCAAGTTGAGGTACTCGAAAATGGTACCGGCGAATGGACCTTGGTACGTCTTTCGGTTGCCCCGGGTCAGCCTGATCCTCCACTCGAAGGTCTGGTTCCAACTAGTGTTCTTAAACAGCCGCCTACAACAGCCTGCAAGACTTCACCGTCCAGAAAGACATCGTCTCAATCGACGGTTCCCATTGCTCAACAATCTGTCACCGCAGAAGATGCCGGTGAGTAATGATATATCGTCGTTTTATAACCTATCTTATGGTAAAGGTATTCTTTTTTTCTCCTTTGTATCTTTCTGATTTTTTTATTCATTTCTTTTTCCTATTCGTTACTGTACGTGATATGTACAGCAGCTTGATATCGCGACGGGAAATGAATCCTCTTTGGATTTAGTATCGTATTTTTATATCATCGTGTCCTTGTGGCTGACTGACTAATGAAATTGTCAGTTAATTCTTCGTTTTCTCTGCGTAAGAAATGCGTCAGTGCGATTTGATCATCCGAATTTGCGGAAAAAAATGTACTCACATAAGTATGGCGAGAGGCCGTTGTATTCGTCGCCGGCAATCTAACATAGCTAACGTAGGGAATATGCATTTTTCATCAAGTCTGATCGATATTTTGAAAAAGTGATATACTTGGTCTACTTTCTGCTATCGTACTCTATCGATCCTCGAAGTTTCATCGACACCGATCGAGTCGTTTGCGAATATTTACGATTACGATTACGATTTCTGAAATGAGTTCTGTACGCCTAAGACTAAGGCGGCCGATCGCTCCTGTTGAAATTTTACTATAAACAAATATTTCAAGTAGGTATATTAAATTTGTAAAAATTAAGGAATCTCCCATCGTGAAAAAAGATTTGTTACCTCCTATTTGCAAAAATCAAAATCGACGAATCAAGCGTTTCAAATATTTGCTCGAAATTGAATTTATATCTAGATCTGTCGTACAAGTTTTTCCTTTGTTTCTGTTTTCGTTTTTCAAATTACGGCAGGTAAATTACAGCCGCAACAAGGCAATAAATAAAACCGTACCGAAATAAATAACAATCGCGGTAGCTTAACTGAATCTCTTGAGGCGCGAGTAATGGGGAGAGAGTTTTTTCTCAGCGGTACGATTAAAATATTTGAGTGTTTAATTTCAGGGTATCGGTATAGTATATACCAATACCTACAGTAGGAGCAACGTTTGTCTTCATTTTGCTCAATGAACTCCGATTTTCTTCCCCCCTCAACCCCTTGCCGCCGTTTCTGTATTTTCTTGTTCGTTTTTTACAGTTTTACTCACTCTCAATTAAATCTCGTCTCCGGGGTTTTCTATTTAAGTACATACATACCTATGTATCCAGGTACAGTGTATTCGTTCCATAATGTTACTACAGCTTTTGAGAAAAACGGAAATACATTTTTTCGTTTGTTTAAAGATTTATCTCCTCGCTTGCAGGCTAGTGTTATAACATGTATAACTGTATGTATGCAATGTATGTATAATTGAATATCGATTATTGCTTTTGTTATCGAGAATTGCTCAAATGAAAATATAACCATACATAGTATATAGTAGAGTAGGTATATACATCTACTATAATATGTGTGGGAATCGGGAATAAGATAAGAAATTAACGAGGAATGAACGGAAGAAAATGATTGGACGATAAATTTGTATTTATCATGATTTTTGTTTCCGTTTCTTTTCTAATTCAATTACAGTTGCTTCAAATTTTGGATTTCTTATTCTTTTGAAATGAAGAAATTGTACTGAAGTTAATACAATTGCGTGGGAAGTTTGGCCGTAACAATCATACGAATGATAAGAACCAAATCGCTATTTGTTCGTTTGTGAAAAACTCTAGTTACGCGTTTGTTTGAGATGTTTCTTTTCGATACATGACGGAGATATTCGCGAGAACGACACTTTGGAACTCATCGGCACGTCGTAGCAACCCGAGCAGCCGTATTGCGTACACGATTGTCTATGAGCGATTATATCTGTTTATGAGCGACGATGATAAAATCATAAAAAACATTCGAACCCATATAGTTTTTTTCGAAAGAAATTCAAAACTATATGAATTTCACTGGAGCTTGGAAAAACTCTATTTGTCGACTACCTACTATGTTAACGCTCCGAAAAAACGAGCAGGCAAAAAATTTCAAGGATGCATAGATCTAGATTTTTCGAAAACGTACAAATAGCTATTGGATTTTTATCAATCGCATGATTTTCACGGCCAGCGTGACCACGTGCCGAAGTTATCAATTGTCGGATGTCGGAAATCTTCGGGGTTACAAATTCTTCACAATTCTCTGTTGCGTTAACGTTATTAACTTGAGCCACAATTTTCATCGCAGCTTATAGTCAATAATTCGATTCAATAATTCAGTAATTCAGTAATTCATTGGCGGAGTTATAGGTATACTGTAGTGAATAGTCGGTTATAAATATCGCGTGGTTCGCGACTAGCTAACCCGTATAATACGTGGACGTAATGATAGCTCAAGATCCCATGTAGCCGCCAACCACTGTAGTACCAGTATAACTCATACCTACTGTCTATAGCTATCACCCATTGAATTTGCAATCGTTTATTATAGTCGCCTGGCGTATGGCTGTAACGTAGACAGATATGCGTGTATATGTATACATATACCTGCGTATCATGTACATACACATAAAGAATATTGTATTATTGTTTAAATATTCGTTCATTTTGCTGTAAGAAGCCCAAAAAACGTGGCTTCCTGATTATACCTATAAACTGCGTCGAATTGTCTTGACGATCGAATTCTCATGCAATAATTTCCTGCAACCTGTAGCATGGGTATAGATATGTATATCGTACCTAACGAGTATAGAGTAGCACATAACATACGCACATGCATCAGTTTCATTATGCATAGTGTAGCCTGCAGTCATTCGGCCTGTAATGGTTGGTATGTATATAGAGTTATTTATCGTTTAACATGCCGTAATAATAATATAACAATTCAATTCCGTATCATGCGTAGGATTTGCTTGCATTAGGTATAATGTAATGAATAAATACGTACGTATATAGAGATATTACGCTGACATTTACTCAATCTTGACGGTATTTTTTGGTTTTTTTGTTTTCTGCTTCCTATTTTTACGTTCACGTATAGTATAATCTGTATCCGCGATGGATTTCATTCGGTTTGGTATTGATTATTTCGACGAAGAATGAAAAGAGCGAGAAATTGGATCAACGATTTTTGAAAATCTTGCCATGAATTTGAGAATGGTACGAGAAAATCACAGCGAAATTGTGCGCGGGAAATGACGAAGATATGGACGTATTTACCTACTCATGTATGTATGTACTAAATATATCCATCTACCTACAGATAGCGTACACCTACGTTGCGGTTTTGCACTATCTTGTCTTTGCTAGGTATATCATGAGATGTCGTATCACGTACCTCAGTCGAAGACGCGTCGCTATCACTCATTTGTTCTTTCTTGAGTTCATCGTTCTCTTTGTTATTTTGTTTTCTGTTTGCGAACCAGCTGATTGAGAATGAATTGAATTTTCGCGAAGTGCATGGATATAGTTTTTTCGCCGCAGTCTTTGCAATTGCATAATTATTAGATTCGAAATTATATGTATGTAATAATTTGACATATTATTGAATTGTTATACTCCTGCTGTGCAGTGGTTTTGAAAACAAAGAGCGCGGTATAAAAATGTCGATTACAAACTGATTATGCAGTTTTTCAGAGAATTTGTTTCGTTTTGTTTCTCTTCCTTCTCATTATGTACGATTGAACGTCTGTTTGAAAACAAATTATAGGCGATATACTTGTAATATTGAATATTCAATCATTCAATGCTTCGGCTCCAATTGTTGAGCGTTGCGAGTGAGTATTTAAAAGAAGTTTTAAATAATGTTCATCTTCATACGCGCGTGAGATAAATGGTTTTCGAATAAAAGGTAGATCGGTATGCGAGATATTTCTGCAATAATGATGATTATTATGAAAAAAAAAAAGAAGAATTTTCGAAAGTGAAGATCAACGAAAGAAATGACTAACGGATAAATTTATTTGTTCTAAATTTATGTGGCATAGATCGCATATAAAATATGTATGGAGCTGATCGGATCGATTTGCGATGAAAAATCGCTGGCGTCGAAGTGATTGAAAGAAAAAAGAAAACAACATTTATATCATCTGTTCGATTTTATATCACCTATATCTATACTTATTATACCTATGTCTACACACGTTTACGAAAGTCCCTCGTATATTTGTAACGCGTTTAGATAATATCATAGTAACGACCGAGTTTCAATCTAACGTACGAGCGTAATGTATAATCTTGACGTCATTTTTCTCTGTAAACTTATGTGTGTACACGTTAATCTGGTGCAACAATAATTCACTGACATTTTTATTGATGATCAATTTATTGCTGTTATAAAATCTTCGGTATTTTTCGTTTCATTAGACACGATCTTTCCGTTCGCCAGCGTTAAATGCGAGGCGTAAAAATTTCGGAAAAATTATCAAATTTTAACCGATTCATTATTAGTATTATGAATAAATCTGAAGGAAAAATTGCGTCGCGGTATAATCCGATTCACTGCACAACGAATGATAACGCAAATGGTTCGACGAGTGGTTTTTCTTTTCGGTTACGCGAACATAATGAGATATTTAACAGTCACTATCTACGTGTTTTTTCTGTGTGGTTTTTCCTCCATTCTTCTGTTTTCCTTTCCGCTTTCTATTATTTCACCATAATTTCGTTATTTTAATCCGAAATATTTGCAAAATGATAAATAAATGAAATTCGAACGAATCAAATTTTCCTTGATTACTGTTATTTATATATTTTGTATTTACTGATCATTGCGTTACGAGGGAAGTATGTACTACATAGGTATACCTACGTAGGTATTGACTATCTAAACTGGAGGAAATATCCACGCGAACACGCACTCACGAAGTGGGATAGATCTATTTCTCTTCCTTATACAGCTATACTTACCTAGCTATATCTAGCTAGCTACTTACGTACTCGCGACAACTAAGTGTTTGGGGTGCTTTGAGTTTCCGGCTTGACGTCGCCGCCGTCTTTTCTCTGTTCCGGTATAATAGCACAGAGACCTACTTCGCGAGGTATCTTATTGTTAACGCGATAAGTCACGAATCGCAACTCCGAACTTCAGCCTTTATTGTACTTTTCTTTACTCGTTACTATCTGTATTTTTTTTCGTTTCCTTTCTGTTTTTTTTTTTGGAATTTCTTGCGAATTTTTGCCAATTTGATCATTGGCCACATAATTCTCGAGAGTTTCTTTTCTCTCTTTTTATTTGTACAAAATGTGTCTGCGGTATCTCCAATTTCATAAAATTCGTGGCTATGATATTATACCTAACTGTATACGCTGCGGTTTGTTCCACAACGAAGCTTTGATCTTTTTTCAATGCTGTGTTTGACACACGGGGCTCTAGGACCGTGTCCCCATTTTTTTTCCTCTTTAAACTACGACCCGGAAAAATTAGATGAAATATATCGAAAAAGAATGAGTCAATAAATAGCTTGCTTTCAGCTCGGAACGTAGAATGACTTTTCCTTTTTCGATAAAAATTCTATTCTATAAATTTGCGATATATATTGTAATATAACGCTCACTTTATCCATAGTTGGATGTGATTTCTATGTGCGATACATGTATGTGTGTGCAGTAGTTGCTGTATTAAATTCTCGTTGATTTAGTTCCATTATTAATATATTATACGCATTACTATTTGCTATGCGAAGAAATAATGTTGCGATAATAATGATAATATACGCAAATATATTAGCTCGAAATAGCGTATAAACTTCAATAATTATTAGAGATATCTATCTAGTGAAATTTTCTACCCTCCCTTCGACGAAATACATAGTAAAATGGAAAATGTACGTATATAGGTATAAATATGTTTCTCATTGGTACAAACTGCAAGAGATCGGATCCCACTGTTACAATTGTTCCCTATTGTTGAAGGAAACAACATTCTATTGTTAAAGGAAAGGAACCTAATCGGTGTGGATTCTGGAGTATGAAAATTTCGCGAATATTACATTCTTCAGAAACCTATTTCCATTCAGTTCCGTCTACGGTTACGCGGTCTATTGCAAATTATTAACCAATCCGATGACTCCTCATAGTACGCCACCTGCATTTTGCAATTCTTCAATACATTTCGGAAGTGGCTAGAGGATTTCACAGTCGAAAACTTGCGGTCTCGGCAATAAGACGTGGTGCGAAATATTTTGTCTGGGGTTCAGTGTGCAGTCGGGAGTGAATTTTGTTGGCTTTGGTTTTGTGCGAATTGAACTGCAGTTCATACGAATGAACGCATAAAATTCGTCCCCGTGTGAGATAGCAATTTAATCAAGTAACGATATTCTGAATAGTAAAATTATGAAGCCGAAAAGAATTTGGCGCGATCGAGTTGCAGCCGGTTCAGAGCAAAAATCCGGTGCCCGGAATCAATCAACGCGCAATACTAGCAGTACTAATTGCTCGGATTGTTTATTAGGAAGATATATCTTAAACGGTCGACGACGTTTACAATCAATTTGTGGAAAGAAGAAAAGTAATTCGAAGCATTCGGGAAGTTGGGAAAATGCCATACATATACACGAAGTGAGTGAAGTAAGATTCATTAGAATCGACGTATAATCGTGAATATACCTATATTTCGTTTCTCCTATTGTTGTAACTTTTTATTCTCATTTTTATTCACCAAGATTCTGTTATATTACACAGCTGATTCGGGCTTCTACGCGATCAGGAAGTTCCCAGGTTCAGATTGAAGGTAATTCATATAACGTTATTACAATTGACGACAAATTATTGATAAACGATGATTGTTTGTTTCCTCAACTTCTCCATCGCCGTAACTAATTTATAAATATTTCCAATTTCACTATTTCACCTTGTATAGGGTCTAGTTCGGTACAAATAACTCTTCGAAACACTTGACAACGGTTCGGGGCAAATCCTGGGGTAAATCCTCATGTTCCGTAGTACCTACCTGCAGCGATAATGACATGGCCCCCTGCTCGCGTTATAAAAGACCCAGGTATACTCTGCATAGACATGGTGTAGTAGGTATATTTTACGACCGACGGCTCACGTCTCACGACATATTGCTATGAGGAGAAAATATGCTTGCGAATGAACGGAGGGAAAAGCCAGGTAGTTGAATTCCTTGAAACCGAAGGAAAAGGAGACAGAACAACAAATGAGAAATCCGCATTAGGTACTCCTGCGTTTCCTTCCTCCCGGATCATTGTAACATGTTCATTTCATGGGACTACACCCGCATTACTCGAGTAGGGAGCCGCGAAATAATTGTCGAGGTGTAGGAGGCGGCGGTACGCGGTGGATGTGATCAGTGCACAAATTCTTGCCCGTCGTACAGGTACAGTAGTATACTACAATCATACGATTGTCCCAAAGTTTCATATATGTATATATACAGCTATAACCTAATGCCGGCAAGACTGCTGACGAACGAGACATGACGAAAAAAGATACCGAAACTATAATATGATGAGTATATGTATAGGTAGAACATCGCGCCGATATTCGTATGTGTATGCGTAATATAGGTATGGCGAGCCGTGAAACTCTTCCGCAAATGTTCTATACGGCGGACAATCCACGTTACAGTACCACCTACGTATACTCATGTGATTTGTATATGTATGTACCTGTGGATATAGATGCAACCTCATACGCATTCCCACGCATTTGCGATTTGCGTCTCAAAGAAGATACCTGTACCTCTACAAGATCTCGAATTCATGTGTGGAAAAAAAACTCGAAAATCAAATACAAATTCGAATTGTATGACTGTATAGTGAAGAAACGGGAAAAGAAAAAGTCCTATTAGCTGGACGCAGTCTGAAGGAGGAAAGACATATACCCCTATACCTATCTGTATTGTATACCTGCAGTGTACTTTTGCACATGTAATACGCGTATACGTGTGTATGGTAGGTACACGCCAGGGCATACAGAAGAGGCTGGTCCTTGCCGCGTCGTTCCCTCGATCAATACGCGTGTCCTTGACCAGTTCACAGCCTCCCGCAGGCGGTCGGCCGCGCGACCTATCACAATTCGCACCCTCGGCTGTGGCTGTATTGCACGCATATCAACCCGCGTGTTACCAAAGATTAGACGCGGAGAAAACTATGACAGTATATAGGTGTATCGGCATTGGAGCTGCAGCCGGGCTACAACCCGTCTTCGCGTTTTCGCGCGTTTGCAGTACGCTTGCATACATACAACTGATGACTATACGCATGCGTCTCGATTAAATTGGCATAATGAATTGCACCGTTAACACCACAATTAGTATACGATAAAATCCTAACGGATAGACGCATTGCTCCCCGTATAAACGAACAAATTATCATTATAGCCCTTTGTTCTTCTGTTTTCCTGCAATTGCTAGCGCGATGTATTCGCGTGCGTCCTACACGCGTCGATATGGTCTTTTTCCTGTACCTGTTTCTTCGCTTTTTTCTGTCAATTGATGGTTTCATCCGACAGTATGGAGAGACACACGCCGCGTCGTTTTAGAATCTCAAGGTGTCGTTGGTAATAAATCAGGACGCAAGATCGCTGGATAATGTTCTCTTATTGCCTGTGTCGCGACGACCATCAAATCACGGTTTAATCTCCATTCAATCTTGTGCCTACTTTTTCGTTCTTCTTCCCTTCCCTTTCCTTCAACCTTCTACCTTCTGTTTTTTCATTTCTCTTAACTGGCCAATCGTTTCCGATCGGCCGGATATACAGTACCTAATAATACTGTTTCTCTCCATTCTTTCATGATCCCGTATTTCGTTGCGATTGTAATACAGTATCGTAATTTGAACGGAATTTTTCAAACTTTTCACATAAGTTCACAATTACCGATGCAGTATCATTCTTTGAAATTCAAGATATCCCTCTAGGTGTGTATGTACAGGACATGGGCCAAAATACTCCGATTTCATTCGAAGAGAAAGTAAAGAAAATATGGTTATTAAACAACCGCAAACAAAGTAAAATTCTGTTTTTACGATACAATCGATTTTTGTTCACCTCTTGTTAAAATCCAATATTTCCACAATACATATGTATATACTTTGCGTAATCTCGTACAGAGTGTATAATGTATTGTATATATTATACTGGTATATAGATACAGGTGGATACATATTTACCCTAATTTTATATTTTTATCTTGCACTTCTTCTTTTTCGTACTCTTTTTCTCCGTTTTCCTCTTTTTCTAATTCTTATTTTCACATCTAATTTGGCATAAACAAGCGATTCTGCGGTACATAAAGTATAAACCCGTAGACATGTATGTACCTATACCTAGATAGATAAATTTAGAAGCAAACGCGCTCGAACTTATCTCGCCTCACCTTTCACACATAAACTTTCCTCTCCCTGTTACCGCTTTAGCGGTTACGAGACTCGCAATTCTATATCCTCCACGCTATTCCAGATGTTTTTTCATCATATAATGTAATATCCGTTTTATTTATCGAATTTTTTTGGTCTTTTCTTCCATTTATTCGATGTGTCCATAACTTGACGATCTTCTTCTCTGCCGATTTATATATGGAATCGAGTATGCTTTCGATTAGGACTACGAGGATGTGTTGAAAAAATTTCAAACGCGAAGGAGGGAAAAAAGGAAAGAAGAAAAGCAAAAGAAAATGATCTTTCGCAGTCACGTTTGAACGACGAGTGAAATAAAATTTACCGCGGATAATATAAACTGCGACAAACGGATTATTCTCACACGTTTAATGAACACAGAATGTTAGTGTATTAAATGGCAATGAAATTTATAGGTCAAAGATGTGCGCGGCCTAGACATTACTATAAATTTTGAACAATTACAATTACAATACAACAATTATCATATAATTCCACATCTTTTTATGAAAAATTTGACTAGTTATACTGTGCGATTTATTACATTTCGAACCGAAGAGAGGTTGACAAAATGTTGATTGAGTAGTGAGATTTCAGAGCATCTAGAGCTATCAAGTTTCGAGAATCCTCATTCTGGAACTCATTTTTAATCCGTAAAATCCTGATCATAGTTTAGATTTTTGATCAATTGGTAACGAAATTTATAGTGCATTGCAGATAGTCAGTGCTGAAGATCCAGAAGTACAGATGAATGTAGGTCGATTTTTTTACAAACAAATTTCAATAATTGAAAGTTATCTTGCAGTCGAGCAGTGCTTGTCTGGCAAAGATTTAGAGCCGACAGGATTTATACATTACAATAAATTGGGCGACGTATTATATTACATCGCCATGAAATGGATCTGAACGGAGTTCTATGCCACGAGATAGTAGGTACTGGTTCTTTAACACTGTCGCGCTCAACCTACGATATCGGATGAGAGCTACAACCAAAATTGATAGCATTACATACTAAACGGTATACCAGCTGTCTTACTATTAGTAGAAGCTCGCTCTCATACTGATCATGTGAAATCTACGATATTTTCGGTCTGTACGCAACTACGATACTTTTATTGCAGAAGGAACATGAACTTCTTCGTGGCCGAATGGAGAATAAATTTTTCTCCGAGTAGTAATAATATTTATACAAAAACGGCGTCCCGAGTAGATACTATAGTATACCTATAATATAATTTTCCTCCCTCTGCGTCCTTGGTTAATCAGGACGCCGCGACGTCTGTAACGATATCAGCATTACCGATAACCAGACCACACGACGTGTTTACTGTTTATCAAAATCGGGTGAACCTGCGGCTCTGTGTACTCTTGCTTACAGCTTCAGGCCTGCAGTAGAATAAAAATCTGCAGTGGAATAAAAAATCCACCAATTCTTTCGGTCATTATACGTCCAAAGCGCGGCGGCAGAGAACGGTGTTCTATAACGATCCCTGCGCGCGTTCCGTTCCGCCCCGCCTTGCCGCGAGTAAATCTGCAAAATTATTATCGCACGAGTGTGTTACTTACAACAAATTGTTTTCTTGTTTTTTTCATATTCGTACAATATGCAGTTCTCCGAGTTTTAACTGAAAATTTTTGTTTGATAACTATCACGTGAGCAAGAAAATTAAAATATATAAAACGTAATAATGGACGGAGCAAGTCCCAGAGGTATACATAGGTATATTTACATTAATCTATAGCTATAGGTATACTATACTATTTATAGTCATGGTAGAAAATTTGTTGCTATAAGCGAAAAATCAAAGAAAAACAGAAATTTGTCGACGTTGGTAGGTAATCTCCAAAAATAAGAGAATCAGTAATAGTTATATGTATAGGTATATCTATATCTATCTTTGTTATTCCACTGTCGTCAGAAAGTCTCGGTATACATTTTTCAAGAAAGAAGAAGAATAAGAAAAAGAAGAAGGAGCCGTTGTGTTCTTTTCCATTTTTCAACTCCCATATGTTTTTTATTGAGAGTATATTAAACTAGATTTGTCAACTAGATTCAGAATATCATGATCATAATTATTAATCGAATAATTTGTAAAGTATAACTTCAAATCCTGTCACGGAACGAAATGAATATATTCATTATTCGTACGATATTTATTCTGCCCTAGCTGACCAGAGCACACTTGCTGAGTCCTGCAACATTATCTCGCAGAAAATTCCAAATCGATTCGAAGTTTCGCGAAAAAATGGGACCGACATTCTGAATAATTCTAGAATCGGGCACGTGACCCCGTGCTCAGACCTCCTCAGAGTGAAATATTTGTTTAATTATCAGTTGATTATTATTATTATTATCGTGATCGCTGGTATCATCGTACAGAAAACTGGGAAAAAGGATACGCAAACTGTAAATGAATGAATAGATACACAAATAGCCTAATAATGATTGAATTATTCAATGGAATGGAATAAGAAGAAATAACAGAGACGAAGTTGGTATAGAAATTTGAATTCCATTTACAAAATGGTGCAAAGATTCCAAGAGACCCCTTGATACTTGCGTGCGACTGTATAAAATTCCTAATAGTGTATATAAACGACGAGCGTATATATATATATATATATATATATATACATACAGTATAGTATAGTTTAGTAGAGATAGATAGAACTATAACTATACAAGGTCACGTGGCTACTCGCCAAAGTATACCTATGTCCACCGCAAGCGCGCGTTTGAATTGTTTCCATTTCTCTTTTTTAATTAATTGATATAGTTGGTATAGATCAGCGTTCGATTGAGATTGATACGTTGATATACGAATAAATGCATATACCTATCGCGCAGTAATTACTCGGACTTCACTCCTGGTTAATTAATGTTATGTCATAATTGAATTGAACAGTTTCGGCCTTTCTACTATAAAAATGAAGTTTGAAATGAGGCTCATTATGGGACTGAAATTCACAGCGTTTTCGGTGATCGATGTATTTTTTTACGATGTTTTGGCATCATGATAGTCGATATAATTTTTCCCCCAATTTCGCTGTGTCGACTTCATAGAGTTTAGTCTCATGAAAGTTTCTGCTATACCCATGTTGATTTTTGCAAATAAATTCTAAGAAAATTGAACGAATCTTTCTTTTTTCTTCTTTCTTTCGTTTCTACTATAAACAACGTAATTTTATCATATTCCTAAACTATGACTTGGTTATATATTAACTTTTGAAATGTTCTGCGAGAACGTTTATCGCTAGTATTTTTTCGTTGTTGGTTTTTTCTTTGCTACTTATTTTTTGATACCCCTTTCGCTTCGTTTAAACATTGAGCTGTTCAGGAAAATAACATGGACTCTCGCACGAACGACTTCCGGTTTAACTTTATAATATCGTAGATCCATAGCGACTACTACATATTCCACTATATGTACTATACACATATCTACCTATTAGCTAGATAAGGATATCAATATCTTTCGATATATGCGTAAATGCGCTGTGAGAATCGCTATAGTATATAGTTTATATCTAGTGTTATAATATATTGTCATATGTGTTGCTCACACAAAGCTGAGAAATGACAACCACGTGTTTCCACTTGTCAAAAGATTCACGCGTTTCAAGACTGTCCTTGAATATTTTGGTCCATCGTTATAGACACCCCCGGGGGTCCAAGTGGCGACGAGATACTTTGTCCCAACTCCGATGGCTGAAAATTCTTATTAAACCTAAATTATGCGTATGTATATACATGCCTATGTACACGCAATAATATCTTTTCATTCACGTATGAATTGAAAATTTAATAACCATTTTACCACCGTACAATTGTTATCAGATATAGGATCAACTAATCTGGAAATTGTATGATCTTATGTATGGCAAGATAAATTGCCTACATTTTCTTTGGATCCTTGCGCACTATAGCATGTGTGTGAAATTGAATTTCAATAGAAACAGAATTAATTATAATCGATGAAATTTGATATAGACTGATGACTAGCACACTATAGGTGCCGTAAATTTTTACCGATTTCTTTTTTTATTTCACACTTTTACTAGGTATATATGTAATACATATTCATTGGTATCTAGGTATATTATACATACAATCATTTGACGATAGTCAAATGTGTTGAACTTAATTGAAAAATTAATTTAACTGTAGTAATGAGCGTTGAACATGGATATTCCCTGACCTAACTTCCGGTGCCGAGACTCATGCAATATATGCTATGAAAGCACCGGTATTACAGCATATAGAATATTTGTTTTTCAAGAAAACTTATATTCCTGCGGAATTTATTCAATTCCGAGTACTTTTCAACGGATTTTACCACCTCATGATATCCGCGGAAGTGGAAGCAAATAGGGAATAAGGGAAACCCACACATTATTATGTTACAGGAATAATTCAGCAGTTTTTGCACTAATTATTGAACTTTTAAGATATGTGGTTCAATATTTATCATCGGTTATTAGTTGATACGTAATTAGTAATTTTTAATAATTGCGATTGCATCTTCAGGGGCTCAAATATTAAGCCATCGGCCATCTATGATGCACTTCACCCGAAGCTATATTAATCATATTCTTCACTGAATTCAATTTCTTGATGAGAGTACTGTAATGAAACATAATCGAATTTCATCTGTCATTGCTCTGAGCAGAAAAAAAGTGGGAGTAGATGGAAAAGTGGTATAGGGGATGGAATTTTGATGAAGATACTATTTCGGAAATTATACGTCTTTTCTGCCCCCCCCCCCCCCCCCCCCCCCCCGCCAAGTCCCCGTAAATAGCACCACTCCACGGGTATATATACCTATGTACGATAGGTGTATAGATTGGTATGTACTAGATGTACATAGATTATGCCGATTGATTTGACAGAGATAATATCACCCCGTTCTGAAGATTATGGAATCGATCAATTCACGTCTTTCAATTCGTATGTACGTATTATATCATACTACCGAACGAAGCAAAAACAGAAAATAAGCAAATGAAGAAATGAAAGAATATTTATGAATTGTGGAAAATTGGTACAGACTTTGAAAGATTGAGAAATAACAGAATTACGTATCTGCAGGGTCATATGTACCCCTGTATAGCATGTATTTAACCAAAAGAGAGAAATCAGAGAAAATAAGAAAAAAGAAAAAAAAAATTTGCAAGATGACGTAATTGCACAGGCATAAATTTCTATCGTATAACATTGTCTATAATAATAACGGTCGGCCAGGGAATTATTATTGTTATTATTATTATATAGGTATATATATACACACACATCGAGATTGAATTGGAATAGAACCAAACGCAGTAATGTACGACTATTTCTGATCTACACGGGACCACGGATACGATGCGATGCGATCCGATGCGACGCCTCGAGAAAAGATCAGTCTGTGTTTCTGATGCTTCGGGAATATCTCGTGCCGGATTTCCTTAGTACACAGTACATACATGCATACGTACATACGTATACCTACATACATACATACACACATACATATATACATACAGTATAGTGATTTGCAAACGCGAATGAGTCAGTCCAGTATCCCCCCCCCCCCCCCCCCCCCGGCTACCTTAGCCTGAATTTCCTTTCCTCTCCTCCATTTTGATCCCCACTACGATTTTCTTCTTCCCTTCGTCGACATATATTTTCTCCTATATAATAATCGCGCACGTAAGAAAACTGAGCTGAACGTTTTATCAGAAAGAAACTGCCCGTCTTGGACGTAAGACGGCGGTGCGTAATCCGCCACAAAAGTGCCAGTACACTGTTATAGTTTTGATACGAGTTTTGTAGTGAAAACGAAGAGTAAATTAAACAACTGAAATTATAAATATATAGTATTAAACGCGTCGGTGGATATTATCTATATGTGATGATCTCTATGCATTTTGAATGAACAAAGTTTGATTAATGAATCCTCGTTATTGAACGTTCATATTAAATATATATCTGTTCTCCTTCTACAAATATTATAAAAATTATTATAATACGAAAACGTGAAGATAACCAATTGTTACACGTAGTATATACCATAGTATACTATTCGGCTATTCGCTGGATATTAGATATGCAGCAAGTGCGGAGGAGTGATGAGATTTTAGGAAAAGAAAAAACTGCTTCGAGGTGACGCACCATGTTTCAAGTTGTGTGTAATGTTTTAGAACTTGGAGCCAGTGACGGGGGTGGTTCTGCAAGTACAAGTTCGCCAGGGAACAAACGACGCGGATTTAGCGGGTGAGTAATTAACAAATTTACTCGTCTTCCATTTTTTCTTCTTCTCTCTATTTTCGAGAAACGAAGGAAAAGGGGAAGAAGGAGAAGAATAAGAAAAAAAAAAAAAAAAAAAAAAACAATATCATACATATGCACGCGTTGTTCAAATGTAAGTTGAGTAATAGGATAACCAAATTTTAGCCCAAATCCTTTTTCGACTTTCTTTTCTCAAAGATTTTTAGCAGGTATATCAATATTATCGCACGTAGTATATTGATGAAGACGAAAAGAAAGGAACTTGTAATAATTCTGCGTTCATCTTTTTTTCACTTTTTCTTTCCTTCAATTTCCTCATCAATTAATATAATATTATCATTACGATCTATCGATAAGATTGAATGAAGTAGGTTGGCGGTCGTGTGCACGTATGTAGAAGTGTCTACCTGTATAGACTGCGTTGTATTTTTATCCAAATGATATGAGTATCGATAAAAAAACTGTTCCCCCGCGTAACTATACCTATGAAACACGTTCAAATGTTGTACATACTTGCGTAGATCTACACTTATATTTTATAGTTACGATAGAAAATGACTGGATCGTTTTTAATCATATAATAGAGAAGCGATTGAAGAAATAGAATAAATAAATAGATTATTTGAAGCATACTTCAATGCAAAAATGATAAGAAACAAACATTCATTCCGATGTGAGTTAAGATCGATATTTATATATTTGTTCCTTTTTTTTCACTTCTCTAATACTTTTCATCACGTGCTCAGCACGTGATCAGTATCTATATTTACATACTGGATATATATATATAATCACGCGAGTTTATATTATATAAATTTATGAATTTCGATTACCAAAAAAGAACAAAAAAGAAAAGAAGAGAAAGAAAACGCAACTACTCGAGATTGATTATAAAAAGAATGAAATGACATTGATGAATGTGATGACAATTATTATTCTATTGCTGTTGTTATTGCATTTGAATAAATTTTACAAAATTATGCGTAAATCTGTGTTTCTTTATAAATGTGGGTAGGTAGCTATTGGAACGCGACTCACAGCACACGATTTATAAATTCTATTTTCAAGTTACGACATATTTTATAACATTATAACAGTACAACAGAAAACATCATGTTTGAATCTAAACATCAATGGTATTATACATATGCAGCATATGGTGAAGATTAGACTCTGATCGGATTAGTCGTTATAATTCGAAGAATGATGATTGAAATTCTTCGAAAACGGGGTATCTTAGGGGAATTCCAATCCCCTTGCGGTCGTAACTGCAATACCTACGTACAACCTAAACAAATACGTAAAGTTTACAATACACGTATTACGTTTGCATAAGCGTCTCTCTGTCTGTATACACAAACGATGAGGCTGAAGTTTATACTGACAAGTAACGCAACGGAATCATGAGAAAAATATGATATATTATTTCTTGTGATTTTTGTTGCGTCAACGTTAGTCTCAGCTTCAGCCTCGTAACGGATCTCCGATTTCCCAACGTTCTTGTGAATTTCACATTTTTTACGAATATTGTTGTATTATTGATAGGTATGTGGTTTTTTAATTTAATTGTTCAAGTGCGGATTACTCCGTTTAATTGCAGACGTTCGCGTATGAACGTATACGTGGATAAATTACTTTGAATTTACTATTTATGTTAGCTCGAAAGCGCGCATCCCCGTCCCTCTCGCAACAAACGCATCGTGTTAAACAGAATTTACATTATTAGTATTATGCTTCGTTGGGCTCCGGGGCATTTCCAATTATTAAAACGTAGATCCGGCCTGTCATGCTACAGGGACATTATACGGTTCTGTTCTTCATACACATGAGTAATAGGAAAGAAAAGAAAAAAAATGTACTCTTTTATGACCGCGCAATCCGTATATAGGTAAACATTGTTTAAACCACAAAATATCACGCGGTGCGAGTTTTAGATCATCATTAAACAAAACCATCATCACATTTAATACTTGAAATCTTCTCTTTGCCTACAATTTTCACTGGGCTGAAGCTCATTATAACTTTAGCACAATAAAGTTATTAACGATAATATTGGCTGAAATATCTCTTTCTAGAAAAGTTTCGACTCCATGAATCTTTCGGGGTCTCTTGAACAATTTTTGTTCTCACTCTCATTTATTCAATTTAATTTAATTTTCTGTTTCCAAATATTATTAGCTATAACATGAAAATACTGTCTAAATTGATAATCTGAAATTATTTAATTTGAGAACAATGTATTGGAAAATTCTGTTAAGACTAGTTATGTGCATTGAAGAAATACGTAGCTATCACGTGTATGTAATCATCAAAGGTTCTCTATATTGGCTAATAGAAATACCATGTGTGTTCACAAGAATGTTGTACTAGTTTGATTAATTTCCTCGATGTTCCTGTAAGATATGTAAAGCTATTTAAATGAGAATGTATCGTGTATGAACGTGCTAATGAAGCGATAGCACGCGTATTTCTGAGAACTAGAACACTAGCATTGGTTTTTTCTTGTATCTAGTATAGAATTCCTAGAGTAAAAGTAATGTATGATGTAATAATGACAGAATTCTTATAATACATATTTTTCACTGTTTTTTTATGTATAGGAGAAAATGGTTACCGCCACCTTTGCGAAAATTGAGCCAAGGAAAGGTTGAAAAATCAACAACTCCAGACAGACTTCCTCAATTGAAGAAAACTGGATCCGATAAACGTTTCAAATTACCAAGCGGAGACAAATCTGGACGTGCGGCATCAGAGGGTGAAGAAGAAGAAGAAGTCGAAGGTGACGACGGAGAAACACCAACTTTCCTTGAACAAAATGGTGGCGAAGATGGCGAAGACGATCTTGAGCTACCTCCACCCATGAAACCTATAACTGAACCTATTCTAGTCGCTACAGGAAATGGACCACCGGGTTCCACCATACCAGACGAATTACCAGGAAAAAGAGTAAGTCATGAAACAATTATTTCATTATATTCTATCTTTTTTTATTCGTTAAAAACTCCGCGAAGTTGGTAACTTTCCTCAGACTTGATCATAAAAAAAAAAGAAAAAAGGAAAAAGAATATAACTTGGTACAAAATATTTCATTGAGAGGTCTCTGTTTTCTTCAAAACGTCAAACAACGGTTCATACACATACTGTATAGATGATGATTTTTCACTCTTGATATAACAAGTGATTTGTTTTCGTTCATGTTTACCGTTAGCAGCGTTACAATCAAGGTGATATCAATTGTTAGCGTTAAATGAATTGTGACCTTGATATGAGGAGATTATTGTGTATCCGGCGCACTTTACATTCATATTATTCTCTGTACAGGTTTCAGAACGTTCTATGAAAAGTTTGGACGGCGCTACTTCAGCTGATCTAGCTGAAATTGAACAAATTGTAAAAGAGAGAATGGTGAGCAATTCATATTCCTTCTTGAATCAACAATATTATAGAATAAAAATTCAAAATTCCATAATTCTCGAAATTCAAATCATTAATTACAATAGGAACAACACACGGAAAATCAAGAAAGGCACAGTTTGATGCGTGTACCAAGTAAGCCAACTTCTGGCGAGGATGGCGTCAGCATTGGTATTCCAGTTGTCGAAGAAACTGATCCAGAAATTGCTGCGCTTACTAAGCGGCAATTTGTCATCAGAGAACTGGTAGAGACTGAAAGAGATTATGTTCATGATTTGAGACAGATTGTTGAAGGATATATGGCTCTCATGCGCGATTCTGAAAGCGAAATTCCTCTTCCTGAAGATCTTCGGGGGGGTAAAGATAAAATGGTTTTCGGCAATATCGAGGCAATATACGAATGGCACAGAGAGTGAGTATTACTATAATTCAAATTTTCATCAATTATTCAATCTTTCTTCATCTAATTTCATACTCTTATATCATTCTTGTAGCTTTTTTCTTAAGGCATTGGAGCACTGTTTAGAAAGGCCGCAGGAATTGGGTCCGTTGTTTAAGAAGTATGAAAGAAAATTACACATGTATGTTGTTTATTGTCAAAATAAACCAGTATCTGAATATATTGTGTCTGAGCACATCGACACATACTTCGAGGTAATTATACCACAGTGAAATCGTCAGTTTTCATTCAATAATTTATCCTTCTGGTTATACATATTAATGATAAGTGAATTTGAATGAAAATTTCAGGAATTACGACAAAAGTTAGGGCACAGGCTTCAGTTATGCGATTTACTGATTAAACCTGTACAAAGAATTACTAAGTATCAATTATTACTTAGAGAAGCACTCAGGCTAACTGAAAAAACACAAAATCATTCAGAAATTGAAGGGCTTCGGGCTGCGGCACATGTTATGCGAATCATTCCTAAAGCAGCAAATGATATGATGGATGTCGGGAGATTGCAGGGTTTCGACGTAGGTTTATTTTCATATTCCGCAATCATACTCATCACATTGTGAATTTATCATAACTTTGGGGCGTTACTTCTTTTTCCACAGGGTAAAATTACTGCGCAAGGAAAACTCCTTCTACACGGCCCACTATTAGTTTCAGAATTAGGAAACGCACCGATACGTGGAAGAGAGTGGCAGGTCTTTCTATTTGAGCAAAACATTATTTTTAGCGAAGCTGTCGGAAAGAAAACTCAGTTTACTAATCCTGCTTATATTTACAAAGCTCATATACAGGTGAGTCAAGTTTTTCTATCAGTATTTCAAACGAAATCGAAAAATATTATTCATTTTTCAAATTTTTCATACAGAATTCTCTACTTAGGACTTATGATATGAAAATTGTTTGTTAATTAACTCAATTCATCTTACAACATATTATAAATCAAACAGGTGAATAAAATGAGTCTCGAAGACTCCGTAGATGATTCTGATAAGTTCGTGATTCGTTCGACGGATCCACGAAAACCTGGATTAGGATTCTCTTGCGCAGCGGTGGATGAGAGCGGGGCTCGTAAACAGGAATGGGTGGATACGATTACTGCGATTCTACAAACTCAACGCGACTTTCTTAAGGCTATACAGTCCCCTATTGCCTACCAAAAGGAACTTACCAAAGACCCACTGTAAGCGTCTTGAAACTACTCAACCTCTCACTGACATTTAACACACTCAACCTGTGAATATTCGTTCCAACATATTTTTGTATATTTTATAAAAATACGAACGCTGTAAGCTAGTTAATGGTAGTTTCTATCCTTATCTCTTTTACCCTGAACCTCAAACCTCTCCACCCTGAAGCGCAAACTCTGTGACTCACCCCAAATTCTACGCCGTTGCTCTTAGCTTATCTGAATATTCTCTCTATTATTAATATCTTTTACTTACTCTCTCGCTCCCTGAATCTGTCACGTGTGCTAATCCGTTCCAATGTGCATATATAGATATATAAATATGATATATATATTCATGATAAAAGTGGGGCGCTCAAGAGAGAGCACATACTGCAATGAAAATTGATGATGATAATAATGATAACGATTATTATTATTATAATAATAATGACGATGATGAGAAAAAACTGTATTATATATTTATAATAATTTTAATAACGTTTATAAAAAATTCACACTGAACTTTTCAACGAGCTACAGTGTTATGTAAATAATACATATTAATTATTGGGAAAAAACAGAACAAAACAAAACCAAACAAAAAAAAAATACTATAATAATCGAACACAAAAACTCCTACGCATAACATTTTGTTTAGAATAAAAAAGGAACAAAAGAAAAACCGAACGTAAAAATTGATTGAGAATGTGATTGTGATGCATCGTAAATATACCACCTATCCCTCATTTTTTTAATTGCCGATGCACTCAAAAGAAAAATTTCTAAATTAACCGCTTCTTTTTATGATTTAAAAAAAAAAAAAAGAAACACAGTACTACAATGTGTCAAGTCAAGTTCTACTAATCAATGTTCATTCAGTAATTATTCATCTATCTTCTACTAAGATAAATGGTCTCATTTGACAGACAGAATTGAAAGCATAACTATCAAGTATATATCTGTGACTAATTATGATGTACTGTCATCCTTCAGTCATAGTTTAAAAAATTGCTATTGACAAGGTGTCATTTCGAACAACTTTGATCTAACGTTCTATCAAAGCTCTATATCATTTTCTTTAGCTTTCATTGAACAGGCTTATCAAAACTTACTCCGTCTTCTATACTGGACATATGCATGTTGATTATGCTTGCTTTTCTGTACTGTGTTCATAAAGGCTTAACAGCTTGATAGAAAAGGAAAAGGAAAACGCAAGAGAATCCCCCTTTGACTTCCATCCGACTCTAATCTTCAATCTTGGAGAATTTGCAAGAAATTTTTATTATTTCTAATAACATTGTTATTGTCAATTCTACCTCTTTCCATGCTGACGAAAACGCCAGGAATTAAATTTGCAAAATGATTAGAATACATAGAAAAAAAAACGAAAAAATAAATTGATCTGTAGTACTGTGTTTGCTATTCATTTTTAATTTGCTGGCGTACAGCCGTGGCTCGACACCGGAACCAGTGATTCGAGCAGCGGTGTCGGTTCCTCCGATGCTGACAATATCTGGATCAGCAAACAAGGAGAGAAGTACACAACGTAAAACCCAGCTTGTGCAACGGTCACATACCGGTGGATTAGAAGGAGACGGATCTCCGAGGACGCCGAGCCCTACTAAAAGTAAACTTAACTTCTTAGAGGGATTCAGGAATACACTGCGAGCGCGCTCACCTGTTCGCAACAACTCAATACCGGTGAGCCCTTAAATCGTCTCCGTCTCTCTGGTATGAAACGAGGTGGAGCACCCAGACTGTTATAGCATTCTTACTTCCAGCCAAGGGACTCTTCCGCTTCTTCCTCTTGATGTCTCTCGCTCTCTACTACTATCTATTGCATTGCCTTCTCTCGTTGCAGTGGCAAACCCTCGGTCTTGTATTATTATGATTAAAAGAAAAGCAAATGCCAAAAAAACAAAATATACAGAATAAAACGTGTTATGCCCCGTAAAGTACAAATATGTATGCCTAGACCCATTTTGTAGACAAATAAAGACATTACTACCTACTACTATCAAACGATTAGAAAAACAAAGATTGAATGAGATAAACAAAATTGAGACAAAAAGTATTGGTTCTGAACTAACTAGCACGATGGGTGGTGGTTCTACTGTACTACATCCTACAACCGCTGTGGGTGAGCATGAAAATCTGATGCACGTATTAAGAAAATGAATGGCATGAATCGCTGAGCATGTTGCTGAGAAAACGAAAAAAGAGACTTTAATGCAGCGATTCTTCAGGTCGCTCCAGGTGCTCGTGTACGATTAGCTGCTGATTGGGGTAAACTACATGCTGGAGACGAACTGGTCGTTTCTCACTTGGATGGTCCTGGGCTAGTCGTTTCTCCTATTGATGCTAAGGAGGAATTGTGGATCCCTGCTAGTTTGATTCCAAATTCTTCAATCAGCAGAGCTTGGTCGTTTAGACCGAGGAAAATAGACCCTAATCAAACTATTCCCAGTCCTCAAAAGGTACAGGAAGAAAAAATGCCACCTAAAGTCTTGAGCGTTCTTTCACCGGTTAAAGTTACGGCGGGCGAAACTGCTAGACTTTCTATAGAAATTGCTCGTGCCGAAGGTGCTACTGTCACGTGGCAGAAAGAAGGTGAATCTCATGATATTGTACCCAGTGAACGTCACGGACTCATTCACAACTCTGGATTTATATACTTGGAAATTTCACGATGTCGTCCGCTTGATTCCGGCATATACAATTGCAATATACAATGTGAAAACGGTGCCTGTTCTACAAAGATTTCACTCAATGTAACAGGTTTGTATTTAGGATGCTATAGAACAGCTAAGACTTGCTTGGTCTCTCTGACAATCGGAGAGAGGAGCTGTATATACTTTTGTTTCTATTTTTTTCAATTCTAGGAGGAAGCGGAACAACTTGGGCAAGGATTTTGGGCACAACAAAGGTCGAAGTTGACTGGGAATGCCACGATATTGGATCTTGCAATTTAGAATACAGGATAATTCCGTCACCTGAATGGACGACCATTATAAAGGAAGTCAAGGCACCTCCAACAATCTTAGAACTATTACCAGGAACCTCCTATAGCTTTAGGATAGTGGGTAAAAGTGGTAATGCGACTTCGCCTTCGGTTGTGATAACACTTCCTATGGATGAGGGCATCAGCTGGGAAGCTAAACAATTTGTTGGACGTTATTTAGAGTTAGATGAACTAGGAAAAGGGAGATTCGCTATTGTTCGTCGCGCCAGAGATCGCGGAACTGGACATGAGGTCGCTCTCAAACAAACTCCTCGTCATAAACAATCCAGATCACTCACACGTTCGGAATATGACTTACTGGCTTCGACTCATCACACAAATATTGTCAGGGCGTTTGCTCTTTTTGAAAACGCTCCACAACCTGGAGTCGACACAATCGTACTCGAGTTGTGAGTTTTTAATATAATTTAACAAATTACCCATTTGCTAAATTTATTGACAATAATAATAAATGGTAATAAATTTTATTAGGGTCCGTGGTCCGATGCTTTTTGCATACTTATGTGCAAAAAAAGAATACACAGAAGCCACAGCAAGCAAATATACAAGCCAGCTACTTTCAGCTCTCGACTGGCTACATTCCCGTCATTTTGCTCATCTCGATGTGAAACCTGAAAATGTTTTAGTCGATCAAGAAACAGAAATCGTTAAACTCGTAGACCTAGGTGAGGCGGTCCGCGGACCTGTTGACGAAGTTGTACCACCTGCTGATCTGGAATTCGCTGCACCAGAGTTAGTCCTCGGAAGGCCGACCGGGCGGCATACAGACATGTGGGCAGCTGGAGTATTTATTTATGTACTATTGAGGTGCGCATTAAAAAGTATCATTAGATTCCATAATTTTTTGGTTTCTCATTCAATGCAATCTACGGTATTCTTTGGATGATTAATATTTCATTTATTATTCCAGTGGTTTATCACCTTTCCTTGATGATTCAGTTGAGGAAACAACGGCGAATATATTGAAATGTGATTTTTGTTTCCCTGATGAATATTTTGAAAATGTTTCGAATGATGCGAAAGATCTGCTTGGTAGATTACTCTGTTTGCACGGGGAAGACCGTGCAACTTCAGAAAATTGTTTGGAATCTCCGTGGTTCAAGGTAAATCAAATATTGATAAAGATTTGGCTTTCTCAAAGGGAGATTTTAACTTTAGTCTTTATGTGCAAAGGATCTGAGAAAATATAACTGATTTGTTCATCTTTCAGATACCCAAAGGTGCTACGATACCATCATCCAGAATGTCAGCATTCACAGAGCGTCGTGCACATTGTTCTAAATCCCATCAAGATCATAATAACGATAGTTTCTATTCTTAACACATCACATATTATTCGAAATGAATATGTTATCCACCTATTAACAATTTATAAGGAACTACTATGTGGAAGAGTTTGACCTGTAAATAACAATGATATATATATATATATATATACATATAGTATATTCAAATTTGGCTACTTTTGCGAATGTTGTATGGATTATTGATATTTTCGGTACACATACATACATATATATATATACATATATTAATTTGTAGGCTATTATTTACATTGCAAAACAATTTTTACTATGTATTTAGAGTTTAAGATAAAATGTTATGGCATTATTTTTTGCGAGATGAAATTTTTGCTTAATAGAAGAATTTTTAATAACAAATTGCTTATCAGAGATAAAACTATGACAAAGATGATATGTTTTAAATATCCATCCAATATTTTATAACGTATGAATAAATGCAGGACTGATTCGTTTGTAATACTTATTGCAAAATGGAGAATAAAGAAAATGAAAGTTTGAAATTATTTTCTGTGAATATTCCTCAATTAGTTGAATGCACACATATTTTATGGGTACTATGAAAATTTGTAGGAAGAGATCATAATCAATAACTTGATATAAAAATTATGTATTTCTTGTATGTTTCTTTGTTGTATTATCTTTACATCGGAGCGGCAAGTAAGATGCATCATTCATTTTACAACTACAAAGTTGATGTTATAAGCACATCTTTTCGTCAAATCGTTTCTAGACCACTGGTGGCCTAGTTTTTGCATAATTTCTTTTCGTTTCCACGTCGTCTTTAGGTTTATGAATACAATATAAAATAATATTAGGAAATAAAACTATCACATAGAAAATGGAAATCAATTGATCGATACTAGAGGCTAATAAATTTAATCATACAAATCGGTAATCTTATCTAACTCCTAATTATTAAATCAATTATATAATAAATTGTTGAGTTCATTAATAGTTGGCAGAAAGCTCCAACTGTGATGTTTGAGAGTTGATTATATCATCCACGCCATTGGGTGAATCTCTTTTAATGCGTTTGCTGTCATTCACGTGATGATTCTGTTCATGATTTTTTATGCCTTCTTCATGTATGAACTCCTTATCGCAATATTGGCATTTGTATAACGCTCTGTCTCTGTCATGCGTAAGCAAATGTTTCTGTAAACCGCTTACTGATTTACATTTTATTCCGCAAATTTTACAAGTGTGTTCTATGCTAGTGTGAACGTCTTCCATGTGCGTGGCTAAGCCACTATGGTCCTTGAACGTTGCTTCACATTCGGCGCATTTAAATTTTTGATTCTCTTCTAACACTTCAATAATTGCAGCTGTCTCTATATCATTGTGTTCTTCCAAAAGATGTTGCCGTAATTTATGAATATAGTCGAAATTTTTGTGGCAATTATCGCACGAGTATCTCTGAGCCCAAGGATGCAGTTTTTCCAAATCTTGAAAAGATTTTGGATGCGCATCTTCGTGCTCATCCCTTTGCTTAGCAGTTAATAATTCTTCTCCGCAAATATGACAAGGAAAACGCTTTTCTCCTAAATAAACTTCGATTGTACCATGTTCTTTTTTTGCACTATGAACTCTTTCTATATGATCTTTCAAATTTCCTTTACGTTTTACTTTCAGATTGCATATCGGACACGAATGCATAACATTTGAATGAAAAGAATCTATGTGATTTATCCTATGAGAATTTGACTTGAAAGCTTTGTTGCAATACTCGCATTTGTACCTCCGAGGAGCGGCACGTTTTAATTCATTAGAATGCAAGTTGATGTGTTTTTCATATTCTTTCAGAGATTGAAAATTTTGCACACTAACTTTGTCGCAAAGTAAGCAAATGAAATCACCTCTTTTTGCTAAATGATACCTCATTTTATGAACTCGAAATTTTTCATTGCCAATTAATCTCGCATTACATTCTCCACAATATAAAATTTTATTTCTATAGCTTTCCCAATCCTCTGAAGAATGGGTCTCTATGTGTTCAATCAATTCCTCGGCTACCCTATAAGATGCGTCACATAACTGGCAATGAAACCAAACCCTTTTCCTTTTTTTCAAACTATTTTTGCCATGCGTGTTCTTATGCTTTTCCAATCTTTCTGTGTTATAAAACATTCTGCCACACTCAAGGCATGGAAAGAGCGGACTTTTATCGTGCGTCGTCATATGTTTATAAGTATCAGCTTCGCTGTGCATCACCTTGTCACAAATAGTACAAGTATAAGCGAAAGGTGGATGTAAACGATGAATATGATTGCAAAGTTTTTTCTTCGATGTAAAAGTTTTCTCGCATTCGTTACAAGAAAAAGTTTGTTCAGGGTGACATGCGGCGTGTGTACTCATTTCGCTTGCTAAAACTTTTTCCCCACAAGTATAACACACCTCTTCTTGTACCGTGATAGTGTTTTCATTCTCCGAATGAATTCTTTCTATGTGTAATTTCAGTTCTAATTTCGTGCTAAATATGTCTTCACAATCGTTGCATTTATATTTCCGTCTAAAATGAGTTTGCGTGTGATGTTCAGACAAGTCTTCTCTGCTCTTACAACAAATATTACAATACTTGCATATGTAATTAGATGGCTGCAGATGATTTACCGTTATATGCGTTTTTAATTGTCGTCGTAATCTAAAACTACTATCGCAGTATCTGCATGAAATTCTAAGACCACCAGTGGGTTCTTTTTCCTTACTATTAACTGCCTTTCCCTTAGCATCTGGTTCTTTGTCTTTTTTTTCCATAACGCCAACAACGTCTAGCCAATTTAACTCAGCATTGTCATTGCAAAAATCTGACAGTAAATAGCTAACTGTATTTTCAGTATTTTCGTTTGAATAAACTTCACTACTTTTGCTACTTTTATCCTCAATGTTATGACTCTCGTGGATATTTCTATCAAATCCATTCGAATTTTGGACATCAATTATTTTATCGTCAATACCATCATCAACTATCCATGTACTCTTTCCATTATTTTTGAAAGGTAGATCGTTTACCTCTAAACAAAATTTCTTAGCTTTACTAGGACCAGATTTATGTTTAGCTCGAATATTATTGTGACCATTATATTTGTTTTGATTCGATATTCTTTTACTTGGTCGTTTGTATTCGAACAACATATCGTGTAAAATGTTATCGGCTTTATATATTTGTTGAAAAAATGTATAAGATTGTTCAAGCTTGATGAGACATTCCAGACAAATTTTTGTCGGCAATACATCGTGATCTTTAATTTCTATGAGAAGTTTTAATTTAGTTATGATATCGATTTTTGAATGTACAGTTTTATCAGTAATATCAACAAGACGAATCTTTTTCTTTGCGCAAGTTCTGCACATGTCTTTAGTTGCTTTTCTAAATTCAATCAAATCATTCGTAGACATGAAATCTTTGTTTTCATCTACATTCTTATCTCCCTTAAGATTTAATTTTTTGTAAAAACCTTGCAAAGTTTGATCAAATTCTTGTTTTCTCTTATTTTGTTTCGGCATTTGTCCACGAGATGTTTGAACAGCGTTCAATAGCGCTTCTATTTCGTTTCCCAATTGAGTGCGGAATTCATCGTCTGTACCCACTTCTGAATCATTTTCACTCCATTCCGAATCGCTCGTTGTTTCGCCGTCGTCCCCATCATTTTGGCATTGGTCAGCAATCTGTTGGGACAAAAAAAAATTAAGGTAGAGCAAAGTCCAATAAATAGATGAAACATATGTCAATATATCACATGGACAAATGAATACAGAGATCATTTGGAATGCACTTACGTCGGTATTTTCGATTTCTCCTAATTCACGAGAATATCCGAGGTCCCAATATTGTAAGGGAACTGTATCGTCCTTCAAATTACCAAACTCATCAAAATTTTGACTTTGGAAATGGACGCTGCAAATAGCGAGATTCATAGCTTCAAGAATAGTTGATTCGTATGTTAGCAAATCTTCACGTCCACTGTTTATTAACCATTTCACACAAAGACCGGCATTTTTAATTGGTATATTGTGAAATGTTCGTCCTATTGTCCACGGTTTATCACAGCCAACGTAACTGCATTGTCCGGCCGGTTCCATTGCAGAAATATTTGAGTCCGATATTAATATGTCAAGTTCTGAGAAAGATCCCAATCAGATTGTTAAACGAGGATCATTAGGTTGCGTTGATAGCACGGAGCAGAGTAGAAAAATACATTATATGATGTAACATTGGTAATCTACGGTATATTGGCACTGTAACCTCAAAGTACATAACCTGTAAATAAAATACAAAACTTTTATAAAATTATACCTCCGATTCTAGTAGTCTGTAGCGTAAGGTCATGTACTCCCTGACACTCCGCTAGGTGTCTCAAATGTTGAAAACGTGGATACAATGAACTACCAACGCCGCGCCCGCAAGTGCCGCACCAGTCGAGCACATTTTTTTTTTGTTTTTTCAAATGCATGGGAATGGGAGAGAGCACGCAAACGTTGATGCTCATAGATTAAGAGACAGGCAGAGTCATGAGCAGCTTCCGTTGAATTCTATATTTTAGAATTTTTAGCTGAAAATTTGAGGTTGTATCAGGGAAACATCTGAGCCCAAGAGGTGGCACGATTTTTTTCGTTTTCTTATATGTATGGGAATGAGGGAAAACACATGTATGCAAGAGCAGGGACAGGCAGGAGCATGTATCAGGATAACATCCGAGTCAAAGAGGTGGCACAATTTTTTTCTATTTTTCATATGTATGGGAATGGGAGAGGGAGAACATGTATGTGAGAGCAGGAAAAGGCAAAGGCCCGAGCAGCTTTCGTTCGAATCCTAAATTTCGAGATTTTTAACCGAAAATTCGAATTTGTATTAGGAGAACATCTGAGCCAAGGAGGTGGCACGATTTTTTTCGGTTTCTTATATGTATGGGATTGGGAGAGAGAACACATGTATGTGAGAGCAGAGGCAGGCAGAGGCCCGAGCAGCTTTCCTTCGAATCCTAAATTTCGAGATTTTTAACTGAAAATTCGAAGTTGTATCAGGAGAACATCTGAGCCAAGGAGGTGGCACGATTTTTTCGTTTTCTTATATGTATGGGAATGGGAGAGAGAACACATGTATGTGAGAGCAGAGACGGGCAGAGGCCCGAGCAGCTTTCGTTCGAATCCTATATTTCGAGATTTTTAACTGAAAATTCGAATTTGTATCAGGAGAACATCTGAGCCGAAGAGGTGGCACGATTTTTTTCAGTTTCTTATATGTATGGGAATGAGAGAGAGAACACATGTATGTAAGAGCAGGGACAGGCAGAGGCCCGAGCAGCTTTCGTTCGAATCCTATATTTTGAGATTTTTAACTGAAAATTCGAATTTGTATCAGGAGAACATCCGAGTCGAAGAGGTGGCACAATTTTTACTTATTTTTCATATGTATGGGAATGGGAGAGAGGACACATGTATGTGAGAGCAGAGACAGGCAGAGGCCCGAGCAGCTTTCGTTCGAATCCCAAATTTCGAGATTTTTAACTGAAAATTCGAATTAGTATCAGGAGAACATCTCAGCCGAAGAGGTGGCACGATTTTTTTCGTTTTCTTATATGTATGGGAATGGGAGAGAGGACACATGTATGTAAGAGCAGGGACAGGCAGGGGCATGTATCAGGAAAACATCCGAGTCGAAGAGGTGGCACGATTTTTTTCGTTTTCTTATATGTATGGGAATGGGAGAGAGGACACATGTACGTGAGAGCAGAGACAGGCAGAGGCCCGAGCAGCTTTCGTTCGAATCCTAAATTTCGAGATTTTTAACTGAAAATTCGAATTAGTATCAGGAGAACATCTCAGCCGAAGAGGTGGCACGATTTTTTTCGTTTTCATATATGTATGGGAATGGGAGAGAGGACACATGTATGTGAGAGCAGAGACAGGCAGAGGCCCGAGCAGCTTTCGTTCGAATCCTAAATTTCGAGATTTTTACCTGAAAATATGAATTTGTATCAGGAGAACATCTGAGCCGAAGAGGTGGCACGATTTTTTTCGTTTTCTTATATGTATGGGGATGGGAGAGAGAACACATGTACGTAAGAGCAGGGACAAGCAGAGGCCCGAGCAGCTTTCCTTCGAATCCTAAATTTCGAGATTTTTAACTGAAAATTCGAATTTGTATCAGGAGAACATCTGAGCCGAAGAGGTGGCACGATTTTTTTCGTTTTCTTATATGTATGGGAATGGGAGAGAGGACACATGTATGTAAGAGCAGGGACAGGCAGAGGCCCGAGAGCAGCTTTCCTTCGAATCCTAAATTTCGAGATTTTTAACTGAAAATTCGAAGTTGTATCAGGAAAACATCTCAGCCGAAGAGGTGGCACGATTTTTTTCGTTTTCATATATGTATGGGAATGGGAGAGAGGACACATGTATGTAAGAGCAGGGACAGGCAGGGGCATGTATCAGGAAAACATCCGAGTCGAAGAGGTGGCACAATTTTTTCTTATTTTTCATATGTATGGGAATGGGAGAGAGGACACATGTATGTAAGAGCAGGGACAAGCAGAGGCCCGAGCAGCTTTCCTTCGAATCCTAAATTTCGAGATTTTTAACTGAAAATTCGAAGTTGTATCAGGAGAACATCTCAGCCGAAGAGGTGGCACGATTTTTTTCGTTTTCATATATGTATGGGAATGGGAGAGAGGACACATGTACGTGAGAGCAGAGACAGGCAGAGGCCCGAGCAGCTTTCGTTCGAATCCTAAATTTCGAGATTTTTAACTGAAAATTCGAATTTGTATCAGAAGAACATCTGAGCCGAAGAGGTGGCACGATTTTTTTCGTTTTCTTATATGTATGGGAATGGGAGAGAGGACACATGTATGTAAGAGCAGGGACAGGCAGAGGCCCGAGCAGCTTTCGTTCGAATCCTAAATTTCGAGATTTTTAACTGAAAATTCGAAGTTGTATCAGGAGAACATCTCAGCCGAAGAGGTGGCACGATTTTTTTCGTTTTCTTATATGTATGGGAATGGGAGAGAGGACACATGTATGTGAGAGCAGAGACAGGCAGAGGCCCGAGCAGCTTTCGTTCGAATCCTAAATTTCGAGATTTTTACCTGAAAATTTGAATTTGTATCAGGAGAACATCTGAGCCGAAGAGGTGGCACGATTTTTTTCGTTTTCTTATATGTATGGGAATGGGAGAGAGGACACATGTATGTGAGAGCAGAGACAGGCAGAGGCCCGAGCAGCTTTCGTTCGAATCCTAAATTTCGAGATTTTTAACTGAAAATTCGAATTTGTATCAGGAGAACATCTGAGCCGAAGAGGTGGCACGATTTTTTTCGTTTTCTTATATGTATGGGAATGGGAGAGAGGACACATGTATGTAAGAGCAGGGACAGGCAGGGGCATGTATCAGGAAAACATCCGAGTCGAAGAGGTGGCACAATTTTTTCTTATTTTTCATATGTACGGGAATGGGAGAGAGGACACATGTATGTAAGAGCAGGGACAAGCAGGTGCCCGAGCAGCTTTCCTTCGAATCCTAAATTTCGAGATTTTTAACTGAAAATTCGAAGTTGTATCAGGAGAACATCTCAGCCGAAGAGGTGGCACGATTTTTTTCGTTTTCTTATATGTATGGGAATGGGAGAGAGGACACATGTATGTGAGAGCAGAGGCAGGCAGAGGCCCGAGCAGCTTTCGTTCGGATCCTAAATTTCGAGATTTTTAACTGAAAATTCGAATTTATATCAGGAGAACATCTGAGCCGAAGAGGTGGCACGATTTTTTTCGTTTTCTTATATGTATGGGAATGGGAGAGAGGACACATGTATGTAAGAGCAGGGACAAGCAGAGGCCCGAGCAGCTTTCCTTCGAATCCTAAATTTCGAGATTTTTAACTGAAAATGCGAAGTTGTATCAGGAGAACATCTCAGCCGAAGAGGTGGCACGATTTTTTTCGTTTTCTTATATGTATGGGAATGGGAGAGAGGACACATGTATGTAAGAGCAGGGACAGGCAGGGGCATGTATCAGGAAAACATCCGAGTCGAAGAGGTGGCACAATTTTTTCTTATTTTTCATATGTACGGGAATGGGAGAGAGGACACATGTATGTAAGAGCAGGGACAAGCAGGGGCCCGAGCAGCTTTCCTTCGAATCCTGAATTTCGAGATTTTTAACTGAAAATTCGAAGTTGTATCAGGAGAACATCTCAGCCGAAGAGGTGGCACGATTTTTTTCGTTTTCTTATATGTATGGGAATGGGAGAGAGGACACATGTATGTGAGAGCAGAGACAGGCAGAGGCCCGAGCAGCTTTCGTTCGAATCCTAAATTTCGAGATTTTTAACTGAAAATTCGAATTTGTATCAGGAGAACATCTGAGCCGAAGAGGTGGCACGATTTTTTTCGTTTTCTTATATGTATGGGAATGGGAGAGTGGACACATGTATGTAAGAGCAGGGACAGGCAGGGGCATGTATCAGGAAAACATCCGAGTCGAAGAGGTGGCACAATTTTTTCTTATTTTTCATATGTATGGGAATGGGAGAGAGGACACATGTATGTAAGAGCAGGGACAAGCAGAGGCCCGAGCAGCTTTCTTCCGAATCCTAAATTTCGAGATTTTTAACTGAAAATGCGAAGTTGTATCAGGAGAACATCTCAGCCGAAGAGGTGGCACGATTTTTTTCGTTTTCTTATATGTATGGGAATGGGAGAGAGGACACATGTATGTGAGAGCAGAGACAGGCAGAGGCCCGAGCAGCTTTCGTTCGAATCCTAAATTTCGAGATTTTTAACTGAAAATTCGAATTTGTATCAGGAGAACATCTGAGCCGAAGAGGTGGCACGATTTTTTTCGTTTTCTTATATGTATGGGAATGGGAGAGAGGACACATGTATGTAAGAGCAGGGACAGGCAGGGGCATGTATCAGGAAAACATCCGAGTCGAAGAGGTGGCACAATTTTTTCTTATTTTTCATATGTATGGGAATAGGAGAGAGGACACATGTATGTAAGAGCAGGGACAAGCAGAGGCACGAGCAGCTTCCCTTCGAATCCTAAATTTCGAGATTTTTAACTGAAAATGCGAAGTTGTATCAGGAGAACATCTCAGCCGAAGAGGTGGCACGATTTTCTTCGTTTTCTTATATGTATGGGAATGGGAGAGAGGACACATGTATGTAAGAGCAGGGACAGGCAGGGGCATGTATGAGGAAAACATCCGAGTCGAAGAGGTGGCACAATTTTTTCTTATTTTTCATATGTATGGGAATGGGAGAGAGGACACATGTATGTAAGAGCAGGGACAAGCAGAGGCCCGAGCAGCTTTCCTTCGATTCCTAAATTTCGAGATTTTTAACTGAAAATTCGAAGTTGTATCAGGAGAACATCTCAGCCGAAGAGGTGGCACGATTTTTTTCGTTTTCTTATATGTATGGGAATGGGAGAGAGGACACATGTATGTAAGAGCAGGGACAGGCAGGGGCATGTATCAGGAAAACATCCGAGTCGAAGAGGTGGCACAATTTTTTCTTATTTTTCATATGTATGGAAATGGGAGAGAGGACACATGTATGTAAGAGCAGAGACAGGCAGAGGCCCGAGCAGCTTTCGTTCGAATCCTAAATTTCGAGATTTTTACCTGAAAATTTGAATTTGTATCAGGAGAACATCTGAGCCGAAGAGGTGGCACGATTTTTTTCGTTTTCTTATATGTATGGGAATGGGAGAGAGGGGACATGTATGTAAGAGCAGGGACAGGCAGGGGCATGTATCAGGAAAACATCCGAGTCGAAGAGGTGGCACAATTTTTTCTTATTTTTCATATGTATGGGAATGGGAGAGAGGACACATGTATGTGAGAGCAGAGACAGGCAGAGGCCCGAGCAGCTTTCGTTCGAATCCTAAATTTCGAGATTTTTAACTGAAAATTCGAATTTGTATCAGGAAAACATCTGAGCCGAAGAGGTGGCACGATTTTTTTCGTTTTCTTATATGTATGGGAATGGGAGAGAGGGGACATGTATGTAAGAGCAGGGACAGGCAGGGGCATGTATCAGGAAAACATCCGAGTCGAAGAGGTGGCACAATTTTTTCTTATTTTTCATATGTATGGGAATGGGAGAGAGGACACATGTATGTGAGAGCAGAGACAGGCAGAGGCCCGAGCAGCTTTCGTTCGAATCCTAAATTTCGAGATTTTTAACTGAAAATTCGAATTTGTATCAGGAGAACATCTGAGCCGAAGAGGTGGCACGATTTTTTTCGTTTTCTTATATGTATGGGAATGGGAGAGAGGACACATGTATGTAAGAGCAGGGACAGGCAGGGGCATGTATCAGGAAAACATCCGAGTCGAAGAGGTGGCACAATTTTTTCTTATTTTTCATATGTATGGAAATGGGAGCGAGGACACATGTATGTAAGAGCAGAGACAGGCAGAGGCCCGAGCAGCTTTCGTTCGAATCCTAAATTTCGAGATTTTTAACTGAAAATTCGAATTTGTATCAGGATACTCACTCTGTTTTCGATTGCGTTAGCAGAAGGCGCATATATTCAATATAAAACAATATAAAACAAATGATAAAAGGGATAAGGATCGGAAAATAATGAAGTATGATTGATTCTACACAGTATATAGCAAGCCATTTATTATTAGACACGATACAGTATCACAGTAGTTTGAGGTATGTGTCATATTGTGCATTGCTTATTGAAAATTAGGATATTGTACCCTAATTAAATTAGGTCATATTCTTTGACAGTAGTACCACGGTCATAGTAGTACTGACTACAGTTTTCCATCATCGATAAGAATTGTTAAAATAAAATAATTTTCATCAGCAGTACCGCATTAACTGCAGGACTATATATATGGAAGGGAATGGAAGGTAGAAAATGAATACTGGCAATCATTTCCAAGCTCATAGTGATAACCTAATCACTAACGCATTTTGGGTCGGACTATATCTATTCAAAGAAGACTTTCAGAAGACAAGGTCATCGGGCTTTGAATTGTTATCGGAGGTCAAGAAATTTCATACGCATCTGGTTTTGAAGTATCAGTTACATATATATACTTGTACGAAGCACTCCGGATTGATTTCTCAGCTGTTTTGCTCTTTACTACATCAGAATTATATTGCTGTAAACAAATCATTGCAATCGCAGAATTTCCAAGTCGATTGCTGCATGCTGTTTGCGGCAAATATAGTTTGCAAAGTGCCCGCCAGTGTCGGTAAGAGCGATACTATTCATGAAGGCGTGGCGCATGGCGTGCAAGTTGTGTACAATGAGACGCGCTATTGCCCTACGCGGGATAGGAAAAAGTATGTGAAATATGCATCTGGAATTGAAATTAACTATAGGGACGTAGAATATAATTTCTTATCTGCCCGACTTGATCGCTAACTCTTTGAAAGAGGGACCTGACACCTGATTGCAGGTAACTTGTTATACAACCGCAATTGGTCATAATTGCGATCGCATGTATTCATCAATTTCGACATCAGGTGTCAAAATATAATAATCAAAATTGCGCAACCATAGCTTCGCTGGTAATTTTATAATTGATGAGGTCAACGTACGCACGTTATACAATGCAGCTCTGCTTTCCTTCTGAAATATTTCGAGCACTTAGCTCTGACAATTAAAGTTTAAGACTATTTATACTCCATTATGAGACCGCCTTGGTATTTTAACTGAATATTTCAAACGGTAGAAAATAACATTTATAAATGACTATACGCATTATAGTGTGATACAAACCATTCTTATAAATAATGCTACCCCTGAATTCTACCATCTATGTATGAAGCACGAGACATTCTGATCGCCATCGTTGGTTCACTGATCAAGAGAATATCGCACTGTGGATATACCAATACAATCTTACTCTAAGCATTGTTTCTTTTCTCATTTTCTTTTGTTATTTAATTTTTATTATCTTATCACAAAATATGAATACATAGTATATGTTATCGAAAATCTATCGACTGGGGGTGCAATGTAATTTTATGTATAGAATATATTAAAAATTATTCTCAAAGTTCACAATGATAATTTATGAATTATTCACGCATTGTGAGAGGTAAAGCTATCTTTAAAGGAAACGAACAACCAGACACGTAGCGAACAACGTTATCACACCCACAGTTGTAATTGGAGCTCCGCTCGCTTCACACGCCTTCGGTTTTGGAGTGTCAGTAATACGCTTGCACAATGCGCTTCTGAACGATTTCTCAGCCGCTTTGCTCTCTGCTTCGTCGTAACGCTGTAAGCGAATAATTCAAATAATAAGATAATGTTCTCTACTCAATAATAAAGTCACGGGTATTTGTCGTATGCCTGTATCGATATAGCAATACTGGTATATTCAATCACTCGTGAGTGTTATCTCACGACTATGGAATATAAAAATCACTTACCCCGTTGAAGACAATTGTTGGAACGTATCCCATTGGTTTTTGGATTTGATCCGTCTTTTGTCCATTCTCTAACAGCAGTTTATTTCCTCCTGAACTGGCGGCACAGCTGCTCAGAAGTGTTGTGTCCACTGTTTGGAACTTAGCTTTGCACTGTAGCATGAAACAGACCAAAATATTGGGTAAAAATTTGTCATACAGATTTTTTTTATAAAAAATGCAATTAACAATAATATTGAGTTACTAGAGATTGTATTACCGCGGCAAATGGATTAAATGAAGTTCCAATCGTAATGGCTATAAACCTATACTATCAATGATACATGACTTCCAATCTACAAATGTACCTCGGAATTTCCGAAAACTTACAGCTTCTGCGGTTTTTTTGTAGTCTTCATCCTTGGTAGCAGTAGACATCAGGCAATCAATGAAATTCACTTGAATGTCAATATCGTAACGATACTCAGGCGAGATGAGGCATGACTGAAATTTGTTGCCAACGCACTCGTTGTGTCCATGATGGCAATCGAACGATGCATCGTTTGAGGATGGCTGGAGGGTTGCCACCGTTTTCCCGTAAGGCACCAGAGCCAACTGTATGTAATCCTTAAGTTCTCTCCATGTCGGTGTAAATTGCTTGGTGAAAAACTTCATGCTGTCCTCGCATAATGTCTCGTAGTAAAGAGTCACCGGAACTTTCTAGAAAAAAGAATGAAAATAAAATCAGAAAACCTGATAATGAATTAATATAACAGCAGTCAAATTTATGCCTATTGCACATATGGAAAAACAATAACAACCGGTCACTGGCAATTATAAATATCTGCAGCATTTCTAGGGTCTATGTCATGCCGATCATATTTCTCGTTTCTGATACAACACGTTTCACTCATGCAGCTATGCCGAAACGGTGATTACAAATATTATTATTATCAAAATACCCAACTTGGCTATTCCGGTAAGTTCACTAGTTATTCATTCCACAATACGTACGGGTATTCTATATATCTGTTTGTACGACGTAGTTTGAATACTAATCTACATTACTCTTGCCACCAAGTCGGGGCCCCGTTCATGTATTGTACCTCGCATCCTGTGAGCACGTAGGTAATCATAGTATGTGTCGGGCTGTATACACATCCGTTACACTGACGAGTATGAAGAACTTTCGAAAGTACGCAGTTATCGGTCATTATAGTATCGCATGCTCGTATATTGTGTTTCGAATCCTAATCCTGGATTCATGGAAATATATATGTGTATTCGTGTATACATACATCGCAGTGTGGCAAATTGAAGGAAAATTATAAAATAGTGATAAGACACGATGAACGTCATACATGAGAATAGATGTAACATTCGTCGAAGAATAAGGACGTATGTATGTACATACATTACTCATTCGTCCCTGAAGCAAAATTCTATACGGCAGATGTGGCTGGACTATACGCCGTGAAACGCCAAGTATAATATACGTAATTATGACTGCAGGCAACCGGTATCTTTTGTCTCACTCGAGAATTCATGATGATCTTCTAATGGGAAAGAACATGATAGAATGTTTTTCTTTTTCCTGCCACTTCGAACACTGAATGCAATCTTTGTTGGTCATGAGAGTCTATAAATATTCAATGATTCATTCTAATCCTGCCGAGCTATTTCAGAGTCAAACAGTTCTATTATAGAATATAGCGTAAGGCACAGAAATAAAAAGTTTCATTCTACGGAAAAAATATTTCAATTCGTAATTAACTATACGTAACGATTGTTTCATCCAATGAAAATTACCTAACTTCTGCATTCTGCAGTCGTATAATATAATATCCGACCCATCGTAATAATTGACAGCAATCAATTTCACAAATACAAATATTATAGGTCAGGTGTATCGAAGGTGTGTCACAGTTTTAAAAATTTTAGGCGTGGCATCGGCCATTTTGTTGTCATAGTTGTCGGCCGCAGTTTAAAATTCTTCAGAACAATGTTGTTCAAGAAATTGAAATGAGTATACATATGTATATTGGCAAAAGCTGAGATCGATGTTCATCACGTTGAAATTACAGCTGCAGATTTCGATTGTACGTAAATCTAGGTATAGTTGGTACTAGTGTGGTTTAGAGAAAACCAAAAAACAGTTGGCGGTTTTCACATAATTGAAAAACAAAAACGATCGCAATCAGAACCGAGATGATATACGTAAGAAAGGAAAGAATCGTAAAATTTACCTGGACGGCGGCCACAGCGCCGATCGTCACGAGAAAGACAAAATATTTGCCGATCATTTTGTATACTAACGTACGTAAGAGTACAACGGTAAATGAGATGAGGAAATTTCAGGGATCACGACGTACGCAATTATTATCCGTTTACTTTGATGGTCGGCCAAGAACTGATCCGATGGACCGGCCCTCGTACTAAAGTATACATACGCTTGGCGGGCTCAAGTTATATAAATGTGTATGTCATTTCTCGTATACATACGCACGAGGTACATACACCTTCACTTGTAGTATAAAGTAAGGTATATACAACTATTATATGTGAGTGTGTATGTACATGAATTTATACAAAAGAAAGACCGTCAATTCCATCGTGGAGGGGATTTTGTACCGGCGAAGAATAGCATGCATACCGGTAGCACCAGCAACGACGAACGACGAACCACGAAGTCGAAGCTTTACGCATTGCTACTCGCCGTACTTTCTATACCGTATCGAGTGTAACGGCGTTGGTAACACAAACCTGGCGGAGCTCCAGGTAGGTTGTAGGTATGTGTATAAAAACAGGTAAGAGATACAGGCAGAAGAAGCGATGTGTAAGCAAGAGGCAAGAAGACGTTGGAGTATCTTGGTTAACGGTTTCTTGTGCCTTCCATTGCAGGAACTTCCTTCGTTCAAAATTTAGAACTTTTAAACAGGCTAGAAGAGCATCTGACCATGACTGGAATATTTCCACTCCATTGGTTACATAGCTGGATGGACGCTTCGAATCTATTTTCATATTTTTTTTACAGCCGAAATTAGGATCAAATGACCAGAAATCTCGTAGTGATAGTATGTTATATTTCTCATCGTCTCCAGTTTCAAGGACTATCCAACAACAAGATTTATTCCCTGTTGTTCATCCTGAATTTCGAATTATAATTCTCCACTATTCTTCCACGGATGCAAGGATATAACCGTTTCCTCAACAACCGCAGCGCAGAGTTTGGAGCCTCTACGTACTACCGCGGAATAATGAAATAGAAAGAGCAAAATTTGTTCTCAATGAATAACGGTCGCTCCGTTTTATCGTCACTTCACATCTTACCGAAAATTGAATTATTATCTTAGCATTTACGCGTGAATATTAACAAGATTCTATACGCACTACTACCACTACATGAACAGCGAATGTAATTGTTTACCGAGTGTTCATATATACCATATATGGCAACAGTTGGCGTATTATTAATTTATCCACGTCGAAATACGATGTACTGTTCATGAATTTTATCCACACATATGTATGTATGATATAGCTAAGTATAAATAAGTATGACATTGTAAGTCAATGAAGTAAAACACGACCTGTTAATAAGGTATATCAGAATCTGAACTTCGACTCTTGGGAGTTTATATTATGTCTATATACTTTATCATGTATGCATGTATGCAATAATCCTAAACTATTTATCGCCAACGAGAAAAATACGTAGGATATAAGAGGTGAGTTTCGACATCTCGATGTGCATTAAAATATACGGCAATTTTCTCTCCTCGGTTTCCTTTCTGGTTATTGTATGCTTGGACGTGTGTATGGAATGGACATATACCTATACACACCTACAGCACATCAGCGTGCAATAGTAGTACCACGTGATACAGTATAATGTAATATATGTTCCAGAACTACGAACGATGACGAATAGAGACAATAAAATATCAACTCACAACGAATGCTTCAATAACACTACGAATATAGGTGCATACCAATATATATCATACATACACGTAACACACACATAACTATCAGAAATTGACATAAATTGATTACTCGCGCACGAATTTAATCTACCACATGCTACACTATGTAAAAAAAACATCGTATACGTATCATTTTCACAGACTTATTGAAACTATAATATAATTTCCCGCGATTACGCAATTTCTTGTGTTAACGCTCGGCATATTATCATCAATGGGGAGCTGATGGGTATGGATACTTATAAACGCATAAGGAAATATGGCGAATGGATCGGTAAAACGAATTGATTTTCACTGTTCGATAACCGAATTTCAGAGAAAGTTTCTAGTAATCTTCAAACCAAGTTTTTTATTAAATTGGTAATGGAATGTAAAAAACTTTAACTCAGCTAGTCAGTCATTGCTAGTTATCGTCCATGAGACGGCAGGCAGCTGCAGGGTTCATGAGTAATTTCATTATCACTTAAGACGCCCATTCGAGGGGTCAAAGATCTTGGTGTCAAAGCGTTTCCTAAACTTACAATTACATATCAAATATATACCTATTTGACGCCATGAAGTGCCTTGAACTTCCTCAAAATATATCAAAATATCTTCTTTATTTCTGAACCCGGGGCTGGGTAGCATACATGAAATGGTTCCATTCTAAATAGATATTCAATGTGGAAATGACATTTTCCATTTTCCATTTCGAATACTCCTTTGAAAACCATATTTCATTTTTCATTTTGAATGCACTTCTACAGCAGCTATTCCATTCACCATTTCGAAGCGATTTAAAATAGCATTTCACCCAATGATTCCATTTTAAATAGATATTCGAAGTGGAGAATGGTATTTTACCCAGCCCTGTCCGAACCGTTGTACAAAGATTTTCGTAAAATTTATAAATAAATTTATATCGCTTGGTATATTAATACAACATGGTACACGGTTTTGAAACTTCTAAAATAGAAAACCGCACCATGAAAATGATTATGGTTTATTTTAAGCCCAGCCCACGAGTTGCGCAGTCGATAAAATAACTTGCTTCACTAACGCGAATGATATGTGTATACTTATTGATTATGGACCGAAGTTTAAAGGAATTCACCAGATATCGCCACCATATAATTCCAACGTATGTGTATAACACGCGCATAATACGTACTATATCTGGTCGTTGCTACAAACGCGGACGATTATGACTTGTGTTGTGTAAAGACGCAATGCCGTCTAGTCGTGACATAGATCCTGGAAGACGCTCAAATATTTTAGAAATTTTCAAACCGAAGTATAGAATCAACAGGGACCTTTTACCCCCCTGCATCAAATGTAAAGATCGAATACATATATATAGCCACCTTGACTCTATTTTATTTTCCTCTTAAACACGGGCTCTGGGTGCATTACTCCGGTATTGATCCTGCAGGCATGCCTCCTTAAATTGAGCTACGAAACGTGCTTTTCTTCACCAAAATGAAGTGTATTTGAAGATTGTTTACACCGTCAGGTCAGATGGGTGTCTCGTTAACGTGAACTCATGTGTAAATCGTTAGTTTCTTCATTTTCATATACGGTCCTAGCGTAAGCATTTCTACGTTACTGCGGTAAATTGTTTAAATAAATATATTCATATATATCTGAGGCATTATTGGATCGGATGAAAGAGCAAAGTCTAATTGATAGATCAGGATATTGAATTAAGAAAAATCGTCTATTTCTTCCGAAAAAATTTGTTATGTAAATGGCAATAAGGAGAAGGCTCGCACGAAGTCCAATTCAAATTCTTTTTATTTGTTGTCAAGGTTTGCTCCAAAAATCACATTACACCATCGAAAATTAACCGTCTATTATGTCCGTGAATCGAAGCATTGATCGTGGTTGTCAGGATTTTCAATATTCTAGGCGTTTCCTCAATCAATTGAAATTCGAAATTAGACAAAGATCGGCATAAAATACAGTTATAAGAAGAACACTCTGCTCGGCAAGTTGCCCCGTCATCTAATCTCGATCATCTATTGCACAAAGGAAGCTGTGAATATACGCGGTTCATTATCACTTCTGGATTTCAACTGATCCTCTAAACATATAGAAAAACCGATCGTCTAAATATTCTACAACTATTTTTCAAAGAAGAATGGCATCTGAAACCCTATAGAATACCTCATTTCAAAACGTGCTATAAGCTACCGTCTCTGATTTGGGTTGATATTACAGATGCTGGAACCAGCAAAGCTGGTACTGCGCCTTGAAGACTCATCGGTCATCCCGCATTTCGTTGGAGAGATGCGAGTAAATGTCAATGAATGACTGCGTGGAGTAAGGAGAATTAAAACTGATCAAGCTGAGCTCAAATCCATGAGCGCAAACGGTCAGTCATAACGGTAAATACGAAATGGAGGACACTAAATATGGTAGGATTACTATACATATTTTGGAGGTAAACCTGTCGAAGAAGATATTTCATTGTCCACAGATGGTTGTGTGAAATGCATAAGCAAGATGAAGCCTATGCGACGAAACATATCAGTAACGGATAACATATCATTAGAACGAAGAGGATGTACGTTCCTGAAAATTATCCCTTGTCCATAATGATAATGAAAAAACGAAAATAGCTGTAGCTATATAGATGTGATAAGCATTGAAAATGGAGTTGAGGAAACCTTTTTGGACGAAACAATTTTTTGTATTCAGTTTTCTAGTGCTCACTCTGTTATGGATAAGTTTCAAATACAACACTTGTATTTTTGGTGGTTTGTCGACAAAATTAACACTCGATAAAACTAAGCTAGACTCTTATTCGGACACCGTGCTACTCCGATCACCCAGTAAAGTAAAAGTGGAAGAAATTCCGCTGGATAATATAGCAAGTCTTGATCCTCACACAACTAAAGTTCAGCTAGTACCATTATGGCCGAATAACGATACCCTCCGCGAAATAGTAGACGTTGCTCCAAAGTACAAAATATTAAGACAACAGGGATTGAGGCCGGGCAGACAATTGCCCGTTGCTTTAATAATCGGGGTTAAAAAAGGAGGTACTAGGGCGCTTTTAGAATTCCTTAGACTGCATCCAGATATCAGGGCAGCTGGTTCTGAGGTACATTTCTTCGACCGTCATTACAGCAAGGGTTTCCACTGGTACAGGTTTGTATAAATGATGAAGTTTTGGAGATTGTTATTATGATTTTTGAATTTTTTGCTTCGAAAAACGTTATACTTTAGAGTTTTCCGGACTCACGTGTATATCTTTTCATTGCAGGCATCACATGCCACCGACTTTGGAGGGACAAGTAACGATGGAAAAGACGCCGTCGTATTTCATAACGGAAGAAGTACCTCGAAGAGTGCAGCACATGAATCCTGGTACAAAGTTAATAGTAGTAGTTCGCGATCCAGTGACGAGAGCAATCTCGGATTATACTCAGGTGAAAAGTAAACGCGTGAAAATGCCACGTTTTGAAGAATTGGCTTTTTTGAACGAGACACAAATCGTCGATACTTCTTGGGGACCGTTGAAAATCGGCGTTTATGCTAGACACCTGGAGCATTGGCTACTCTACTTTCCTCTCTCACAATTCCTTTTCGTAAGCGGTGAAAGACTGATAGCTGACCCTGTCGTTGAGGTTACAAGAGTCCAGGATTTTCTCGGACTGAAAAGAGTCATTTCGGAAAAGCACTTCTATTTCAATTCTACAAAGGGATTCCCATGTCTATTGAAATCGGAGGGACGATCGAGTCCCCATTGCTTGGGTAAGATATCTACTTCGAATTTTTGTTTCACGTAAATTTTCTTCCACTTTTTTACCCTCCGTTTCTACTCGAATACCGAAATCAAGTTTCATCAATTAATCTTGATTTTTCTATATTCCTATTCTCTCCTGAAGGTAAAACGAAGGGGCGGAGCCACCCGCACATAGACCCGGAGGCAGTGCAACGTTTAAGAGATTTTTACCGGCCTTTTAATCAACGATTCTATCAACTTACTGGCATGAATTTTGGATGGCCATAAAAGGTTGTATTCGACCTAAAAATTATCATATACCTAGACATATCGTAGATAGCCAGAAGAAACTGAGTCAATTTTTAACGATAACATCTTGTATCATATACTCATTTCCTTGTTGTAAAACTTTGATCTCCATTTCAAACTAATATTTCTCATGCGCGTTTCTACATTAACGCCGATTTTTCAGACACGTATTTCAAATTTTCATTCCTCTACTTTTGCTTATTTTGTTACTTTCGTCTCTGTCCATTATCTGCGATACTTATATCTATATTTAATGAATAGGTATAATATACGTAAAAACGCAAAAATCAGGTTGTGCACGTACCTATAGCATAATAATGAATAGATATATATAACCAACTTTTTCTAATGCACGTACAAATTGCAGTTCTAGATTAATCCTATAGGTATACGAAATATTGTATGAGTAATAATAACAATAATAATAATAATAATAATACGATATAGTATAGTGAGTATAGCTAGGAGCGATAAAGAAAAATTTCAATTAATGCTCGCGGTTCAACCGTATCTAGGTATAATGAGGCTTCTTTCTAGAGGTATATAGTATAGTATGGAGATTTTTTAAATACCTATATACTCACGTATATTTGGTTGAATTGAAACACAATTCAATTAGTATTTCCCTGGCAAAAATGAACTGTTGAGAAGCTGTGCAGCAGGGAATCTGAATTGTTTCAATTTTTATTATACCTCAACAATTCTGTCGCACTTCTGTGTTCTAATTAACATTCTCTCAACATGCCATTTTCGCCAGTGAATTTATTTACCTAGAAGTGCACGTTAAAATGAAAAATGCAGTGCGTTGCTTTGCTCAAATATTACATACATACATACATACATACATACATACGTATATGCCTATACATAGTATAGACATATTCATATAAAATAGAATCAAATAATCTAGATACATATATTTGCAATAAGCACATCCATTATAGATGCAGTATATGTATATATGATATAACGAATCTATATTGTTATTATATACTTGATTATATTTATGCAAAAATACACGCAGTTATTTTCAAGTCACGTTATGTGTAATTCCATCTTCTGTGCAAACGATAAAGAACAAAAGTAATAAAGCAATATATATATATATATATATATATATATACGCGTATGTATACCATATTTATGAACAAAAATAACCATATTCATATTTACAATAGTATGACTAAAAACAACACGGTTTTTTTGTACGATTTATTCTATTATAATATTTATTTCATTCAAATTTACAGATTTCGACACGTTATAGCAATAATCTCTGAAATTTAGAATGTCGTTTGAATTATCCACTATATTAGAGCTTGTACACATTTCTAATCAATTTTTCATCTCCTCTTTTTCTCTACCGTTTACTTTTTACTTTTCTCTTTTCTTTCTTATTTTTGTTCTTCTCTCTACTCTTCTTATATAAAATTATCACAGTATTCAGTATTATTCTTCATTGTCTTTAACATATATAATACGTATATGTATAGCTATATTACCTATATTTTTATCTATGCCTATATACTATACTTATAATATGTACATGCTGCCAATAAGAATCAATAATTAACACGATTGAGTAACATGTACCTATACATATAGTATAGTGCAGGGTGTCGTATTCTAGATCTCTATATATTCGTCGCGTAAATTATCATTTTCTAATCGGATAGAATCATACATCCTCCCATTTTTTATCGTTTTTTCTTTTCTTTTCTCTCGTTTTTTTTTTTTTTTATTTTTTTTTTTTTTTTTGTTCCCATAACTTATTTTTCGGGCCGAGATCAACCCCGCGTGAAATTTGCGCAATAATTCTATAGGTGAACAGTTGTACCGTATATATATGTATATAGTGATGCGTATAGACAGTTTGATAAAAAATAAAAATGAGAATAAAAATCAAAAAAATCGACAAAAACAAAATTTGCAATATAGTATACTACATAAAATACATGGCGCTTGTTGAACCACGGTGTCTCAGCTGATGAGGTAAGTGACTTATAATTATAACGTAACAATCTCTAAATGTATATTTAATTTATGAATATTCTTCAGTAGAATCATGTTTCGTTCTAAACTTAATTATAATACATATAAGTTGAAAATGGAATGGTTACCAATAGTAATAATAATATTATAATAATGACAATGACAAACTTGAGGACAATTAATGATTAATTTATATGAAATAAAGCACAGACATTTATATTATATTACGTGGGTGTGTGTGTAACTAAATTGAAAAAAAATGTCGATACTACGATAGTGAAATAATTGCGTGTAATAACAATACTATAAAAACAATGATGACAAGATCATACAATCGCACTTAAACATTTTTATTGTTCAGATTTTAATACTGTTTTTGCAGGTGATTATAGTATACTCATACTATCGACAATCTACAATGTATGTACGACGCGTTGGGTGAGAATGTCGATAGCAGTAGAATTTCACTCAGTGCTTAATTGAAAATAAGAATTCGGATTACCATTTTTCACTTAAAAAGTAAAAGAGGGAATAAAAGAATTAAATAAAAGAAAGCGAAAGACGTACGTACTACATATACCTATAATCATATAAACGAAGCTTATATCTTGTCAGACTTTTTTACGCGTGAAATGATCATACTATTTGTATATCATGATAAAATACTTACAAAAATAAATATTCTACGATCATATATGTTTATCAGACTCTCGGATTATGACGAAAACAATTACTCAGTTGTCTTCTTGTGAAGAAAAAGAAGAAAGAGAAAAAAAACTATTACTATCTTGAAAACTCAATGATCGCAGCGCTTCTCGTCTACGTTTTCATGATTCAATCATTAAGATATTCACCCCGGTAGCACAAAACGTTTTTTTTTTTACTCATCTGGATCCTCAAGACGACCAGAAGACGTCCAATGTCTTATTTTTAGTCGAGAATTCGGCAAAATGGACACTCGTCGACTTCTATTCGCGGGCCTTTCAGCCGTTTCCCGAACTTCGGTAAGTCAAAGAACGCGTTCTAATGCTACCTTGAGTAAATATTTTCAATTGGAATGTTCAGATTCCGATAGCGATTCAAACAGTCGAGACAGAAGATTTTTATTCTAAAGTATTCTTACAACCTAATTGACAACAATTAATACGAAGTGCAAATTTATTTGCTACTATGCCCGTAGCAGAAACGCGTTAAAATAAGATCCGCAATAATGAACACCCGTGTAGTGAATAGGACTGAGCTCTGCAAAGGAGACGATATTACAATCGTTCATAAACTCGTAGGAATAAACGTGGATCACCGTTTCCCGCATAGTAACAATTCGCAATAATTTAATTTACACATTTTAAATCATCGACAGATTAACAATACTCACATTATTTCACCTCAAGCCGGAGATACTTCCTTCGCTAATTTAGGATCCTCGTTTAATTTAAGTAGATCATCAAGCGCCTCCTGAGTATAATAAACGACAAAATCTGTAGGTTCAACACCCTCGAAAACGGCATGAACCGAGGGTTTTAGATTATAAAAGAAAAGGAGTTGTCCTCTGGCAGCAAAGTCTTTGGTTAAACTTTCGATAACTGTTGCAGCAGTAAAATCCGCCCCGTATATATGTGTGCAATCGATGACAACCGGCGTCGCAACGCCTCGTCCTCTCAGACTGTATTTTGTAACTAAATTTCTAACGTAATCAACCGATGGGAATATCAAACAACGATCCGGAGTTAACATCAGGTACTGGATTCCCCGGCGGCTCTGAGAGAGAAGATAAATCAAAATATATCGAATTTATATCAAACTGCAGCCCATTTTCGTAATCGAAATCAAACTGAGGTAGACTACATTACATTTAATGTTCGTTTTCTACAATGTTCGAAGGAACAAAAAAATGGTGGACGAAAAAGATACCACGCATGATACGATGATATATTGCATATTGGATTGCTAAATTTAAACTCACGGTCAGTTCTTCGACGGAGATCTTCGGTCTGGCAGCATGATAAAGGATAAATAGAACATTGATCCCAATTCCGCAAAGGATACCAATTTCCAATTGGAGAACCAGACAAGCAATGAAAGTAGCCATGCCCGGTATAAGGTCAGACTCTGAGAGGGAGAAAGAATAAAAATAAAAATGAAACTCGTTGACATTATTTATTGGGAAAAAAATCACCATTTTCCTGTATAAATTGCTTTCAAGTTTATCAACGTCTACTCCATATCTTGTTACGGGCAAATCAGAATCATCGTAGGTACACACATACGTACATATATACTATAGATATGTATTTCGTACGTGACATCGTTCCGCAGGTGAGGCGCGTTTGTGTGGATATAGCACGAAGGTATGTAGTACAAATACGTAATAGATTCAAAAAAGAATAAGAGAAAAAAAAAAATCGCAGACGCCAATGAAAAAATTTGTACCTGTACAATTGGCAAATGAAGAGAAGAAAATGTCATATTCGCGAACAAGAAGATAAGAAAATGGGGGAAAAAACGGTGTTCGTGAATTCAAAGAGACTCAAGGTGATCAGGAGATCAGAGCCGAGGGGCAGCCTCGAGGGCTATCGGTTTGCTCTAAATTCATGTCGGTATAGGCATTCTTATATAGGTCACTTTCCAATAAATTTTATATAGGCATGCAGGTATGTATGTATGTATGTATGTTACCTATATACAGTTGTTGTTGACATGTGCAGCGGAATTGATCAGATTATAAATTCAAGGTGCGCAAAGAAGGAGGGAGGAGGAATTCGATGATAAAATTTCTATACATATATCGATTTTCAAAGTACGCCGACCGCGACGCTAGGATCTGGCCAAAAATTACATCGGCTACTGCAGGTTTTCCCTGTTATATTTCATTTTCTCTTATAACCAGTTCAGCATATCTCTATGATGAATTTGTCAATTTCATTGGATCAACGAAATGAATAAAAATTGCAGCCATAGTACTATGTAGTAAGTTCATGTATAATACTACTCGTGTTATATACTGCATTACTACATGAGAGTAACCTTGATTTATTTTTTGTTTCTTCTTCTTTTACCAACCGTGACATTATTATTAATCCTCATACCTATACACCTTTTGCATAAACGTACACGATATACTGTATAATATATGCATAAATACAGTATAGTATTACAAAAAGATATTATACAAAACGCGTTAAAAATTTGCGAATTAGACACCTGTGCGCGGGCTGTAGTATATATGATATGCGTAGAGAAATAGCTGAGTAGCTATATGTATACATATATTACATCAAACGATGAAAAATTGTTCTTGCTTGCAGAATAGCGAGAAATGAAGAAAAAGGAGGTAGAACAAGCACAAGAAAAGACCCCCCCCCCCCCCCCCCCCCCCACCTCGGTGTACAAATGTATATAAATTCATATATCTATTCAACGGGGTACGTTATACTAGTGTACAGATGTATTATATCATTATGAGTGATAATATAGGTATACAAGCGAAAAAATGATTTTGTCGTATATGATTTTATGATTTTTGATATAGACTATATCATAGTTGAATGATTGAAGATTCGACTTACTTTTCGTCCTCCACATTGGTTTCACGACCTTAACTTCGACCATGAAAATCACCGCAGCAATGATGATGGCAGCCAAACTAGCTTTAGGGATGTAGCTGAAATACGGCGTAAGGAACAACAGTGCCAGAATTACCAGCATACCTGCAAGACACAAATTGAAATGAGAAAAAAAAAAAAAAAACAGAAAATAGAATATACATATTATACCTATATCGATAAAAGAAACAGAAAACAAGAACAAAAATTGTATTTACAACTAGAAAATAATTTTTCACGATAAAAAGGCGGTCGCGAGTCACTGTGATTAAATATCATGCATAGATATAGGTATGTATACCTATATGCTGCAGAATAATATTCACGAAACAAGTTTACACCTTCTATATTATACCTATTCGCTCGTTTACTCAAATGCAAATAAATTTGCATTTGAGTAAACGTATAGGTTATACACAAGTGCGTTCAAATACGAGCTGTAGTAGATATGCATAGGTGTGATGATACTTTCAAACATAAATCCAGGTAAATATAACAATAGTATAGTGCCGTATAGGTATATACTACACTGTACTTTCGATCGGGTATATACACCTACGACGCACGCTCAGAGAATAATTTATTCACATATTACGAGTATAGATGAAATATGAAATGAATAATAGATCAAATGCTAATAAACATTGAGTATTACATTATTACGTAACGACGTGAATTACCTGTTCATATAATGTAAGAGGTGTGATAAAATTCATTGTACATTTACATTTATTTACGTTGTATATACCTACGTATTTCCCGAGGAAAAAAACAAAAAAACAAAAAAATTGCATTCTGCAATCGAAAGAAGAATCGAAAAGTGCTTCAAGATTATCGACCGTCGGATGTTTGGATGGAAATTTTCAATTTTTTTCACTTTACCTGTGTAAAGACCGCCCATGGGAGTTCTTACTCCGGACGCATTATTCACTGCACTTCTGCTCAACGATCCCGTTCCTGGGAATGACTGCACGAACGAATTTCCTATGTTCGACATTCCGATTGCAATAAGCTCCTGCGTTGCGTCTACGGATTTTCCGTTTGCTGTGAAATTTCAAAATGACAAGAATCGTATTTAGTGAATTTATAGACTCCTTAATTCGTCGAACGAAATTCGGTGCATTCAATGAGAAATCAACTCACCGAAGGCTTTGCATATGGCGATATTCTCCATCAATGAGATAAGTGGTACGACCAGGATCCCGCTGCCCAAGTTTGAACACATTTCGAAAAACGTTACCGTGCTGTTATCATCTTTGGTATATCCGAAAGGAGGTACCTGAACGGCTGGCATTCCCCCGGGAATATGGCCTGATAAAACGAAATTAACCGTAAATTATGACCGATAGCTGCAGATCAACATTGTCGTAGTCGTAATTAAATACACAGGCTGTTAATTCTCAGCCTTACCGATCAGCTTGAATGGAGGTGTTGCAGTGAAACTGTAGCCCAGAATTCCACAAATAACGACCAAAAGTGCATTACGAGATGTTCCGATCAACCAAAGAATTTTATTCACCACCCGGTGCTTCGTGGTAGAAAGCTCTTCTTCCTGAGGGCCGATTTTAATGGAAGCAACGATCTGCGAAGACATGAAATATCGAATAAACTAATTGGAAAAGAGCATAACTGACTGATCAATTCCTCGACAAGTACAGTATCTATACCTATATGTATATACATACGAGGTAGTTAATTATTACATACAAATTTGCAAACATATTTGAAAATCAAAACGACTATTCCACGCGTGGAATATATGTATAGACGCATTACTCACTCTGAGTATGAGAAGAACGGCTATGCAGGATGCTCCGAGGGCAGCATCCCACGCTGAAGTTTTATGAAGGCTTTTTCCAATGCTCGTCCACATTTGAACGAAGGTTGCACCCTTGGCAGAAATGCCTAGAACGTCTTTGATCTGTGACGAAATGATTATCAGGGCTACGGCGGATGTGAATCCAGAACTCACCGGTCCAGAGACGAAGTCTATGAGAAAACCTGAGGGAATGAGAGAAAAAGAATTTTAGATAAAACAGAAATTCAAGCTCATTGAGATGCAGTTATACGACAGTGTGAATAGGATAACAAAAATTCGTAAAACTCATACTAGAGCATAATACTATACTCACCAAGTCCGAAAATGCCCATGAGCAGTTCTACGAGACCGGACAAAAAGCACAACAACATGGCATGAAGATGCGGCATTTCTAAATGCGCAACAGTCTGATAAGTCAATAGTGAGACGATGGCCGTTGGCCCAAAAGGTATATCCTTGCAGGATCCAAATATTATGTAAATGAAACATCCTAGGAAACTTCCGTATAATCCGTACTGCAATAAATCCGAATGGAGATCCAATTTCAATTTCAATTCAACAAACTACAAGCTACGAAAATATCCGGTTGATAATTTGCCAAAAAATGGTAAACTCACCTCGGGGGATAATCCGGCTACGTTAGAATAGGCAAGCGACTGTGGAATGACCGTTAACCCGACTGTAATACCTGCGACAAGGTCGCCAAGGGCATCTTGAGAATTGTACTTCGGTAGCCATTTCATTACTGGCAATCTTTTGTATAACATTTTTTTCGTGCAACCGGAACGTACCCTTCGTCTGACTTGGTTGACGGCTGACTTGAAGATACCATCCTGGTTTTTAACTTCCTCGTCGGTTGGTTCTTCCACCACTTTCAAACAATAAATATCACAACATTAATTTTGTTGTACTCCAGGATGCAGCAGCAGATATTCATCTTCAATTCATTTTTCACAATTATTATTATCATCATTTCCTTCAAGAAATTCCATAATTTTTGCATCATTTTTGGAAATGGATATACAATATATACGACATTAAAATCGACAGATCCAAAACATTTGTCTCGGTGTATTTTCTGCCACATTATATTGTAGTTACAAAAATTTCATCGCATTCGACACTTAGCCATTACAAAAATCGCGTCATAATTGTACGCTATTTACTGGAATTTTCAGTGGTGGTTAAAGATCGTCTGAACCACCACGATCATCTTACAGACTGAAACTATTGATTTGTATTGATATTTATTATACATATTTTCCCCCTTTCATCCAGGTTGAAAGTAACTTACTTTTGCGGCATCCTGTAAGCAGCGTATATTTTTTAACAAGAAAAAAACTACCGTTAATATATTTGCATAGATATAGGAATAAAAGCCCACTAATAGTTTAATCATTTTGTACAAAGCAATCGAATAGACCCGAATATGGCGATAATTATTCTCCTGCAACGACCGCTGCGAGGAGAAGAAGAACGGAAGAGAACAAAATGAAGAATATGAGTAACTTGTAACTTCAGAAGGACTAACTTTTATCTTTCCACGAGGAAATAGTCTACTTACAGATAAAATCCGAGGAGCCTTGTATTTCACGATGCGGTTCACGCGTACCGTTCGAATTCTCCAGGTCTAAGCTTCCCCTAGAATCGCTCAGCCCATGATTTATAAAACCTCTGGTATTCCGTTCGATTTTTTCATCAGTTGAATCTTTGTCTCCCTTCATCCTGCAACAGAATAATCCAGTTTCAAAAACAAGGCGACAAAAACGAGGAAAACATGAAATACCACATGCAGTCCTTGCCAAAGTCTATATTCAAGTCAAGGGCATTTTCAAGTTGGCCTGCTGCGAAAAATAATTCCTTATCATTTGGAATTTCCGACTAATACCAAGTGTTCGGAATACCGTGGTTATGTATCGCTGGAATCGGTATAGCACCCGATCAAAATCACGTGCGACTTGCATTTCCTGCGTCAATTAATTCGTACGCTGGCAAGTGCAGCGGCTTACATGTGCCAGGATGCGTAGGTATTTATTTGGTACATGCATACATACGCATGCACATTAGTATAGAATACTGGTTTTCTGAAGTGGACACAAGAGCCGAGCCTGCTTCGCCGCAGTGGTTCCCATTTCTATTTATCAACGAACACTAATTTTGTAGGGTTCGGCATTCAAGAATCATCGTTTTCATAATCAATCAATTTTTTTTCAATCGAAAAGAACGCGACGCGCGCAGTACGAACGGATTCATACGCCTAGTTTTAGAAAATTTGTTAGCAAAACAAAACAAAAACGAACCAGATTCTTGGTACCTGATTGACTAGTTCGAAACAATTATCAATTAGCTTTCTAATTGATACGTCCCGGTCAGCATCTCCGCTGGCTCGATCATATTCCATGGTAGTTGATTATATCGATGGTTGGAATTTGTGTTCGAGCTCGCAAGAACGTGACCGATGATTAATTGGCCGTTACGTGAGGTATGTATACGGTAGATCTAAAGCGGTATTCGTCTAAAATTATGGGCATTCGATACTACGAGGCGATGACAATATCAGTACAACGTGACATTGTTCAGCGGATGATATCCGCGGGTCCTCTCGCGACCGCGTGACATTCGTCATACAGAGATGGTGTAATAATGAAATAATATGAATCAATTGCCAGATGCTAAACGTTTCGAGAGAACATAAATCGAAATATCGGTGTATAATCTTGAGCGATAACGCGTAGAATAGAATAACTTGTTGTTCACAATTTATTCTACACAGTATAATTCCTATATGTTATGATGCCTGTGTCAGATAAGCGTGAAAAGCTCTCCTGAGAGGGAAAAACAAGAGTTTTGGTTTGATTTGCAAACGAAATTTCGGAATAATCCCCCCCCCCCCCCTGCCCCTCCCCCGCGATGTTTATAGTTTTATAAGGAGATTGCATAAATTTGTCATTCTTGTTCCTCCTGTTTTCAAGACTCATGTATCGGAATCATCCCAGCGTGACTTTTAAGACTGAAGATCTATTTTTAACCATGAATAATGGCCGATCCATTTCATAATCGAGGATCGCGTAACAAACGAAATACAACTGCGGAAAGAATAAAAACGAATAATCAACATGACATGGAGCAGCAGATGATATAGGTATAGTATACTATTCTCCATATATCGTTTATATCTTGTAAGTTAATCGCCAGCAGCTTGAGGCATTTTCGTAGCGTTAGAATATAGCTGCGGACCGGTTTGGACCAGATCAATGGATCTGTGTCTCTGCCTCATCTGTGGTTAAGCACGTGTTCTTATTTACGATGCGTAAAAGAGCCGGTTTTCAAACGTTCGGACTTCTCCATTATTTTCCTCTGACGTCTAGACCGTAGAATAGGTACGATAACGTAAGTAATGCATGAGTAGCTCGGAGTGCTACCTGTGAGCTGTCATTGTTGCTATAGGTAAAACTGAGTACAAAAAACTAAACAGCCGCGATTTAGAATGCCGCTGCATGAATCCAAGAATTAATCGACTTTGCTTTGTCGTGAACGGTATTGCATAAACTGCCGTGGGCCGTGGAGTTATACACACATAGGATTCACTTCGCGGTTTGAATTCCTGTTAAAGACAAAAACCGAGAAGTATCCTAGCCATTTGTCATATTTTTATCCATGATGAGATCGCCTTTCTCTCACATATTGCTGTATATATAGACGAGAGAATAATAGCCCCCCACATCTGAATGCAACGTAATATAAAATTTGTTTTTCCGTAAAATGTGAAACAAGTAGATACAATGACGCATGTATTTGGGTAGATGAACGAGATGAGAAACGGTATGTGATAATTAATCGACCGTACACAGTATCAATCAATTATTTAATATAACTAATTGGTTCAAATCGTTCAGCGTTCTGGACTCCTTGTTATATCTGTTTGGACGAGCGTACAGTTTCATCATTCATTACATTGTTATTGCGTATAAAAATGCCTGCTGTACGATGCAATATCTGCGTACAATATCCTATACCTATATTTTGCCCCAATAATATATCATATATCATATGTTGAACATGTTTTTTCCTTTCTGAACTCCTTTGTACTCCGCGCAGAAAATATTGTGCTCTGTGCTGATATTGCTGAACATTAATCGGCAAAATTGTAATTCGTTTATATCTAGACAATAAACGCGATAATGTTATAATATGGCACGCAAACTCGATAATATTCGCCGAAAAATTATGGTCATTCAGACAGTAGATAAATTGGATTTATAAAGAAGTGAGAAAAATGTGGATCGTCGTCTGCAGACCCGCAGCTGCTTCGGATAAGTTCATCTTATCAACTAACGAGAAAACAAAATTTTTTAACGTCATTTTCGAGAAATATTCGGCGCCACTCTTCTCATTATATCACATAAATAAAATGAGTGTTAATAATAAATGATAAATAAACGAAGGATTTCGAGTCGTCAAACTTAATTTGAGATTGCAGACCAATGATCAATAAATTACATCAAATATACGCAATGAATCAGTGACATAAGTTTAATTATTCAAAGGTGAAACGCGGATATCAACGTATGCAGAACTCTGCCCGTTACAACTACAATATAACGGAATTTTTGTTTAAACAATTATTTCTGAAATTAACTATCTTCCAATCTTATCTCCACGTGTTCCATACTGGGTTGATAATTCTTATAAGTAGATTAATTCTATGATCGATTATACGCGATCAAACCGGGAAATATCTACGTAATAAAGTGAATTCGTAAGTAAATATATATTTATGAGCTAGTGCGTCAGGAGTATATTGCGTAAGCTGGGATATACCTAGAAGTAGGTAAGTATACGGTTATTGAAATGCCTCAGGAGGTGTGTATATTTTATGTAAGAATATTCCTAGTTTCGTAACTCTAATGCATCGCCCCGTATTCACTGATCGATACTTTCCGGTTTCTTACAAATAGAACCCCCGCCAGCCGTTCAAAGCTTGCGAAATCGGCGATGAGTTTCGGTCTTAATTTTGACGAAAGTACCTAGTGACAAAACGAAACGGAGGATCACTGTCGTACAGTCTAACGTAGCCCTGCAGTAAGTAGATATGATTATTCGTCAATTAACAACACGTCGAATACTCATTGAAACTGTCAGAATAAAAAGCTAAAGCAATACTATAACTACAGTAAGTTACTATATGTGACGTTGAACTCATCGATGAACGGTAATAAATGTGTATATGTATATATATGGCTATAGTTTTCGAAATCAATTCGAGTTACGTTGCTGAAACGATCAATAAGTCAATCTGTACGAATGACGCGAACTAATCTAAGCTAAATTGTTCTGATTCTTACACTTCGCGCCTGCAGCAATGATAAAGTACGACCAATGAGTGCGTATTGGCTTCGACTGCGATTTACAACAGTGGATGTCGTAGGCTTAGGTCTGTATGCATATTGAATAGGTACGAATAGATTTGAAATTTCGGAGAAGAAACAAAAATTTTTAGTATATTGATTGGAATCCGCCCGCAACTTCGAAAATACACATAAAGCGTTATATTATTTACGTTAAAATTCTTCATGATGGCGAAATCGCGTTTCAGAATTCTTTTTTCTTTTTTTATTTCTTTTTTTTCTTCGCCAACCACATATGATGACCATTCATTTGCTCCACTACCGGTTTGCAAATTATAGATGAACGAAAAAATAAAAAAACTAGTCAGATGATATCACGCTGCACATAATAAAGACTAAATAAAGTAGGTACATTATATACAGGTTCGCGATAGCAGCTTAGACCGGTATTTCGAGTTTCGAATTACTGTCTTATCCGATTTCCTGAGCTAAGATAATGATGAAGGAATTCAAAAAGCAAAAAACGAATGAAGAAAAAGCCCCATGTACATGCCACACAGGCATTGTAATATAAAATCCACGAATTACTCACGCGCGTGCCAAAATCCAATTGACGAACAAATATTAGAAATATGAAAACAGTGGATTATTAATTAGATTTGCTAGATTAAGACGGATTTTATCCAACGTACAGTAATCGCAAGCGCAACGAATAATAGATAATCAAATTCCGAATGACAAATTTCGATAATCGTTCAACCTAAAAATGACAATTTAATGACGAAACATGCGTGATTGATGTAACGTTGATAAGGCAGGAGCGTTCTTAGTCCAATTTCCAAATTGAACGAGGACAAATTCCATTAGGTTTAATTAGAATTCCACCGCGTATTATATAGATGGACGAAAATCAATACGATCATTCACTGTCATACCAATAAGACATGTTTTCATAGGTAGAAGTAAATAACAATTCAGCACGAGACAAGAGTTAAGTGTGATTATGCAAATATAAAAAGAAGGCGAGCAATTTTGTACCACTTTTCGTTTTACAATACACCTTGAACTGTTGATGCCGTAGACTCATGCATATATTTGGAGGATGTAATTATTTTAGAGATAAAAATGCTATTCTACATGTTTTTCCTTTTTTCATCTCAATCGAACACAAATATGTATGAGAAATAATTCATTCCATTCTACCGCAGAGAACGACACGGATTTGACCTTCCCAGCAGCGCAAGAGATACGTCTCGAATACAAGTTCAGAAATGTTGTCAAACAATTTAACTTCACCGTAGTAAGCCTTGGCATTTCATGGATAATAAATATTTCGGCTTCCTATATTACGTGTAATGCTATATGGACAGACAATTAAGGAATGAATTTGCCAAAATAGAATAAATTTAACGATCACTCTACTGCAGATAAATAATTGAGCCAAGATTGATAATTTACAACCACGCGGTTCATTTTTCAACACATGCCAATAATCATTGGCTACTACTGAACAACTATGAGTATATAAATATACGTGAATGTATGGATACGCACCTATCAAATATTGACCCAAGTCCCAGAGTCAGAGAGTTATACACACACACACTACAGGTTTTAAAAAAAATAGGAAAAAATCAGCCCACGTTTTACTATTTTGCCAATTAAAATATGTACCTTCAGTTTCTGGTATAATGAAAATGAGTCACTTTACATTATCTTGTTTTTACATCTCGATGACGCGCACCGCGATTCTATTTTATTGTCAAAATAATGTTTACGATTTAACTTGAATTGCGGATAATGTCTATCGCGCACCGCACAGAATAACTTGCCGAATATAGATATATCGTACAATTCAATCGAATCCGTTTATTATATATGTTTATAGAAAATTTGAAAATAAAATATTGAAAATTTCAAGATACGATGATCAGTAACACCGGACAGCGAGCCGCGAGGTAAAAAGTGCGAAGTACGACCGAACGATGAATAACCGAATTGTCAGATGATAATTTTCAACCTGTATTTATTTCCCCTCTAACCGTATGATAATGTACGTAGTATAATCTCGGCTAACCTGCACACCGCGTTTCCACTGGGCAGGAAAATACTGTGCCGTTGCCGGCCGCGTCTCACCATATATAAATGCTATCCGGAGTACGAAAGCCGCCACCACCACGTGCTTCTTGGCTTTGGCTTGAGTACAAACGCACACCCCCACGAAACCAGCCACTGACATGACGTCACTGACGAACAAGCCAATCCTCATCATCCATTTACAACCGCGAGAAGAACAACGGGGCTTCCGCACGTGTCTAATTTCTAATCAAATCCCACAATTAAAAATATGAATTCCGCATATTTGGTTGAATTATACCATTAAAAAATACATTCATACATTCCGCATTGATACCGGTTTCACGATACACAAATTCTCATTTTATTGTATTCTATTTCAACCAGTAACTAAGTACGTAATTATACAGATATAGAAACGTATGTACCATACAAGTGATATTCGTTAATCATCAGATCACATTTTGACTAGCGACAAACCCGCGTCAATTTATACATAGTGTATAGTGTGTACGACAAACATATATAGAATTTCGTATGACGCATGTAGGTAACATGATGTGACTCTTCTAGTCTGCAGTCTAGTAATATAGGTATAATAGTAAACATTATAGTCGGGTACAGGTCGCTGAACGATCTAATCTCTGATTCATAATCAATCTGCCGAAGCTATAACTATGGTAAAAGTTACATTATAATATATGGATTATTTCGAAAGATTCGAACACGTCTCGAAATATTAGAAAACCTCATTTGAATCTGGAGCGCAATAATAGTATTCAGTATTAGCCATGCGGTATACAGTTGAGATCAGAATATAGTCGAACATATTTTAGACCGATGTGTATCATTTTGGCGAAATAAAATTTATTCTTTTTCAATTCAGAAACAATCTAAATCTGGAAAGCTCGGTTACAGGAGAATTCGAATGATTACGAAGTCAGTAAATTATGAAGGAAAAATTTGTCAATCAGTTTACGGTCCTTTATATTACATTATGCGTACATATATATAGTACCTATATATATATATACACACATTCGTTATCCAACACCTTGTTTTCGAAGTGACGTTGTTTTGGGCCGTCCGCGACGAATGTCTTTACTATTTTTTTATCCCTTCTCCTTCTTCTTTCTCTTTCTCTTTCTACCTCACGCCCGTTTATTATGTAGGTGTATATATATATATATACATGTAACTTTGTCCCGCGATTAGTTCCGAGTGTGAGAACACCTCAATAAGGAAATAAGGATTACTGGCGACCGTTGATCTCCAGGAGAATGTACAACATATACACATACGCTACTCTGTTTATCGGTGAATAAAACGCGTAGGTACGTAAGAAGTTGAAAAAATGGTAATAAAAAGAAGAAAGAAAAAAACGCTATCCAGGATGAAGTTGGTGAGAGAAAAAACTGCAATGATTGACTTGAATTGGATGAAAAGAACTACCGTAACGGAAAATAAGTATCGATCTATCTGCCTCGCGTATAGTTAAGAGTGTTACATATTAGGTACGGATATTCCTTGGATTATAAACTGAGGTGATACGCGGTAATAATATAATGAGAAATAGGGCACCGATCTACAGAGGAAAAATATTAATTTCACTCTATGAAATCGGAACGTTTGTTTTCTCATTTTTTGTGGTTTCATTCCAGTTTTTCGCATTCCATGATGAGGAGATGAATTCTCTGCATCGAAGAAGGATAAAAAGGCAAAGAAAAAAGAGTAAACGAAGCACCGGAAAGAAGAAAATTACTCAACTACATAAGACAATCGGTATTTCAAACTCTCCGTAGATTGGCGTCATTTACTTATATATTGGTTAACCTGTGTGTAACACGTATATATATCGCGTGATCATGAAATACCGCAGCCGCGAACATGGAATAATGAATTATTGCTTACGCTGAATAGAGAGAGAGAGAAGGAAAGAAAGATGAAAGGAGAAAGCTAAACGATCGGCTGATATTTTGTCGTAATATTACGAAAGCCTTTCTTCATATAGCAGCGATCATGTTGCAGTTTCTATCGAATTCCACGATGAACTTGACCATGCTCGACCGTGACATATAGACTGTAGCCGAACGTTGTCGTGTTTCTTGTTCTCGGCTGGTCACCAAAAAGACGAAAACTTCCTGATTCCCAGAAGAACAACATTTCGCTCACTAGCTAGCTCGGTTCGAATTATAGGTATACGTGCGTCAGCTATCACGGACTGTTGTTGAACAGTCATTATATTGTTGTACATCGAAGATGGAATTGCTGAGATAAGGATACAATATATGCTGTATCAAAGAGATTTGGAAAGAAAAGTGAAGCGATAATAAGAACAAAACGAACAAAAAAAAACCCTGCTGAGGTTCACACCCCTTATTTTCACTATATGTAGGTATAACTTAGGAAGCAACTCGTACCCAGGAAAATCTAAAGCAGCTTTTTAAGGATTTGGACGATCTCGAGTGTAACAAAAGAATGCTTTCATAAATATAATAAAGCGATAAATATTAAGACTGTTAGTAAGCTCGAGAATTTCTAGTAACGATGAAAAAATGTGACAAACAAGTTTTGACCAACGTATGTATAAATACGTACGTACGTAGCGCACGTGAATATATTGGCAATTAAATTCACTTAAGAACTAATTTTTTTCTTTCATTTTTTTGGTAAACTATAATAACCGCGAAGTTTCAGTTCCTTTGTGATTCACTGTCATCAGCTGCTATAGACTCAACAGTACCAAAGATATGGCCGATACTATAAAAGATATGCAAATGTATTTCCTACTTTGTTTTTGCTTCTTGGGATGAATTCTAGTTTGCGTATAATTTACAATCGAAACGCACTCGTCGGCCTCTGACATCGTAAATTGCAAATCTCATTCATGTGACCAAGACAAGATCTTGAATAAACCACGTGATTGCAAAAGATAGTGATGACTGAGACCGACTGTTAATTCTTTAATGATTCTTGTACGAGAGTCTCTCAATTGAAAGCAATTAAAAGTACAATTCAATCCAGCACGTGGTTCCACGTGCCATTATTGTTTACTTGCAGAGAACTCTCTTCTCCACTGTACAATTTAATCATATACAATTGTCTCTCTTTCATGAGCGATGTGTAATGCTATACATACCGTATAATATAAGATTCGCGAATTCATGCAACAACGCCCGGTGCGGCGTTCAGCCTTATTAAGACATGACATGTAGTGGCATAGTATGATATATATACGAGCGAAGAGATTATTCAAAACTTTTATCAACAATAAGAATCAATCGAATAATAAAGTGCGAATTATGCCCAAGTAAATACCTGCATATAAAACTCGGTAGTGTATAAGTATGTATACAATGATAATTGAAAAGATCATATCAAGAACCATAAAACAGGGTTTCTCAAGTTGTAGAATGAAAAATGGGCTCGATCAACGGCAGCGCAAAACCTGTACAAGGTTGAGAACCGGTGTGGTGTTCATCACGTGACGTTCTCCTGTTGCCTTTTTTTGTTCTTTGCTTTTTTACGGCTTTTTTTATCCAGATCATGTGACTTTGCCACTTGTGCTCGGCTCGAATGTTATCCTTATACTTTCGGAGCTGATCGTTCATTGGCTCATTGGCTGATCAATTTTCTAAGGACGAACTCCGTTGGTTAATAGGATAAGCAAAGACAGCGTGCATCCTCGATAGAGATTCCAGGGTTTATCTTCAGTTTGGAGTAATCGGCCGCAGAATCGAATCGCGGAGAGTGTCCAGCACATCGAATCCGTTTCTTGTTATTCAGAGGGGAAAAACTTAATAGGTGAAAAGAAAAGTACCATTACTCGATCTCTTTCCGTCTTTTGCTCAGAAAAAGCAATGATCATTTCCATATTCCTGCGTATCATTTTCAATCTATGTAGCCAATCGTGATGGTCATCTTCGCTCATGGCATGGCCTCAAAAAAGAAACTTTCTATGCCGATGGAACCGTTACCTAACCAGCTATATGTAAAATAATTTTGACTTTAAATTTGGAACAAGATTTTCAAGATCAGCCATGAAGCAACGTGTCATTTTACGGTTAAGTTTATTCAATTCTTTCCTCAATCAGTTTTCGACCCACGCTAGAACAACCTAAATAGTTTCTTCCTGACAATTTGCGACTATATAATTGCCCCATCGAACGCTTATAGACTTTCTATTATATTGCGATACATATTAAACTTATTCGACGTTCATATACGATATGTAGATCGGACAAAACGTTACTGACAAAAAATTGCCGAATAAATAATATGAATTTCGCCTCGTTATGAATATTTAACAATTTCCTGTTCGTATACCTAAAACATGAGATTCGTGACTCATACAACGACAAGTCAACACAATGAACAACTTTTCGTCATATCAGATCATCCTCGGTTAGACATATTCTATCATCACTTTTCGAGTCATCGTTCCATCCATATCCCTACAACTGCATACCTGAAGACAAGATTATCAATGAATTTATACGCACGTATTGTAAAGAGAGCGAGCGATGCCGTATATCTCGTGGGATTCATGGTTTTGTCGCTTCACCGCGTGACTTGGATCGCGTAAATAGCAATGACTTACAAACAACGAATTCAGACTTTTCTATAATAAATAAAAGTATGAATTACAAGCCGACAAGTTTGTTCGTTGTACTGAACGGGAATCGTGACGCCTGCGAACCTCGTGACTTATTAAAAAATTCCGACTTATTATTCATCAGCACATAATCATTATCGTCAGATAATAACGATCACATTACATGTATTACCGGTGTTACAAAATTTCGATGCTATATGTTCAGCCTTAAGTATCCGATAGACTAATTAACGATTCTATGACTATGACAATAGTAATTCTTTCAAACGATAGCAATTTTTGCATTGTAAAACGAAATTCCTATCTAGGTACTCGATCCCACTTACATTTTATAGGCGTAGTGCAATCATTCAAGTAAATTCTCTACATACATATATATTGTGTGTCGAATCTGAATTATTCTGATCGTTCGGGATGTAGATAAAATTACTGGTATAGTTGCAATGTTGAAACTCTCGTAACTGATGACTGCGTCATGGGCGTATACGATGCACGCATATGTATGTATTTCATTCCTTTCCTCTTTAAAACAAGAATTTCTGTTATTTTTTCCTTTCCGTTAACCCTGAACAATTTTTTTTCGAATGGTGTACACAAAAGCAGGTATGCGTATAGTCGAAAGAATTATATCACAGGACATAGAATATCACGGAACGGGAGGTTGCCTCGATAATTTCTTACCCTAAAGGCTCTGTTATCGTTTTTAACTACCGTGCGGATAATTAACGTTGTTATTTAAGAGCAGGGTTAAGTACTGCCTAGAGTCAAGACGATAAAGAAGAAAATAAAAATACTCGAGCCTAGGTTTCGGAGTATGAGAATGCCTGAAGCGAACTGATTGTGAAAACGAATAAGATAATGTATTGGAGTGAGCGCGTGAAAGATGCCAGAGAACGCGAGTGGAGAACGGTCCGTGCGATAACCGAAAATCTATTACTGTCCGATGCGTTCGTCTAATATTCCTTATCCTAATGTCAGCCAGGTCAGGGCAAGTTTTCGCTGTTGCGAAGGAAGGCGGCAAAGTCGAAGTAGTGTGTGAATTTCGCGGGGAGGATTTGGTCACCTATCAAAAATACGAGACATCTGCACAATCGGCAATAGCCGATAAGTTGAAAATAATCGATAACTTTATTATGATAACAAAACATCTACTTTTATTCTGACTATCCAAAGCCAAAGAATAGATGGAACAACGCGATGTTGGATTTTATCCTCCTTGCAGTTACTCGAAATATTTATACTCTAGTATTCAAATTATCCGGATGCAATGATCGCTGCGTATATAAATTTCAGTTTCAATTATCAGAATCGATACATGATTATACATACATTACCGACGTGAAGATGATATAGACGAAATGATAAGAGCCAAAGGACAAATTGAGTTGATGTTGACCAGAGCCCCGCGCACTACATTATTCACGAGTTGAGAAAATTTCGAAGGAAGTAAACTTAATTTCACATAATTTAAACATGCCTGCATAGGTAGCACAGATTCATACACAATATTATAAAATACAACAACTGACCGATAACCCACTAAACTGCAATTGATCCTCTTACCTCTATGCTTGACGCGATCAGCAGTAAGATGTAAGCAAATTTATTAAATCCCAGCGCAGAATTTGGTTTGGTAGATATTGGTAATCGCTTCTACTATATTCCTTTGCACAAACCTGACCGCTAAAGCTTGGGCATAATATTCTGCATTTCAACTGACCGCACTCCGATCCCGTGGCTATACTGTGACTTATAGTAGTCTTACCAATACTGTACTGGAAGAATCCGCAGGCTATATTGACAAAGGAATTCCCCGGTTTCGTGTAATGAGTTAGTTTCCCCTTATCAGATTGAGGAATAGAGAGTTCCGGCTTCTATCAGAACTTTCTGACAAATGAAAATTCTGAAGTTATGTTATACGAGGGAATGAAATTTGTTTCCTCTCTTATGAAAATCCGGTGTAAAAAACGTCGATCGAGAAAACGGGTGGCAAAGAAAAAAACAAATAATGATAAGACAGACATTATCCAGTCGGCAGAGCGAGAGAAGCCGGTTCATAACGCGATCTTAAACGAATTTAATATTCTTGTTGGAAAATGTTCGGGGGTTTCCTCTGAGTGTGAATTCAAGTTGGTGGGGCAGAGGCGGAAAACACGTTTTTTCAAATATCTCGTGAACCGTCCGTCGAGTGCGGCAAAAACAGTAGGAACCTTTCTTGTAGTTAATAGAATTTTCTACAACTTTTATACAGAAGTTTTAACAGCATAGTGCATAGTGTCTCACCTTTAACGCGGCAAACTTTTCCAAACATGGTAATTACAAAAATAATGAAACCGTTAACTATTTATTCAGCGATAACCATGTTTGGGAAAGTTTGCCGCGCTGTAAATGAAAAACTATGCACTATATAGGAAAAGGGTCACGATACAAAAGTTGTGGAGAATTTTGTTATCTACAAGAAAGGTACCTGCTATTTTTGTCGTACGACGCACGGTCACGAGATATTTGATAAAATGATTTTTCCAATATGGCGGCTGAAACTCAACGGCCCCGCCAACTTGGATTTACACTCAGGGGACACCGCCGAACCCTTTCCAACAAGAATATCAAATCCGTAGAAAATTACCGAAAAAAAGTCCCCGGCGACTGAACCACATGCGGTATAGAATTTGCATGGAAATTATGAATACATATTGTAAATTGAGCATGTAATAACTTGTGATAAAAGGCATTGGAAGGTGAACATATGTTTCACACGAATAATGCTTTTCAGGATATACCACGTCTACTGTAGCTAGTTTCTTCATTTGATGAATATAATAATTATATAATCGCACTACGTCAATGCTGCAGCTCTGCGTCAGAGAAAGGATGAAAAGCAATCGAGTTTTAATTTATGAGATCGAAGATATGGATCGGGACCGTGTCAATATAATATTCACATACCCTCCAACGATTCGAAGCGGCATACACACCTACATATTATGAAAAATGAGTTGCATATTAGGCCATGAACTACCTGAGTATGAATCCAATCGAATAATCCTATGTAATATGATGAAAATGAATCCTTTTACAAAATAAATGTAGTCTTCATAGGAAAAACCCGCGGAAAGTGAGGAGATATAGACTATATCAACAGGCTGAGGTGATTTGCTATCATGATTTTCATAAAATATGCGTCGTGATAGTAATTAGTGTATTTACCTAAATATCTAGATATACATATATCCTATGCAGGCATGTCAGACATAGTATATACCTATACTATATAAAAACTTATGCTGTTTGCATTAACAGACGCATCAACATCGAGGTATGATCAGAATAGTGAGTCAATTTGAATTTATGCATGAGTGTTCAAATATAACAATGTCGAAAAGCAATTATAGCGATTGAATAGCAACAATTCAACGAACATGCTCACAAGTGTGTCTCAATATTTTCTCTTATGCGTACGATCTATTATATCTGTATTAGCATGGTAGGTTCAGTGAATAGTACCGTTTAAAAAAAAATAATATTCTTTGATGAGTGGCATGCAATTTGAATCTCCATTTTAATACGGAATTGGCAAACAATGGAATTTACATACCTATAATGCGAGAAGCGAAAACCGTGCGGATGATGATGGGGAGGTAAGTACACTAGCTGCCTCCCTCCCCCATAGATATAAAACATAATGCTGATCACCGGAGAAGTGTCATTAATTATATTTCTCATGGAATAACGGCTGTTAGAATAAAACTGTATTCATGCAAGAAGCGGAAATACCTAGTGGTAAGGTAAATACCCGGGCAGACCTGTTTGCAGCTGTGCTTTGCAATTGGCTATAATTAATACTATATTCAGAACATTGCGAGGCGGGGATGACGACATGAAATTACATACCCATATGTTACCTCTGTGTATAGCTGAAAATCCGTGTTCCTTAAATAACGTCAAAAATATTCAGGATGTATACTTTTCCCATGATTCGCGAGATGATTGATTTTACCTGTAGAAAGATATATACCTATACATACCTATATATATATTTTTCTAAACTAACCAGTATCATATATCTATAACTGTATGTTTACCAACGTTAGTCATCAACTGATATGAAAGTAATGAACGTAATTTGGAATAATGGAATAGATAAACACGACCTTGACTCCATAACTGCATGACAATAAAAATCATGGCGCTCTAGACTATTGTATTGAACATTACCAAAATTTTCTTTATAATACGGGTTTTACCAGCAGCCAGAGATAACAGTATAATTAATTACCGAATCGGTATGATATTACACTCTATGTATGTATGGTTCGTGTGTAATAGTTTCTTGGTGGACTCATCGCGCGATGATGAATTGATGGAAATTTTGTTTTGTGTGGAATAACGTAAGCCATATCTTATTAGTCTTTTTTGACGTAGGTGAGGGTGTCTGATAAATTATAAACGCGTATAAGTTAGGAATGATTATTTGATCTTCCATGTCACGTGCCGTTTATCAGCTGCATCAAAGTGACTGTAATGTCATGCCGTGTTTGTTGTACAAGTACTAATAAGTGTTTCGGTATTAACCGTCACGGTAAATTTATTATTCAGTCAGTTTTTGCTCAAATACATACCTATACTTTCGAGATGAAGTAAGAAACATAAGTAAAGAAACCCGGCTTTGTTATCAAATTGATATCTCTGATATACTGTAATTGTTCATAATATTTGCAATGCCGGGTAAAAATGATTGAAAACTACTCATGTAGCCAGAATGGTGGAAAATTGTGAAGATTCGAAATTTCGAGGGACATCCATCAGAGCGCATATTTTATCAGCATGTTTTTGTAATTATTGGGGCATTTCGCTGCAAATTGTTTACCGTGCTGAGCTGCTAGCCATAAACAAGGATCAAGGCGGACACCACAGACGCTAAACATGCCCGAATCGAATATATCATCGAACGGTCACTCCGCGACGTGGATGTAGATTAAGATCGTATAATAAATAAGATTAGCATGCCGTTGATGATCTCTTTGAGCGATGAAGTCCGGTGGCGACCGCGTGAATCGGTATTTAGTGCCAACTATTTTTTCGTCATCTACCGTTTCAAAAATTTGAATTTCAAGTATTTTTTTCAACGTAGAAAGTGAATCATTGGTACCAAGATACTTGTTTGAAAAAATGAAAGCTGAATGTCAAAGAAGTACGTACAGATATTATACCTATCAAAGATACGGAAATAATTTTCTACGCAGTTCAAATGTGAAAATAAAGATCAACATTTCTGTGACTGGGTCGAATAAGAAAACCCGTTTAATTATTTCCGTCTTTTACACCCCCGAGGCAAAACAATTATAACTAACGAAGATTGGACAAATCGTGGGTCTAGCCGTTGTATGACTTCATTCGTCTGATTCTTGGACTTTAATTAAATGAAATTTCGAGTGATCGACTACCCACCATATACGAGGTATATCTTTTGCAATTATAATTACGATTACAATTCCGTAGGGTATTCAGCCATTGAAAACAACCGGCGATTCGTCATCACGCGTACAGTAGTCATAAGTAATTTGGAATGAAAAGTACTTGATGCAAAATTATAAAACACGATTTCGTCCAAATAACAAGAACTGCGACTTTCTTGGGAAGATGTGTGTTTGCGGATTTGTTGTTTCGCTATACACACGAGGATGATAGTTTCAACATATTTATATAGTTGCCGCAATCGGAAATAATTATTTCATCATCATATTAGAAGAGAACTATTTCGGATCGATAATTAAGTGATCATGATCGTAATTATAATTATACGATGAAAAGCAAACCGCGGGTGACTCCCGGCTCCTAGATACAGAGAGAAATCATGCGTGCGTGCCGGTGAGTGGGCGTAGATAGTGAAACACCAGTAGGACACACCATAATTTCATGAGTTTTATACTTTCTCACACGTCATATGTGAACTTTAGCCGTTTCTCATTTATTGAACAAGTTTACAAGTTTTCTTTCTCTTCTCTTTTGAACTCATTTCGTTTCAATTTATAGAAATAGACTTTTACGCAGATAATTTTGCAATTCAATTCTATTCCAGCGAACCATTTCTCTAACGTTTCGTATCCGTTCGGTGATTCTAAAATTTAACCAACATAATTGAATTGAATCAATTTCAAAGTATTTTAGCAATATTTTTCACAACTTAGTGTTAGTATTTTGCAAATGGAATTCACCGAACAGTATCTTTATAGAGATCAAAAATGTCTACCATTATATTTCAACGACGTCATTTCCCCTTTTTTCTGCTAAAAACTTGACAGCCTCGCTGTACGAAAAGACTAGGGCGAATAACATTATATTGCAAATTTTAAATTAACGTATCGTTCTGCAGATTATAAGACATGAATTATACACGAGACGGGTATAAATATACGCGTTGCGTATACGTGCGTGCGCGCGTAAATTGTACATAGGAAATAGAATAAACTCGATAAGAAAAAAGAAACAAAAACCATAAATTATGACCAAAAAAATTGATCCTGCGATTTCCTTCTCCCGTATCTATATTACAATAGTATAAAGACTTTCGTAACTAACTCAACTATATTTTCTGAACAAAGTAACGCAATATACCTATATCGCGTCGGTTCTCTGCATATCCAATGCTTCGAGGCGCGGTAGCTCTGATCGGTAAGCTGTGCATGACGTCGAAGTTGAATCCCCGCAAGGGTCAAGGATACCATGCACGTGATTTTAGCGCAGGGTCATATTATAAGAGATGAGGACAAATCTTCGAGGTATTTTTCATTTTTTATTTTTCTTCGTTTCTTCTTATATAGGTATGCACCTTCTGCACCTTGTTCTTCACCGTTTCGTATATCGTATAATGTGAAGCATACCTCTATACAGCATCGTGAAGCATATTCTAAACAAGATGCGCGGTCATACTCGAAATGGGATTTGAATATCAATTGAAAATTACATAATATACATATAATATGAGGTATAAAATAGCAGCAAGGGCGCCAGTCGTTTACCGTGTCATGGCGTTTATATTTTTAAATCAACCACTGTGTCGCGTACAAGTGATTGTCAAGGTGGCTTTTGAATTATGCCTCACATTCAAAGGCTTAAAAATTTTCGTGCACATACATACATAGGTATATACACCTTAGCGCCAAAAGCGCGCACGGTCCGATTATGATACAGATTTCGAAAAAAGAATACAAGTTTCGCTCATTTTATCATATTTTCTTTGTTTCGCAGAGAAGAAAAATTGGCAAGACAAGTAATAACATTATATCAAAATTTCATTCATCAGACGTTGACTACGTGTATATTCAGTTTATGAGTAACTCGCTCCTATTTATTCTAGTTATGATTTTCGTCGCGTTCTTTACCTCTTTTTTCTTCATCATTATCCGATTCACTTTCCTCAAATCTCAGACCATCCGGACTGACAGCCATATAACAAAGTACACCCTTCTCAGGTATTTTTCTAAGCGCAATATAAGCACAGCCGTCTGGTGTCTGTCGTGAAACGATGGGTTCAACGGGTCCAGCTCGTGGTAAATCTGGACACTGATCGCTCAAAAAATTTGCCATAGCTTCCGCTAATGGAGGAATATCACTTTCCGGTGGGCACTTTAAAAAAACTCCATGCAAACGACCTCCTCGCGTCATTATTTTCAACAATTGTATGTAATCGTTACGATTCTTTGCCTCGTCTATTGTATCGTCTCTGATCCCGGCCAGACGACGCGTCCATTCGACTATTCGAACGCGATCTATTTGAGATGAAAACATTTTTCAAAATCATATACTTAATAAGTGTTTTAATCAAATGGGCGCAATTAGTTTTCGAGAAAGTATGAGAAAGCAAGCTCAGTATCAATTTATGCAACCCTGAATACAATGATGTGGGACTACTAATCATTCATGGGGCGCGTCGATCAAGCAGTTTTATATGTTCGAATTGTTTCAATTCAGCTCTGAAGATAAAGTTGCAATCCCGAGTTTTAAATTAGTAGAATCTACTGAAGCGGTAAGGTAGGGATGAAGAAATTACTGGATCATAAAAAAAGAGGAAAAAACAGTGGTTACGAATTTGGAGAAATTCGTACATGAACATTGAAAGAATGAATACCAAACAGAAAAAGTTTAACATGAAAATAATGAATTTGTCTAGAATAGGGATAAGGACAAAAATTGACGTTTTCTTACCGTATGGTGAATTGAAATGCGCTACCCTCTGCGCGATTTCTCGTAAAGCTTCTTTGAATTCTGTATTGTAAAATTTAGCCATTTTAGAATTGCTCCGTATACCTCTACGTGATAGTGAAAAAAGGAAAACTGAAAAATAAAATTAAACGTTCAGCCAAGCTTCAGATTTCGATGAAAATTTGTCAATACAATAATCTTCAGCATGTGTGTATGTATGTAAATTAACAAAAGACAAAAAGAGATCCATCTATACTGCTGTTACTTTTACAAAATAGTCGGCATGTCAGAGATCTGCAAAATGGTGAAATATTTTTATACTCTGTATTCATAAAGTACAGATTCTCAGACGAACATCGTTGAAGCAATATAAAAAAATTACTGAGTTTCGACTTTTCTTTTCTTTACAATTCCCAGGTTTTCTATCTACGGAACACGAGTGCTGAAAAATATTTCACCGATCTTATATTTTTGTCTACAACCAAACTTTGTCAAATTCAAATACTTAATGTAAATTTTTTGTACATTTTATAATTTGGCTAACAAGAAATAATAAAATTAATAAATAATAAATCGAAAAAAATTGATATGGAGAGAATTCAAAAATCTTCAATAATTGACGATAAAAGTTAAAAAAACAAAAAAATAAAAGTATGAATAGAGGTTTGATCCAGTGAAAATCGAATTATTATTATTTCGCAATACTTTTGATATATATATATTATATATATATATATATATCTATATCTATAATGATAATAATAATTAATTAGGTACAGGAACACTTTATCATTCGTGATATTTATCAATTAATTTTTTAATTAATTAATCAATCAATCAATTAATTACCTAAATACATACATACAATTGATAAGGATAATGAAAAAAAATAAAATAAACAAAACGAAAAGAAAATATATGTATATACTACATAGGTATATATATATATATATATATAAATTATTAGCCACCATGCGCTGTCCCCTTATAAACACTACGCTCTACATAAATAGCTGTCGAACATAATTATTACCTATTATTACAATGGTTCGTCTTGTCTTCCCCATTTCCCTTATCCATTCATTCATTTTTATTTCATTTATTTTTTGCATAATATTATTATTATCATAATAATAATATCCAATCAGTAAGTAGACATTGATTGATTTTATTCTTTTACTTTCGTTATATATTTTGATAATATTTCACGGAGGCCAGCGCCGAGCAGCTGCTACAAAAGTTGTTTTCACCTAAAGTTATTAAAATTTACCATTAAACGAGAAACTTCCAAAAATTATATTTCAATACATGAAAAAATCACAATAACAACAAGTAACAATAATTTCTTTTTCTCTTTGTTCAATGCAATAATTTCAAGCTCATCAATAATCGGTTTGGTAGCGGTCTAATTTTTTTTTTCTTCAAATTTTTGCATAATGCATTATTAAATAATAGAAATGGGAACAAAAGGAGGAAATGGCCTGCTAGGCCCCTATTCAGTAACGTTGAATCCGATCGGAACGACTATTATCCGTACGGATTTGACTCCAGCAGCTAATCAAGTTAGAAGAAAAATATATTCTACCAATGAGGAAGCAGCCGATCCGTTCGGTTTGCAGACGAAAAGTTACAGAATAGGGGTTCTGGTCCTCTATTTTATTTTTATTTTATTCCCTTTCCTTACCTCCCCATCGGGACCATGAAATTCACGAATAGAAATTTAATTTCCAAAAGTCTCTCGCGAAAGCTCAAAAAATTAATAACAAGTATGTAGGTAGGTATTTTCTGCTTGAACCTTCGTCGCCTCGCTTAGGCTCGCTTATAATAGCTAATCCAATCTTAGAATACTAAAAAGGCACAAATTTCCGCACCTGATAAAATATTATTACAATCTTTGTTCTAATTATTTTTTCTTCGGTGTTCTTTATGCAAATCTTTTTTTAATTTTTATTATTATTTCTTTGTTGTTGTTATCTTTACCTCCTTTTCTTATATAGGTATTTATTTATGTATATTATATAGTATGTTTTTGTGGTTGTGTGTATGTTACAATGTCAAGATGAGTGATGTGACGGTGAATTATTAGGTATCTTTCAATAATGATAATAATGATAATAATAATAATAATATGAATAACTTTCTTCTTTCTTTCTATTTCTCCATTTTCGTTCAATATACCTAAACTCTTATTACTAGTTTGTAATAATAATGTTTATCTTATTTGATTTTTATTATTATTCATTTATTTATTTTATTTATTCATTTTTTGTTTTTATCTCTATAAGTCTAGGGTCTAGGCGGACCTTAATAAGGCGAGACACTACACAGGCTTTTGTACAGTCGGCTGGAAAACTAAGGGAAGTCTTCGAAGAAATTTATTTTATTTTACTTTTTCTTCTTTCTCTTTTCTTCGTCATCATCTTCTTCTTCTTCTTCTTTCTTTCGTTCTTTATTTCCGCAAACAATTAGTACCGTTTCAGATATAACCCCACATGTACAGCTTCGTTAAATTTAAAAATTGACAATTAATATTTTTTACGAATTTCGATTCTATAGCAACCGAAAATGTTATTTTTAGAGTTTTGGATGTCGAACCGAACTATGATTATATCAAGTAACAATGCAACCATTTAGAAAAATCAATTTGTGACTTTCATTTCTCCCCGCAGTTTTCAGTTTACTCACAAAACAACGATTCTTCTTTTTTCTACAATAATTTTATTCAAGTGGATCACAACCAACAGCTACTTTTCAATATCTAATATAAGAAGATTGTTACTGCCTTCGTAGTAAATATCATAAGAAAAATATTTTATATACAAGAGATTATAAAATGCCTATCTAAACATGATAATGATTTGTCGTATGGTTAGAGAAAAAACCCCCTGCCACCCTTCTATCATAGTTCACTTCCATACAAAAGACTACTGCTGCTGCTTGATGAAAAAAAAGACATAAACACAATTACAATTGATACACGTTTATCGAATAATATTACTGGATCTTGCTATCTGGTAAATATAAAATGAAACTGAAAGTAAAGAAAACTTAACTTGATCCATATAAGACCTGCAATCAAAATGAAGATATTCAAATATATAATTGAAGATTCAATCGGTATAGTTTTTTTTTTTTTTTATCAAATGCAGTAACAGATATTGTGTCAATCAATAATAATGATAATAATAATAATCTGAAACAAAGATACCTATGACGAAGGATTAAAATTAATTAAGAGCGTAATTTGTGATTCATTGATTTTCTTGTGTGTTTCACAGACCAACAAAGACGACTAGTTTTTAATAGTGAAATAAGTAATGATATAAATATGATTATGATTATTTTCTATTTTTTGTGATCCACTTGATAAAAAATAAATAAGATAAAATAAAAATACTGTATATCCTATACACTGATTTTGGAACTTAACTTGTTCTTCAGCAAAAGAAGAAGATGAATAAAATGGTTGCTTCATTCCAACGCTTTGACCTGCGCCATTACTTTTCCTTCCCATAAAGGCAAAACCTCGGTATCATTCGTTATTTCTTCTTGAATTACTTTCATATCGAGGTCTTTGCATGCTGTTTTGAAGAAATACCTGTAAGAAGGAGAAAAAGAATATAATTAGCTTGAATGTTTCTTTGAATTTAGTAGATAAATACAAGATAGATCATCTATTTAACGAAAAAATGTAGTAAATTTTCAAGTATTATACAATTTAGATGCTTGATCGTAAGTCGATAGTTTTTTTCATTATTATTCATTTGATAAAGAAGTAAGAATGTAAAATTAATAAATAAACACACAATAAGATAGCCTCAAGGATCTCTTATACTTAAGTACGTAGCCTAAAGTATGGACAGAAAAGAAGAGAACGGAAAAACAAACACTTCATTCAGGAAATTAGAAAAGGGTTTTTCATTTAGTCTTTACACATACGGATGAAAAAAAAACATGAGAAACAATTCGAAAGAAAAATTAAAAACCAAGAAAAAAAACTTACCGATAGCTGCCTTTCTTGGGTAAATAATCCTTGAATTGTTTCAAAGTGATATTATGCCCAGGAATTTTGGTCCTATAGGGAAATTGCTCGTCACAGAAACTGAACACAACGGTGGTGAAATCTGCCGGGTCTTGTTTACTCTTCCTCAACGTCGATTGGTTAGATTGGATGCAGGATGGATTTAAATTAGTCGGTTCACACGACAGCTTACCGCTATTTGGGTAACGTTGTCTACTACCACCTCTAGCTCTGTCCTCTTCCATCAACCTTCTTCGGGCTTCTTCCAGCTGCGTTGCCTGAAGATAGTAGAAATAAACGAACATGTTAAAGTTTTTTATTGAAATTCGAAATGATTATTGATTTGATTCAACAAGAGGGACTCACTGTATGCGGCTGCGGCAGAGGAGGCATCCCAGGATCAGCCACAAAGGGTTGTGCAGGAACACCCCAAGTTTCACGACTAGCTCTTTCCAAAGACCCGCTCCTCGATCCGTACTTTTTACCATGTCGACTATTTTTGGAATCTGATTTTTTATCTGATTCTTTAAGCCAGGACCATAGTCGGCTATCTCTACTCGCGCCTAATGGCGGTGCGTCGCTGACTACGCTGACACCGCTATCAGTTAATTCAGTCATTGATTTTTTCGTAGAACCAGACCTTCTACCTACATCAGATCTTCGGAATCTCTGATCATGACCTACGAAGAACAATAAAATATAAATGAAGATCAAATCTTTTTCAATTTAACTTTTATTTTTTCACACAACTTGTGGGCGTCTCTAAAGCGATTCAAAAACTAATTGTGTTCTTCATTTTTTGACCAAATCAATACAGAGAATAAACAAGTTACAACAGAAATTCACCAATTGTAATATGATTAATTATCAAATGACAGAAAATCCTAATCAATGGATGAAAAAGAAAATAATAAATAAAATATAGGTATAATAAACTATAAATAAAAATTGAAAGAGAAAAAAAAAACTTCAACTGAATAATAAAAATATCAGGATTAAACAATACACACAGGAGGTTTTTGTTTTTAATTCACATCAGACAGTAATATAATTATTTTCTCATTTTTTTTGGTTTCTCCTTCTTGTTTTTCGTTCATAATAAACAGGTGTAAATATTAGATGATGATAATTTTATTTCAGTAAACATAACAAAAGATTCTTACATTGCAGATAAAGATCCTGCTTATGAAGAGAATCGGCATAATCTGACGGTATAGATTTGGATTTAGGTAAATGAGAACCTAGTGAGCTCATAGAACCTGCACCCAACAACTCGCTGCTGCTGCCTTCAGGAAAGTCGTGAATATTACCGCTATCTGCTGAAAATGTTGAGAAAACATCTTTTTCTTTCCTCTGTTTGTACGGTCGTTGGTGCGGATAATTGTGCAATAATCCTCGTCTCCTATCGGGTGAATGCGGTCTAGGAGAAGCGAGACCACCGGGTGATCTAGAAGGTGTTAAATCGGACCAAACTCTAGATACATGTTGATCTAAAATAGCTTGATCGCTATCGTCTTCGATTAAAAGTTTTTCTCTAATAGCATCAGCTAAAGTTCTTGGTCCGCCAATGGTTGCCGCCGACGGTTCATTAGACGTTGTATCACCGCCGCCAGTAATCTCATTATCTTGTAAATGTCTGTCTAATTTTTCTTGCGTTTCGCGTGCTCTCCTGACAGTTTCTAATTTCTCTATTAAAACTTGTGCAAAAACTTCAGGTTTTATAGAACGTGTTTGATCTCTAGGCACTCTTTGCGTTCTAGGTATAACTGTATAATGTACCATTGGATCACGATTTAGGCTGGCAGATTCTTTTATCGCTCTACATTGTCTCATATACTGTTTTTTATGGCTTCGTCTTCCAACCGACATGCCATCGCTGTAAAAAAATATAAATTATACATAGTATAACGTACGACCCGCAGTCAAATAAGAACGTGAATTTTTGGTCTTTGATTGTCATTTATTGTTAACTGACCAAAGTTTCAAATTTTGTTATCAGATTTGTTCTTAGGAAGATTTTTGGGGTCAGATAAATAATTTCTAAATAACGTAACAAAATATAATAGTTGACTAACAATAAGAGCCTTCAAATTTATAATTCTTAAATATTGGACTAGTTCCTAGCATGCTGAACAATTTTGTACACAAAATTCTATTAAACAAAAAAAATATTTGACTATTGCCTGTAAATGTTCTATTTTTTATATTTTCTCACAATTCTCAACTACTATGACGAACAAATTTTGTTTTATAATACAAATGCGTGATCCTAATAAATAATAATTCATTATTGAGCTTGTACCGTTTAGTGACGAACCAATCCATTAAATAATCTTGTTCTTGAGTATTAAAAACTTGGTGTCCGGCGACACATTGTGTAGACCACCCAAAAAGTTTATGAGCTCTATCTATACCATTAGGATTAATCATAATTACTATCAAACTCCGTTGTTCGACCAAACAATAAGATAAAGATAGAAATAATAAATGTTTATTTCCCTTTCTCGCTGTATTATAATCTATGTCATGAATCTCATAACTCCAATCATGAGATGATCAAATATAAAAAAATATGGATAGCGATAATGGTTTTTAGTTTTTATTTTTTGCATGCGTAAGTTTTTGTTTTTTATGTATATACTTACCATAGTTGACAGATACCAAACACCAGGGATTATCCGGTAAAAGAACATAATCGTAAGGTATAAAAATGGATATTTATATTTGAAAAATGTAGAGCTTTTTCATAACTGAAATTGTGTAAGTGAAATTTTTTTACACCTCACGATACATGTTCTGTAGATTATGACTGATGTAGAAAAACGAAAAAGAAAAAAACCAGTTTATTCGAGAACTTACACAGAAGAATCGGTGAGAGACATATTATCAGATTCGGTCCTAGCATCGCTGCTTAAACTCTGCAATTCTGAATCTTGCCTTGATACTGGATTGTATGATGAATATTGAGCATGTAATCTGTTGGCTGGTACGTGGTATGGACTAACGCCAGCTTGCAAGTAAATGCTAAGCAAACGCCACGCAAAAATGCCAAACAAAACAAAATGGGAAAATTAAAAACCAAAAAATAAAACGCATAAAATTAGGGAACGGACATCGCTCTATCCAAATAGAGATTACTAAAAAAAAAGTATAATGCTACACAAAAAGGGTATCTAAGCAGCTCGGCGACAGGAAGAAGGAAAAAAATAATCGATTTTCTTGAGGGGAAAATACAATACCATAAAAATCTAGTGCTATAAATCAAACAGGAGCATAATAAATTATACTCCGCTTTATTTTCGACGGAATATATATCAAAACTTTCATTGGCATTAAAAAGCTTACACAAAGATAAAGATAAAAAATGACAATATAAACCTCAATTCTAACTTGCAGGATTCTACCGTGAAAACATAATGGATGAGGGGAGGATTTGTGAGTCGATTTAATTTGAAGTGATATAAAAAAAAGGGTTATAGAAACAAATAAATCAGCATACCCAGCATAGGCCTCTGGCTTAGGCCGTAGTTCCATAGCTCTAGTTTGTTGAGTAGCCATAAGAACATCCCTGGTCAGTCTTAACTCGCCAGCTCTCAATTCTCCCGGTGTTTCGCTTGCCGAATGTGAAGTGTGTACAGAACTAATAAATTCGCTATCTTCGTGTAGCGTAGGCAGCAAACTTGGTCCGCAAGAAACGGACATTTCACGGCTTGAACCAGAGCTGGTACAGCTACCAGAATCTGGATTTTGGTAGCATTGAACGTACTGTAAGTACATTTCAGATTTAAGGAAATTTGGGTAAGTCGTTTCATTGATAAGGCGTTCAACTTCGATTTGAACATTATCGAAAACTTTTCCATCCACTCTCCCCTCTTTGACGCGCCGGTTAGCTTCTTTGCGCACATCTTCCGGTACAGGTAATTGCGAATTGAGGAAGAATCTGTGAATGGAGAGAAAAATGAATAATCAATAATAATGGCAAAAGCTTTTCAGAACCCATTCTTTCTCCGATCGACTACCTTCTATAGATGAGTTTGACCAGCTGATGTATCGTGTCAGGATCTTGTTGATTCTTGAGTCCCTCGCAGGCGTACCAAAAATTAAGTGGTTCAGCATGAGGCCTTCCTTCCTGATCCAGATATTTTCTGAATAATTCCATACCGTCCGGATCTTGTAGGAGGGAATGCAAGTTCCTAGCCCACCTGAGGCATGCAGGAGGTGAGACATTCTCCATACATGCTCCACCGCAACTCCCCTCTGGTTCAAATCCCAAAGGAGCTGAACCATCGCAAGGAATCGGAGCAGTTGCGTAGCCCAACGAAGAACGTCTAGGCGTTAGGGCTGGACTCTGTGGACGGAGTCTACTGACACGGCTGCCAGTCTCCTCTCCTAATCGTAGAAAAATATGTATAAGGCTTCCGGTTGCAAACTTGTTATTGAACTTTAAAAAGTGTAGCTGATTTAGGAATCAGAGCTCTTCCACAAAGATGCATTTGCAACAACTAGTGACATTGAATAGTGAGTTTAATTTTTTAAATGAGCTACTGCAAGTCCAAGAAACTGAAAATCCTTAAAACCCTGAATTCTTACCAGGCACAGGTGGCCTCGGAGAGTTTTCATTGAAGCAGTGAGCTTCGCTATGTCTTGGCCCACTCATCCTATCTCTTACGACTATCGCGGGCTGTTTCTCTGCCTATACTGAATTTCAATCCTCGTCGCCTCCTAGTGGACATGGCTAGTCCAGACCTAAAACAAGATAATTAAATATTTTGTAAAGCAAATGAAATAATAATTTGGACTTTCACATAATTACTGATGGTTATACATGACATATTCAAATTATTGAAGACCTAATTTTCAAAAGCTAATTCTCACAAATAGCAAGTCTGGGACCAACAATAAACTATTTTGCTTCTATCTGAGTAGCTTTTGACAAGGACAGATGCTTGAGCTTCGCAAGTTCTTCTCATCCAGTTAGCCGCTGGCCGGCTATATTAACATATTGAGGAATAAAGGATTTGGGAATAGGTAATAAATGTACAAATTTTAATCCCCCTAATTGCTTCAGACTACTACGCTGTCGGATTATTAGACTTCACTCTTAGAATGAATCACATTGTACTGTAGAATCTGAAGAGCGTCTTCATCCCCTTATGGTTGGATCGATAGACCCGACTAGTGAGTCACGTTCCAATTACGGCGGTAAGGATGCTGAGTGCCTTTTTTTTATTTACAATAAATATAAGGGTGGGGCAAAATTTAACAAAAGAACGTCCATCTTGCGGCAGCCCGCGCATCGAGAGAGACGCCTTCTCTCCGCTGCGATGAATTTCTATTGATCGGCCTATGAGGCTTTGTGTAGTATTGATCGTCAGAAATTATGACGTAATCTATTGAATTTTATTCCGCCCCCCCAAAAATGAAAAAAAAAAAGAAAAAATTATCCCTGTGGAAGATGATTCTCTATGAATTTTCGTTCCGATGAGGTAGAAAAATGTTAATAGAATTTATGCCGCAGGGTAAACTTCTGGCGAAAGGTTCAACAACCAACCAGCATTGTTCGCTCCTGAGATCCAGCCATTGTAACTGAGAACCATAGAAATATGATTTCATAAGAATGCTGTTGGCCTATATTAATTTCAGTATTAACCCAAGGGATGAATTACCCACCAGGCCCAGGTATACTACTATTATATTCCATATGCCATGTCAGAATAGGTTTCGACGAATCAATTTGAAATTTTTAAGAAGCATGAAGGAAGGAAAATCAATATTTTGTGTACCGCAACTGTTCGAAGACAACAATTACTTGATTAAGAGTGAAACGCTACGCAGGGAAAACACAACAGAAATACCATATTAAATACAACTAAGAAAAAAGTGGATTTCATCTCCGTGCAATCGACTCATATCGAAGATGAGTGCCCCAAAAAGGGAAAAATGGACGTTCGATCTTGTATGTGAGAATATGAGGATAAAAACTCCTGCACTTGAGGAAAGAATATTAAATATGGGCATATATGAGTGGTAAAAAATTCAGAACGCAGGTATAGAAGAAAAAATATGAAATGAAAAGCTGTCATAACAAATTATTGCGCCCGAATGAATTCATACCTGAGTTGGGTAGGAGAAAATAATACGTACCATTTTGACGAAGACCTATAGACTCTGATTTTTCAGCGGGTCTCAGTTAATGGCTCTATTATGATTTTCGATGTATATATTGTTAACTTTGAAAGAAGATTTTCTGAAAGCCTCAGGATCAAATTTAGGTTTACCGATGCCGTCAACTAGACGACTGGAATCAAACTGAGCAAAACCAGCGTCCTGGCCAGGACCGACGCCAGATTGATAGGGGGGAGAAAGTGAGAATGTTGAATCCTAGGGGTTCGGCGTGCGCGGGTAAAACATTTTGCTGTGAACATAGGAGTCGACAACGGTTTACAGGGTGGTTACGGCCAAGACGAGGCGCAACAAGGGGTCCGAACAACCCTTGGAAAAAGCTCTCAACTATACGTCGAGTTCATTTTATTATACCAGGTGCTTGTGGCGCCGAAGTAGAAGAAAGTTCTCAAATTTCTCGAGACTTTAATTTTACTGAAATAAATCTCGGTCGTTCCAAATCTGAACAGAGAAGGACATTATTTTTAATTCAACCATATTTTATTTGAGGAAGTTCACCAAGTTACGCTCTCCGTGATAAGGGACTCTTTATCTGGACTTGCCGTGTTTATATTTTTATAGAATTAAAATAAAGATTCATCGCTAATATAATATTGAATTCCATCCATTAATGTAAATTTTCATTTCCAGAGACTAGAGGATGAAATATTGTCTACGCGCAGTTCGTTACTTCGCAAGTTCGTATATCATAGCTCTTACAAATTGGAATGAGTCGGATACAATCCATTGAAGCTGATTGGTTTGTTATTTCAATTTTTTATGTTTTGTTCATTTTCTTTTCACATTAGAACTAATAGTAAATATAATTAACCATCTTATCTCGCAAGCTATGAGAATTATCTTTAGCGCATGAAAACCAAAGCAAGTCAAGTAAAATAAATAATATCCAAAAGTGAGAACACCAATGATTTGTCATATTTTATCGTAAAAATTGTAAAGCAAAAAAAGATTGTATTACACCGATTCTCCCTGTATAATTGACATTAAATGAAAAACCCACAATCTCTACAAATTTTACTCGCGCTCAAAATTGATTTGTAGAAAATAATTGAATGATGTGAATCGTAATCAAATTTTCAAACATTCTATAAGTAAGTTGGAGAATTCAATGTAATTTACAACTTTACGATTTTTATTTCTTGTATTAATTCATCAAGAAATAACGAAAAATGTGTAAATAAAATGACTAGAGTGGACAAAGAATTTGGAAGATGGAGCTTCGCGTAATGCTTAAATAACATATCTTACGATATACAATTCTCCCATCAATTATTCAAGTACGAGAATTTAGTTTTCATGGAGAAAAAATGAAAATATCTATAGACTTGGACGAATCCCGGAGACAACATGTATGTACCAACATTATATTTTTAAGGGAATACCTATGTAGTGGGTATAAAAATAAAAGTTTGGTAGCAGCATCAGCATCAGCATCAACTATGTAGCTCGGTTAGTAGGTAGGTAGGTAGGTACGTACGTGCCTACTAGGTTTTGACGTAAGAGGCTTACTTTTCGCAATTCAATGCTCCTGAAAGGTTTTCCTTCCTCTTCTTCGAAAAACTGTCTAACTTACAAGTATAGGAAAATCTGGGGGAAATCTTTCTGAACGAACCGAAGCCTGTGTTTGTCTGAAAGATTCAGTTCGGTATTAAAACAACTTAAAAAAGTAGATACAGGTACTATCTATTGTTGAATTGAAAGACAATCGAACCAATTCCCAGGGCGATTTTCATACATATGCTATAACGGGTAAGAATAAGAAAAAATAAGATTCTGCTCCGAAGTTTATAACGATGGCAGAACAAAATCACGAAGAATAATTTCGGTCGAAATTATCACTTCGTGATATTGTTGTGCGAAACTTGTAAACTCGAGCGTGACTCATCTGAATGAGAGAAAACACATATTTTTGAAAATCAAAACTTGTTTTATAATTGTAGCTATAAAAAATCGTCTTCCGTTTCTGATTCACGAAAAAAAGAACCAAAAGCAATATTGGCACGTACACGAAATTACCCACAACGTAGCCGGGCTACCGCGACGAGCTTAAACGGTCAGGTTTATGTAAAGTATACGAAGAGGTAAGAAGAGGAGGAGGAGGAGGAGAAGAAGAAGAAAAATATCGTGTTATGATTTGATGAAAAGACGAGGGGGGGGGGGGGGGGGGGGGGGGGCAGCCCCCGACGCATTTCAAAGAGAGACTTCAGAGGCAAAAGACGCAAAGCTTAGTTAAGTTGATTTACGGATTCAACAATATTTTCGGGTTTTGTTAAAAGTTAAAGTTAAAAGATCGTTTTTCCCCACATGAATATATAAACGCACGGTCGCGTAGAAGGTGGATAGAGCTTCGAGTTACGTTGGTGAGCGTTAAAAATAGATAAAAGGAAAACGGTAGTGTGTCTCCTCCTCCACCACCACCGCCGCAGGGGGATTAGGCATCTGTATGAAACTAGTATATAGGATAGAAAAATACTCTTCTTCAAGGGCTGCTGATGTCAGTGTTCCAGTGCGTTACCCATTCGTACAGAAAACCGTCTATACCATGTATCTCTCCTGGCACGTAGTGTTATATAGGTACCGTCATTTATAAACACGTACCAATGCACATAGCATGCACGTAGTTATCCGCACGCGTGTCTACATATGTACTTTATCCTATACAGACAGACAAAAGTCTTAACAAACCGCGACTTGAAAAGAGATTCAAACTGGTAGGATTCCCTTGGGGAATACGCGCAACTACAAACTCAGAAAGTAGATATCTACACCTAAGGGGCATCCTCCTCTTTTCGTTCTTCAACTTTTATCTCATTATAATTATACACCCCTCAAGCGTGCGTTATCTCTGTGTAAGAGGCTTTTCTTGCCGAATCGTGATAATTATAGAAGATAGTTATAATAGTTTCATTCCAATACCATTAGACGTACCATCCTCTCGATTTCTTACCTGAAGATACGTAAGCAATGAGTGATGGAATCAAGCATTGAGATAGTATGTCATGCATACCAATACGCGTATACGAACGGAATTACAAAAATATCAAATTGAATTCCACATCAAATTTGATCAAACATCTGTTACACTGCAGTATGGTTCGTATGCTTCGAATCATTAAAAAAAAAACAACCAATTGAACCCCTCCCTCGATTACGAAAGTGGATTTCGGATCAAATCACTTGGGTTAATCAAATTTCACGGCAATTTGAAGGGGTGAGTGCCGGAATGGGTAGGAAATAAAATCGCTATGAAACGGTGTGCCAAAAGATCCTTAGATGGCGACACTGGTTTGTATATGTCGAATGATATGTCTCCTCCACACAGCAGCACACTCTGTACGCTCGATAAATATTTCAGATGTGTATGAACATACATACGCACCTGTATAGTATCGTGAATCCGTAACATAATGCCTGCATACACATCGGGATCGTTCTTACGGTAAAATGATGTAAAATTAGGATAAGCATGTATTCAAAAACGGTTATTATATACCTAGAGGCGATGGGAGTGTGCTCATTAGTGTTTAATAATTTCATGCCTGAATTCTCAAAGAACGTTATTCTCCTCGCTGCGCATTCTCGTAGAATAACACGGACCCATACCCGTAGTAAAGGAACATTATTGTATAATGCGTATACCTACATGATACTTTGGCACGCATGCATCACGCTTTTCATTCCTTCACTGGTTTTGATTTCTTCTCTCGTTTTTTCTCTTCATTTTTTCGTTTCTTTTCTTTTCGTTTCTTTTTCTTTTTAATTCGCATGAAACTTGGGGTTACATATAGGCCGTAGTCCCTTCTTCAACTGGCAGTAATACGAGAGTTTCAACCAGTCTCTTTCTCGCATCTGTACAGTTTCGTGAATACAGCTATCTCTCTTTGACACAAGCTTGCAGTATTGCCGGTGAATGAAGGAACATAGCCCCCCCCCCCCCCCCCCCCATAGTATACCGTCCAAAGAGGAAGAAGTAAGATACAGCCCAGCCAGCCACCCAGCCATCCATGCAGGGTGTGTAATTTATAATTTGGTGCGGCGTCCGCTCTTTCATATTACAGGTTGTGTGGTATAGAGCTATATAAAATAGTTTGTTCCTTATACTCTCGCTCGACCACGTAGGTATACCCATATATATATATATATATATATATATGTGTATATATACCCTCGCAGCTTCCGCGATTATATACTCCCCCCGCCCCGACCGCTTAAAACGACAAGGATAAATCTGAAGTTGAAGATAATTTACGTATGGTAAAATGAGACAGAAGGATCAAGAAAATAGATTAAGAAGACTGCTGTTGCTGCTGCTACCGCTGCTCGCATCTCTGCAACTCATTACATCATTACAGATTCGTGACGGCCTACTTCGCCTCCTCGATGTACAGGAGGACACTGACTCTCTCTATTCTTTTCTATCTATGTATATTACATGTACGTGCATACATACTACATTGAACAAAACTGAAAGACGAAAAAGAAAAAAGAACTATATCCGTCTGAGTTCACACGCGGCGCTCTGGAATTTTGAGATGATATTTTTTTTATTCATTTCATTCTTTCGTCACAACTGCAATGGTATTGAGAAAATTCCATTTTGCTCCAATATGGATTTTCATTTTTACGCTTGCCGAAGAGACGAAGAGATAGGATCGGAAAGAGAGAAGGAAGAAGAAGAGAGGCGAAATAAAAGTTATAGGTAGTAGGTATCCGCTGGAATTTCGAGATATGGTATTCATACGTGGATTCTGGTAGGCTCGAAGAGCAACCAAGCAAATATGATCTTGCGGTATAGCGCGTAGAATGAAATACCGAAGAATCAGAGATATTTCATTCTTTAGATTTAGTGGTGCGTTCGAGCGAATATATCGAAGGATATAGAAAGCGGAGTGGAAATATATTTCTCGCAAGACTTTCGAACCAACCGAACGGTATATAGATATATATATATATGTGTATATATATATATATATATGGATAAAGATGCCGATATAGATATAGATACTATGAGAATTTCATTTTTATATTTTTTAATAATACTACCGCTCTAACCGCTCTCTTTAGAAATGTTCACAATGATACACAAGATCGAGATTTTTCAGCGACCGAATCACGACAATTTCTTACCCCACGCAATAACGCTTCATCAATAATTATTATCATTATTATTAGGAAAAGTATATACAAGTAGGTATAAGAATTCATGGTTTTTTGTTTTGCACTTCTCGTTTATACTTTCCCTTCTTTGGACGTTATCAATGCACCCCTCAATGTGTATATATGTATAATGTGAAAGTTATTTCTTTTTCTATAGCTATTCCGTATCAAATCAAATTATATTCATGGTGGTACATTTATATACAACGAGAGCGAGAGAAAGAGAGAGAGAGGGGGGGGGGGGGGGGGGGGGGAGTATCAACATCCAATGATTCCCTCTCCAATTATTGAACGTCTGCGAAAAATGAGTATACCTGTAAATCCAAAGAAATGAAAAGGGAATAAATTTACCAACGAATGTAAGCCAACGTTTCAGTTCGTTCATTTCTACTACCTATAGACTGATCCTCTTGCATAGTCGAATCATTTCGTTGTTTCAAAAGTCATTCTTTACATCGGCAATCGTGGTACCTATTATATCTTCATAGAAGAAATAGATAATTGGAACAAAGAATAAAGGAAGAAGTGAAGAGGAAAATTGTGATTCCTGAAGTCCTCTGGCGGATTTTTTTTTCTCCTTTTTAGCTTTCAGAGTAATAACAGAATCGAGACCAATTTTCATGTATTTCTCGTTTCTGCAGTAGAATAAAAGAGGAGTAACTATTTCAACAAAATCGCAAATATTATGGAATATTATGGATAACTGTTGAGTACAGAGAATTAGAAACGTGAAATAATGGGCACAAATTTTTAAATTCTGAAAGAAACGCGCGTTCGTCGGGTCGGGTTAGGTCGGGTCGGGGCTTTGGTGAGAGTGCATGAGAAAACAAAGATAGACAAAAACATATTCTCGAACTCGGGGAAGGATAATCGGTTCGAAAGATCATTTTAAAATTCCACGAACACTATTAAGTGGGTCTGTGTGGTCGTAGGATACGAAAAATTAAGGAATTGTTCCTTTCTTCGAGAGCCGAAGGAGCTGTAGATAGGTAGATATGAAGGCATCGTAGCATCGGAGTCAGCAACTGCAGGAGCAGGAGCAGGAGCCGGAGCAGTAGCATTGGCGGCTTTTCTGACTCTCTTCAAGAAAGACAGTGGATTCTTGTTTTTCAAAAGAATTTTAATCGCAGGACGATAAGCGAAGAAGGAGTATACTATGTATAATATAAGACTTTCAGACACGGAAAGAAGAAAAGAAAAGAGAAGAGAAGAGAAGAGAAGAGAAGAGATGAGATGAGACCAAACACTCAATCTCTCTCTTTCTCTCTCTGCATGTTTTGCCCCTCCGTTTGCCTCATCGGCCGCCGAGAGAGTTCCTCTCGTCGGATCTCTCTCTCACTTTTCTCTGTTTCTGTTCTTTCCTTTTCTTTTTCTCACAGTCGACGGCATAGTATATGAGGAGAAGAGCCTTTGCTGCCCTGAAAAACTAGTAGCCCCACGGAAGAATGCTGCCGGGCGGCGAATGGTGGTTGCCCCTTATACACAAGTTGCCATTGAGCCGCATTGGGTTTAAAATACTGCCATACGACAGAGAATCGCATCGATTGGCAAATTAGAGACTCTAAAAAATCAGTCGACAAGAGAGAAAACAAAATAACCAAGTCTGTCGATATTATCTTGTCAAACAATTTTCGGTCCGTCAATTCATTCGAAAATATTGTCGCATTTTCAAAGCGATGCGAACTGTGAAAAAAGCTGAAGAAACGATGAGATGCGAAGAAAAGAAAACAGAACAAACATTTGACAAATCGAGAAAAATATTCGAATACAATTGTAATGAGGCCAGCGTGCAGATTTCAGCGAGCTAAAATGATCCGACGAAGAGGAGATCGCGATTATTCGCACTATTTCGGGAAACGCCGGTCCCCGGCAAAAAACAAAGATTGTTCTTTCATCAAAAGAACAAGCAAAAATTCGCCAAAAATTGCTCAAGAAATGAATTTTTTGTGATTTTATTGCGTAGACGATACGAACTATTCGTCCCGATCACCTGCGATAAAAAAAAATAGTAGTGTAGGTGTTATAATTCATGTGCGTATCCGTGAAGCCCGTGGATACAGTATACATAAGGTTATGCGTACTACACTATGTGCAGTAAGATATAAAGACCGGAAATCCCAGCACGTTTCCCATCCAAGTCTTTTTCTACGGTGAGATAACAGGTGTTCCTCGTATAGAGAAATGCAGTCGTAGGAATAAACCCGCCTAGCTCGTGCAATCCAGGAGGCACATATTCAACGGCTGCTGCTATAGTTGTAGTTATATAGACCAATGCGTACGCGCCTGCAGCATGCGGCGCCATATGCTATACCATTTCAATAGACGTTTGTCATATACCTATACCTATGCAAGTATATGCTACATCCCTGTGCGAAATTCGTGTGGCTCGCAGAAATTCGCACACATATGTATAGGTATAGATATATAGTAATGGGGCCCAAATCGGCAAAAAAAAAAGAAAAAAAGCGAAAAGGAAAAACAATCGCTTTTTATACGGCGGACAGTGGGTATATGTATATGTACGTATATACGTACGTACGAATAGTTCAAGTTCCGAGTTCAAACATCACGTGAAATGAGAGAAGAAGAAATTTCAAATTTTCGAGACAACAAAAGCCGCATAGTCTGCGGCGAGACTAATAATTAATGCGAAGGATCCTACAACAGCTGATGATCCATCTCCATCCTCTCTTCGCGTAGTTAGTACAATGATTATACATGATATTGGTATAATTATTCTGAGCACATCTGTATCATCTAGGTGTACTGTACTGTATACTGAATAGTAATATGGGCAATTTTATGTAGGTACGCATAATATTTCTATGTACCTACAACTGTCTATATACAGCTATACTATATGAAATAGCACAGATAGTATAGAGTCACGCTCCAAGTCACAAGTAGCGATAGATTACGCAGCGAACACGGATACATAGCTGCACAAGAGAGCTACATACCTATTTAAGTAGGTTTGAAGATTGGTTGGAAATCGGAAATCAAAGGCCTAACCGCTATCCACCCAGCGTTCTCTTGGAGCCGTTAGATTTCGGTCTAATCTCCATATTTTCCGAGATAGAAAATCTGAGGTGTGCTTAGCGCAGTAAATCAAGGTGGCGGCACCCCGAGTCGACGTTACCTCTCTCTCTCTCTCTCTCTCTCTCTCTCTCTCACTCTCGCTCACTCTCTCTTCCTCTTTTTCCGCCTCCCTTACTCTCCCGCAGACATCTTGCTGCATGGGCTGAAGAAGACGAAGAAGGGAGCCTCCTCCGTGGTCGTCGCGTATAGTTCAGAGAACTCCACAGGTACGTTTATACGTAGTATACCTATAATACGTACGTAAGGTATAGGCCGAGAGAGGGGGAGAGAGAGGAAGACGAATGCAGGTACACAAACGGGGCTGTATACTATAGCAGAGGGAGAGAGAAGGAGAGAGCGAGAGAGAGAGGATGAAAAAAATGGAGAGTGAGACGAGAAGAGCTGAGGCCTCGACGGCGGCTGGCGGCACCGCTTGATGTACGCCGGGTCCGTAATTACAGGTTTTCGAAACGCCTGGACGCGGGCAGGCCGTGCCGTTCAAGTCGGAGCCCTTCCCCCCACTTCGGTATAACGGGTGTACAAAATATGTACGAAAAGTTGATTTTCGACAGCGAAGATGTGAAGCAAAAAAGACGTGTGATGATCGAAGTGATATATATATTCGAGAGAGAAAGAAAACGGACTCTGCAGTTATTCGATACCTAAGATTCAAGTTTGACTTTCTTTTTATTGCTATTGTTTCACTTCTTTTTTTTTTTTTTATTTTTTTTCAACACACTTTTCTCAATCTTCGTTTTTTTTCCAATCGTTTCCCTTTTTGAAACGATATGACGGAAGACGTTGCAGAATGTACAGGTAGATCTTTACGAGTGTAGCGGGCAAAAGCGGTCAATGATATTCTTCGATTTTGAGATGGAAATTTCGTGTTTCAGGTTAATTGTAATTCTAACGCGATCGATCGCGCGTGCTCGGGCGGATCATAAAACTTGTGAATTAACTAGATATTCTCGTATGCTATATATAGTACATACGTACGTGATCTACACCAGTAAGTAAGATATCAAATTTTTACAAGTTATATGTAAATTGAAGGAAAGGGATTTTTTCTCGTTTGAAATTTCTTGCCGCGAATTATGATCACGTAGATCGTAGATACATATATTTCGCGCGCGGCCCTGCACAGTTGCAACGATGAGACGCCGACGACGACGACGACGACGACGACGACGACCGGGCAGGCGGCGCGGCGGCGTTATGAAGATATAACTAACGGACAAAGATGAAGAATAAGGAAGGATCCGTACCCGCGCGGAGAGTCAAGTGAAGTGGAGGGAAGTGCCGAAGAAGACGTGTAATTATACGGTCCTCGTCTTCGTACATATAATAAATACATATACACCACTATATGTCTATCTATTTTTTCGTCTCATTTGAAAAATTTCGTTTTCTTCTTATTATTTTCGTGTACTTAGGTGCGAAGTGTCGATATCGCCTTATACTACGTAATACTTAGCAGATATAATGACGGGGCCGAAGCTTTTATAGCTTGAACGGAAAAAATTTCACGAAGAGAAGATTTTTTATTGAATTCGTTTCGTTTCGTTAAAAAAAATCAGAAGATAAACTGTATTTTCATTTTTTAGCTTCTGCTGGTTTGGACATCTTCGATTTCGACCAAAAATTTAATGCTTAGTTTTGGAAATGTGGAATATATACAGTGTTGTATACGCACCTAATTACCAAGCCGAAACGTTGCAACTGTTCAGGGCCGCGCGCGCGAAATATATTCGTTTACGATCTACGTGATCATAATTCGCGGCAAGAAATTTCAAATGAGAAAAATGAATAAATTCAAGTAAATTAATAAGTGAAGAAAACACAAATTACTTGTAAAAAGTAACACGGGTGTAGGTAGTAGTAACTGTGTACCTAACTCGCTCACAACTTGCAGTATTATAACGATATCCGTATAACGATACGTTTCGCAATTAAATCAAACAAAAGCCATATTATACGACCATTAAAAATACATTAGTGTATCAAACGTAGCAAATTCTCGTCTTGAGCGATCCGGGATTCGCCCGGAGTTCTATCGAGATGTTTGCGGTATTTCATTTTACAAGAAAACAAATAAGATTAAAATGCGCCGTTATTAAACTCAAAATTACTCAACCACGTGGGTGTAACTTTATTGAAATTTGGTTTCTTCTGTCATTCTGGTTGGCGGGTGACACTGTGTTTTAAACAGATTCCAAATATACATAATTGAAAACCAACCCGGTGTTTGATATACTAGTACAGTATAGTATAGAAAAAGTAAAGTATAAAAACTTACTACACACGCCGTCGAACACGAATTACATAACCTGATAAAGCGCAGTGTACATCCCCTCTGCAGTTCTACCATACAGATATAATATCACAGTCTGGCTCCGTGCATCGAATTCGCGGTGGTGAATAGTAGGCAACGCAGATAATTCGAAATTGAGAGAAAATCGACAATTTTATTTGATCGAAACACGGAACGGTTACGTCGTCGTTCTGCCACTGACAATTACAGATATACAGGTACTACATACGTAGAGATAGTATACCCGTGTCTAACTGTTTTGGTTTTTCCAGGTTTGAGTATCCATCTTATAGTAAGATTCAAATTCCATCGATTGCTGAAAAATGGGGGACAAAAAACAAAACAATTTCGACGCTTTATAAATCGCGCGCAATAACTGAGAAAATTATACCAAGGATCGATGAAATTAGAGATATATGTATAATCTGCACTTCAGAATTACGCGAGACCACATTTTCTGGCGTCTGTGAAGTTGGCGCCTCATTTTTAAACAAATTTTACTTTCTTTTTTTTTCTTGTTCAGAGAGTTCTGCAATCCTTTCGAATAGTTCTCGAGTTTCCGATGGGCTTGAAGAATAATTCCAGTTGTTCATTTTTCGAAATAAAAATGCGCATTTTTTTGTTTCTTTTTATTTTTTGAAAAATGAACAGCAGGAACTATTCTTCGATCCTATATCGGGAACACCCGAACTGTTCGAAAGGATTTCAGAACTCGAAGAAAAATCGAATTCACAAAAATCAGACGCCAATTCCACAGACACAATTTTCCGTCAGCCACACACGCAGATTCCAGAACTTCAATCGGAGATGATATAGATTCCGCGGACCACAAAGAATCCGTGGATCGGGTGAAAATTCGATCCCTCATTTTTCAGGTTTCGTCATACGCGCCCGAAATAATGAATTTTCCTCATCGGATCGCACGTTTCTCAATAATGATTAACAAATTATTGAAAGAGGTAAAAATGAGGGTGAAATGAAAAATAATCGTTTTTGTACCTATACCACGCGGCGGGGTCAAACATTCATCTTTCCGTCCCTGCAGACACCCGGGTGCCAAGTTTCTCAAACGAGAAGCGCATACACGGAAGGGGGCGCGAGGAAGGAGCGACAGGGTGGGGAGGGGGGGAGGAAGGGCTTCCCATTCAGCTAACCCTCTCGCCGCAGTGTCGGCAAAATCTCTTTTACTAACGAACAGAGTAGCAAGAATAGCAAGAGATAGATAGATAGATAGACAGAGAGTAGGTTATATTATATTCTGCTGCACCAAGAATAGTAGGTACCTATATAGGTAGGTAGGTGGGTAGGGAGGGAGGCAGGGAGGGAGATTGATACAGTGGATATTGAGTGTGTGTACCTATACGGGAACGAAAAGGGTGACAAAAAAAAAAAAAAAAAAAAAGAAAAAAAAAAGCATACGCACACGTACGCGTAGGTACATGCATACTCACCCAGCCCTCATACCTTCCCAAGAATCGTTTCTGCCGCAGTATAATATACCCGTAATGAAGGTTAGGGGGAGGGCGTATATACATGAACAATACATACGTATACCTATGATACCTATTATGGACGTTATATGGTATAGTACCTACATCGTACAGTATACATCTCTACTTGTATGTACGTTATTCGTGCAGAGTTTGTAACAGAGTATGCTTAGCGGTTAGATACTATACCTGCAGAGACCGGTAAGCGGTATAGATATACGTGATATATAGGTGTAGGATGAAATATGTCTAGCTGAGGTAGTTCGATCCGCCGACAGAAAAGAACGAAAAATATAAAAATGAATAAGAATTTTTTCGACGGGGTATATAATTCCGGTCAAAAATCGCCTGGAAAATTCCATTTTTTCGAGTTTTTGTTTCGTTTCGTCGGACTTTTATAGGCGTGGATAAAGATGGAATTACTTTGTTTTTATCTTTTTTTTTTGTTTTTGTTTTTTTGTTTTGATTTTTTGTTTTTTCCATCCCCCTGCGTCAACGTTTCGCAACATACCTACGTAGATACGTAATACATAATACATCTCGAACTATACTACTTCAAATTGACCGAAGAAAGAAAACCGACTGCTGATCGTGGATAGAAAACGCGAAAGAAGGATTCGCGGTATGTTATATATTAGTTCTGTGTTTCTTCTCTTCCTCAACTATCAACGCGAATTGTAATTATTGTAATTCATTGTTATCGTCATCTCCGAGGATTTGGGAATCGTTCGGTCCGTATGAAGAATGAAAACCAAAGACAGAAAAAGGAGGAAAGATCGCGAGAGAGAGAGAGAGAGGAAGTGAGACGCAAAGAGAGAATTATATTATGTCGTGGGATTATGTATTTTGAACAACATTTTTCGTTTTCTTTTGTGTCTTGTTGTTTTTTTCTTTCCTTTTTTTTTTCCTTTTTTTTTTTTTTTTTTGTTTAATCCCAGTTACATGGAGGCGCGGTCTTCCTTTTGAACGAGAGAGTGAGTGTCTGTCCGTCCCGCTTGTCTGCTTGCTTGCCTGCCTGCCTGACTGCCCTGCCCGCCGGGATATTTAACGGGTGACCCGAAAGTGTGAAAAATATAAATTTCATTTATTTCCCCTATCTTTAATCTTCGTACCGAGTATACAATATTTGACGACCCTAAGCTGTGTTTGTGTGTGTATGTATGTAGGTAGGTGGGTAATGAAATAACGAACAATAAAAAACGGAGATTCGAAAAGAAAAAGATACGAAATTTCGATTATGCATTACACTATAGGGGTATACGTAGAGAAGTGATTGTCGTATGACACTTGAATCGTGATTTTCATAACGATTGGTTTATACCGTGAGAATCTTTTGTTCGTATCAATGATCGCGAAACGAAATGAAACGGGCGAAGAGGATATAATTTAACGGTGATAAAGGAGAAGAAAACGGAAAAGAGAAGAAAAGAAAAGAGAAAAAGAAAGAAGACAAAATTATACATTCGCGGTGCAAGATCAAATGTTTGCACGCAAACTAACGTATACCTAACAATTATATACAGCGATGTGAACGATATCTGACATTCGTGTTCCCGGTATACGTGACGACCCAACTAATATCACGTGCCTTCTATACCTGCGCTTGTTTATCATTAGTAATATACTTATCGATAATAATGGATAAATAATCATACCGGCTATCATCAAACACGTGTATATATACATGCATACTGCACATTTATACCTACCCTAAATTCATATTACATAGCCACAGCGTTATTATTCGAGTTTAATTTAATGCGCGCGCGTGTGTGTATGCATGTATGTATGTATTTATGCATGTGTGTATATATAAATGAGTCTCTCTGGTTTCTAATTGCCCGGCTGTGTTTACGATTGTACTTTGCCGCGACGTAAAGGAGAAGCAGAAGAAGAAGAAGAAGAAGAAGAAGACGAAGAAGAGGAAGAAGAAGAAGGATAGAGGTCGACGAGCCGGGGTATAAAATACATATCGTGTACTACATCCTACGTATGTATGATACGTGTGTACACGTAAATGAACGTAGGTACCTCTGCATACAGTTACGCGGGTATACACAGTTTTCGTTTCACCAAAGAGTATACCGTAACGCATACGTACACGCAAGCCTACGAGAGGCAAGTAAGATATTTGGACACATAAAAATAAAAATAAAAATAAAAATAAATATGTATAATATGAACAATAAATCGGCGATCTGAAAAAAACCGTTCGTTCCGGAAGTTTACCGCCCTCCTTCCCCACGGGTCGGGGGTACCGCGATGCGTCACGAGATGGTTAGGTATAATCAAGCAAAAGCGATACATTTATTTCCATCGTAACTATTTATGAATGAGAAATGAGAATGGAGAAAGGCGACAACAAAATACGCGCACGCAAGGCACGCGAGATATGAAAACAATCAAAATTCTTTCAGTCGTTGATCTTATGATGTAACAGACGCCTACGCGCGTTACGTATTTTGTACCTTTATCTATATGATATATGATTGTAGCATATAAAATCGTGAGTACCTTATCTTTGCCGCAATCCATTGACGAGAAATCCATGTTATGTATATACCTATGCGTACATTTGCGTTGGACAAAAACCAGAGCAAAGAAAAGAAAGGGAAACCACGACCACTGCAGTAGGTGTACGTACAATTTTATATAATGTACACCTACGTGAATTTGATAACGGTATTATAAATATTAGATAATATATTTATAGGCCTCCGAGGCAAGAGTGTAATTTTTTGTTTCCTCGTTTATTGTATTATAAACCAAACTTCACCACTCACATCCCTCCGACATGGATATATATACGTATATACATACACATGTACGTGATAATTAACATTCGATGTATTTTTCTTCCCAATCTTTTATTATCGGAGCGAAAGAAGAGCGGAAAACATAAGCACAATCACTTCTTACATGTATTTCACGTCGAATATTCAATTATACAGCTGCATATAGGTAGGTAACACAACGAACACAACAAACCGATGGCAATAATAATTTTCAATTTAATCCTTCAGAATCATTACCGTATAACTCTGTATACCGATCAACGAACGAACGAACGAACGAACGAATATATTTATCTTGTTCTGACTAGCATTGAAGTCCCCGAACTTGAACGTGTGATAAAATGAACAACGAAAGAATATGAATACGAAAAGAGAAACAATTCACCACAGTTATTATTTTACACTTGGTTTTTAATGAATCGATCGAAACAACAAATTGAGAAAAATCTTCATCGAAGATTCGTTGTTTTCACGTTTTTATAAAGAAAATATTGAGAAAAAGGGAAGAAAAAAAACGAAAAAACAAAACACAACAGACGCGGTGGATTGTTGGGCTACTAGCTTGCCCGTATTCCGCACTCTACCGTCTGGTCACGTTTTTACTCTTTTTTTTTTTTTTTCTCGTTTCTCTTTCGTTTTCTTCTCTCGCGTTTTCTTTCCTGATGCGTCTTTCTCAACGTGTGCCGCGAAACTGAACCCAAGAGGCTACAGTCACATTGACCATGCGACGACGGCGGTGTGTGTTCGGCTCGAAGCGTTCCTCTCTCCCATCCCATCCCATCCCATCCCATCTCATCCCTACTTCTACTTCTACTTCTCCCTGCCTGCAGGCTGACGCTCTCTTTCTCTTTTTTTTTTCTCCCTTTCTCGGTTCATTTTTCTTTTCTTTTCTCTTCTTTCCTTTTATTTTCTCATCTCTCTCTCTCTCTCTCTCTCTCTCTCTCTCTCTCTCTCTCTCTCTCTCTCTCTCTCTCTCTCTCTCTCGCTCCTGTTTCTTACTCGTATACACTATACCACTGTTTGTTATAATACAACGCGCAAGTGGAGAATCGTTCGCGTTCGCCTAGGACAAAAACTGTAGGAAATGGTGTGTGTATATATATATATATATATATAGGTATATTATGTACGGAGTGAGAGAGAAAGAGTGATACGAGTAGAGAGGGAGGGGAGGAGGGAGAAGAAGAAGGGACTGCTTTCGCAGGTATACGGGCAAATTCTTTGGATTAGCCCTTTAAATATATGAGCGTGAACAGCCGCGACGCACCTATAAGGCTCGGCTACGTAGGTATGTATATGTATAGGTACATCTCCAGGGCTTTTAACTAGGCAACAACCAGCCCAACGAATTTTCTTTAAATCGAAATTCATATTCAACGAATATCTGATCTAATATATCCATACCGCGCGGTATTAGGTAGGCACAGCGTTTTCTGGATGATAAAACAATGTTTTGCTGTTGTACTTTTGTTAATTATCTCCTGTTATGCGTCACATGCCTGGATGCATGTATAAAATCGTTTTGCAAAATCGTTGAAATAATCGCTGTATATGCTTTTGTAGTTAATGTTATCGAGCGATAATCGCGCGTTCGAATATTCGTAACAATCATTCGCTCGCAAACTGTGAGAACTGGCCCAGAGAGTTGATAGTAAAAGATTCAAAAAAAATTACAAACAAACGAATGTTTCTAGTTACAGAGGGCTTGAATAATATCAAAAATCTATCAGAATCGGTCGATTTCATTCCAAGCTGACCTTCTTTCGTTGGGTAAACTATGCGTACCTATTCCCTATACAATTTCACTGTGACATGATTTTTGTTTTCTCATTGATCAGTTGAATATTGTTAAATTTTTTACTCAAAATCGACATCCATGGAATGTTGGATGAAGTTGAATGTTCGACGAGTTGAAACATTACGAGAAAATTATGCCGCGATGAAAACTTGGGTATCAATTTTCTGAACGAAAACAGCCGAATTGTAATTTAAATCGGCCGATTCCGGTGAATTTTGTAATATTTTTCGATCACTTTGAACCGTAACATTGATACTTGTTTGTACAATTTTCAAATTGCGATCACCGCTCGATTAACTGCGAAAGCAGTGATTTCAACGACTGGAGTTCCACATAAGATACTGCAAGAACATTTTTTATCGAAATAAAACCTTACGTCGGAAAAGTCAATCGTTCCTCTTCTATCTGCAGGTTAATGTGTATAATAACGTTAACGGGCAAACAAAATCACGAAAAGATAACATCGGCTCATATTTATCCCCGAAAACAAGAGAAAAAAAAAAACAAAAAACAAAAAACGGGAAATCTTCATTTTCGTTTTCGTTCGAGCTACGAACTTCGGTCTCGATCATTTTTTATTCTATTCGCATTTTCACATTCATCTTACTTTCGTAACACCTATAAAGTTATATCGTGAAAGAAAAAATAGAGAATCGCGTGTTTTGAACGCGAAGGTGAAAACGCCGCGGAGTGTAGAATATGGGTATCACCCGGTACAGAAGGCACCGCGACAACTGTATTTTCACTATACCCACATCATATCGTCATGGCCATTTCACGTGTCCGTACGCGTGTCATAATCGTTTCGCCATAAATAATATAACGATAATAACGCCAATGATATTGATTATCTATACGCTATACCTATGTATGTACATGCGTATATACGATAATCCATCGTACAAACTTCATTCATATATTATATTACCCGGTAAGTGGTATACGATGATAAGGTAAGGTCAATTTTGTGTAAACTTATTGATCTTAAGAGCTTCGGTGGAGTTTTGTTCGATAATTAAAATTTGCGGAAGCATCCAGTAAGTAATGAAGTGACTAATTTTACGAGAAAATTCTTGTGTTACGTCAGTCCCTTGACATACTTGCCAGTCCCTCGGAGCCAAATTTGACAAAGACTTGGATTCCTCCCAAAATACTGTATACGAAGTGACCGTTCCCATCGCACGCAGTATAACCAATCCATGCTTTATCGAAAGCGTTACCAAGGGAAGGGAGGGTACATAATTTCAGATGAAAAACATATCATTTGAATTCATCCGTAAAGTTACCAGAGTTTTCTAGAAGTACACGCGCGTATACATATACATATATACATACACATACATGTATCTCTACATTGCACAGCCAATGTATATGCGTGCGGCCCGCGCACCGCATAGTTTCACCGGTTTTGCCGCACCGCGTCCGGACGTAGGTGAAGGCATGAATGTATGCGCGTGGATACCCGCCTATAATGGTATATGCACGTGTACGGCGTATAGGTATTATAAAAAGGTAACGTAGGATAATTGGTCCACCTGGAGGACAAGACCCTTTGTTTTACAACCGCTTTCATGCCTGATGCGAGCTCGCCGCCCCCGTCTGCATTTCTGTTCTATAGAATACCTAGATTGGCTGTCGGAGGCAGGCGCGCGTCCCAAATGGGAATTGGGTAGGTACAAACCTACATTGGTACCTCTGTACCCACGTATGCAGTAGGTATACATACTACCCTCTTTAATTCTCAATGATTTGAAAGTTATCAGGAGAAAGGAGAGAGAGAAGTAGCAAAAAAAAAAAAAAAGGAAAAAAAAAACCAATATCAAATACATACGCCTATGCATATGTTTTATGTCTCTATCATATTATTTATTTATTTATCTATTTACTATACCGGATGTATGAAAACCGTCGATAAATGAAATTTTCGCGCTTCATGAAATTTGTCGATCTCCCAATTTGTAAATTTCCGTATCTCCGATGTCTTTCGCGGAGACGCCACTTCCCTACAGGTCTGAAAATTCGCGTCACGACCGCGACGTACGGAATATTGGCAATGAATTTCAGAATAATCGAAACTGCCGCATTTGGTGGTAAAATGTATTTTTCTACCTGTTTGTCATAGAGCAAACAATGAATATATGCACTCAGTGGTCTCGAAAAACTGTATTTTTCACATCCATCGGTACGGTCGCTCAATAACGCAACTTCGCTGTAATACAAGTTTTTTTCCGATCAGACATACCTATATATAAGGATTTCGAACTGTGAGCTAGGATAATAAAAGTCGAAAAAATCCGAATCCGATGATTAGAGACGGATTAAAAAAAATGTGAAAAAATTCGCCAATGCCTTTTTTCGAGTGACTACCTAACACAACGTGAAAAATCGGGATCGAAATCGGAATGGGTGAGGGTCAAAACCGGGTTGGTCGGACGGCGTGGAATGCCCCATATATCATATATAAGAATAGCATAGGTGCTTGTAAGTCCCCAGATTTACAATATCTACGGTAATATATTACTTTCTATAATCACGATACGGACGTAGCTCTGCAATACATCTACACAGAGAAAAAGGATCAATTGAACGAAATGATTATCGCTTTCAATAGTGCCAAGAGAGCATTTATTCACTATTAAAGAATATTCGCAATAATCATTTGATTCAATTAATCATTATTCTCAGTGTAGGAATTAATGCGAGGATTTTGAAATCGTATAAGAATGAAACAAACGAAAATAAATGAATACCCAACAAACGAGAATTGCACGTGAAATTGTGAAATTGTGAAACGTCGATCTGCGAGTCCGCGGCCGGTTATAGTATACATATATATATATATATATATATATATATACAATCGAGTCGTAATGAAATGTAAAAAACGTGAAAACAAAAAATGAGACATCCAGTACGTGAATACCTTTGTAATATCTATATATACATTTTACGTACCTACATACATACGTGCGCCACGCATCCGTACCCTAGATGTATGTATAATTTTCTTTTCACACATAAAGGTATACATGATACCTATATACTAGGTATCTATCATGTGTAAACGAAGCAAAGTGAGCGAATGAGATGTGCGATAAGTGACAGAGAAAGGAAATCAGTCTTTGATCTTGCCGCTGCACGCGATCTCAAAGACAAATATACTATAGTATAGTTATATGATGTAATAGTATACTATACCTGTACACTATATTTACCCTGGCATTTGTACACACGCCTGTATGGTATATGTATATACGCTACATATACCCGTATATATAATGTTATAGCGCGTCAATTTCGTACCCTATATATTAACATTATGTTTTACCAAAAAACTTGAATCGCGAGTGCAGTGCTAACTTGCCGCCAACAATTTTACCTATTCAAATTAGGTGTGTACTGGATTGGGACATACGTGCATGTACATTTGAATACACCCTCATATTAATATTGGGCTTTGCAGTTCTATATAAACCGCCAAATTGCAGTTGATGTTACAGATATTCATATATACCTGACTCGATCGAGAGGGCAGGTGATTAAATGTTGAGCATGAAATTAGAGAGAAGCAATAGAAAGAGGGAAAGTCTTGAAAGATTCAAGAAAATTTTATTGGATAGATAATCAAACGATCAGTCACTCGCATGAGTATATATAGTTATAGATGGAAGAAGAAGAAGAAGAAGAAGAAGAAGAAGAAGAAGATGCGATTTCTATAACATATAGATATTACATCGAGTAATGAAAATTTTAATCAGTGCTTTTTTGCCAACTCCCTTCTCTCGTCTCTCATTGTCAGTGTTTCGAAAAGTTGAAATCGAGCAAGATTTCCTGGTCGTCGCACAGCTGTGGCTAAAACGTAACTGTCAGTTGTTCTGTTTTTTCGTTTTGGTTCCCCCCCCCCCCCCCCCCCCCCCCCCAAGTTTACATAGTACGTATAGGTATGTATTACGAAGACGTGCATACAAACGTACTTAGACATACAATACAGGTATACCTGAAACTACAGATAGACAACGAAACCGCGTTGCTCTTTGCCCGAGTGAGCGAGCGAGCGTGCGCTAGTGAGTAGTCGGAGAGTGACTGACTACTGAATGTATACGTGTGCATAGAGTGGCGGCGAAGAGAAGTTGCGAGGGAGGGAGAAAGGAAAGGAAAAGAGAAGAGAAGAGGAGAGGAGAGAAGAGAACGAGGAGAAATATAAAGGGGGAGAAAGGAGGGAGGGAGGGAGGGAGGGAGCACCAGGGGGCAGGCGAGTAAGCGAGCGGGCGAGCCGAGCAAGCGAGGACACAAACTGAACTTCAAAGGACTCTTTGATGATCCCGCCGCCTGCTGCCATCCAAAGATCTTGATAAGCCGGCATTATAAGTCTGTATCGTATCGCGCCAAACCAGTTTTCCTTCGACTTTATTGTAATTAAATACATCAGGTTAGTGGAAGAGGTGCGGTGTGGTGTGTATACCTACCTACCTACCCATCTACCCACCTTCGTTTCTACCCCCGTAAATGGATACAATTTTTTATAAATCAAGCCCCATCACTATAGCAGCAAATCATATTAACGAAGCAATTATTATTATTATCTTCCTAATCAACAGTTACATCATCTCGTGGGCGAACTACACGGTACGATATCGACAACGAAACGTTGTGAAAATTTGGAAATTGTTCAATTTGCGCGTAATCCGGTGAAACGGTGTCGGGGTGGAGGGGCTGTGTCGCCCGCCTCGTTGTCCGCAGTCGAAGTTATGATTCGTCCGCACTTGTATTAGATATATATATACTTTTGATTAGTTTGCGAAGTGGGTACATATATACACTTTCCAACATTTGGCGGAAAGAAAAATCGTACGAATGCGCGCGTACGTACGTACATACGTATACATACATTATATACTGGAGAAAAGAGGCCGATCTTCCGCGACGAACGTATACAGCGGCCCGGACGTCGGTAACGTAGTTTCACCGTATACATCTACGGGCATCATCATACTATTTTACACTATAGTATGGGATCTCGCAATCGGAGATCCGAAAAGCCCCAGACGTATACCGGGGTATGTCGGATATATACCAAAAAATGGGTATATACGTTATAGGAATATGTACGTGCGTATAAGCTATAAGCGCCGGTATAACTGGCAGACTGCTGCACAACGGGAGAAGAGGGATCAGAGAAGAGGGGATATACCGGGGAGCGGGGAGGCGGGGGGGGGGGGGGGGGGGGGGGGCGTCGCGCCCGCCGTGGACAATAGAACGCAAATGTCGAGGCCGCGCGACAGCTGACGATGAGGTGGTCACTCGCTCGTACTGTACCCAAAGCTAACGTTCTTTCATCTTTTACCGCCCGGCGTGCTTTAGCTCCGCACCATCATCAGAACGCGCACCTAAGGCTTACAGATCAGAGGTTTTCAGCTATATCTTCCATCCTTGAAACTCGGCGTTTAACCCCGTTCTTATATACGTTTCAAACCATGCATATTATATACTGTAGAGGTAAACGCGCGCACAGACGCGCGTATGTAGATAGGTAGGTGAATACCTATATAGCATAATCGAGCGACGAGTTGAATGATATTATACCCATCCGAGGATGAAGCGATGATTATAGGTGAAAGATGACCGATTGATCAAAAATCGTAATCGTAAATCAATTGCCAATCGATTACGTTATTTTCCCGAGGTTTTTCCCAATACAGCAGAATGTATATAGTAGTAGAACGGATCAATGTTCGAGCGACATCGTTGAGAACATCAGTAGTTGTTTCCTTATGCAGATATACAGTTGTACGCGTATGCATACATATGCGTATGTAACGCGCATCGATGTGTCTACGTGAATTGGCATATATATATACCGATAGTATAGGCATACGCGCGAAAATACATCCATATGATGTAGGTACGCCTACCGGATTGTTTGATCGGCCACCAAAACCCGGCGACAAGTAGGTATATAGGTAACGGATGAAGAACAAAGGCGACGAGCGAAGGAGATGAGATGAGAGGAGAGGAGAGGAGAGCAGAGCAGAGCAGAGCAGAGTAGAGTTCGACGGTGGGGAATAAAGATCAGAGAGAAGAAAATGCGACACGCAAACGCGGCATCTTTGACACCGACTGCCCTCTCTTCAGGAGTTCAGAGGGTGAAAACCTCCGGTAGTGTGGTACTACCTATACAGCGATGACGGCTCTATAATCTTTTTTTTTTTTTTTGTCGCCTCTGTACACAAACGAAAAACGACAAACGACGAACTTGGGTTCGGTTCGGTTCGGTTCGGTTTGATTTTGGTTCGTTTCGGTTACGGGCTTACATAGGTTCAGTTTATTTCACGTAAAAGAAGAGGAAGGAGGAGAAGAAGAAGACAAAGAAATCGACTGGTTCCACAGAATAAAAGACCGAAGTGAGTAAAGAGCTGAAAAAACAAAAAACGAAAAAGAAAGAATGAAGTGAAATCTCGAATAGCTGCAGCACTGATACTAGGTAAACGACGTCGCGGCTCGCGGGGATCACGGATTTCTTCTCCGCTATAATTCGACGTCGCGTATATGTAATAGTATGATGATAAGGTATGTATGTACCAAGAAACGGCAAATTGATTGCTATCTTCTAGGGATATAAGGTACCCAATGAAAGTAGAAAAATTTTTGGACCTCCCAGGTGTTTTCATAAGGTATATACGTACCCGTGAAGAAAAAAAACCAGAGATTGCTCTACGGCATCTTACTTTATACATAGTACAGGTATACACGCGTATCTCTTTCATTGAATAATCGACTCGAACCCTAATATACAGGCAGCTGCAATTTTTTCATTTCTCTCTCTCTCTCTCTCTCTTTTTCCGTTCATGCTTCAAATTTTCCGATCGTTCAACGATTTTCTGAACCCGTTTCTTTTTTTCATCCACACGTTCTCAAATTCATTGATAACTATTTTTCTATCTAACGGAGTATTTTTCGTTCACATATTATATTCGTACGTCTAAGAATACGTATTTAAATGGGAGAAATAACAGCCTGGAGAATGAAAAAATTCCGATTTAGAGTGTAATTAAAAAATAATTAAGAAAATCACCGAATATTCGTTATATACGCACGGAATAATCGTTAATACGGCAGGTACGTGAATGTGCCTGATAAATATTTCAGTAAAAAGTAAAACCGAACGCGCGTGTGCACGCAGTCAGCAGTTAGCAATCAGCGGCAACAGCAGCAGCAGCAGCAGCAGCAGCAACGTCGTTCCTTAATTCGGACCATGCGGTAAGTTGAGCCTCGGCTTTCGGATCGATTTCATTCGCCACGGGGCGAGGCTCGTGAAAAAAGAAAACGAACAAAACCGGAAAAGAGGCAAGCTATTCGAACAAATAAAAAGGGCGAAAAAACTCCATTTCATGAGGTATATAATAACGTAAGTAGTATACCTATATACACGCATATGATGCGTATGTGGTTGTATAATAGTACCTATGCACCTACAGCTCTGTGTCTGTATGCATACCTAACTCCGCGAACTCCGAAACTGTACCTTACTAGATAACCCTCGTGTGGTAAATACTATGCGATGCTAGTCCAACAACCAATAATTGTATCCGATAAAGATTTTCGTATTTTACGTCTTACGCGGAGTTGATTCGGGTTGAGTTTAGCGAGGCACATTTTGTGGGGGATAGATTCCTGGAGATATTCCGAACGAAAAAGTCATCTGCGAAAAATTCCTTCGACCGATAGTTTGCGAGTTACAGATAATATTCGAGTTAACAGATCGCAATTCGCTGATCATACGTCAGTGTGCAAAGACCGCGTGACCGCGTCACTCGAAGATAGATCCAAGCCAACAGTGTCTCGCTGTACCTCCTAAACCTACAATCTCTGCAATGCGTTCGGGTTCAACCTGGATCTGACGTAGCCTGAAAACGGTCGGAAAGCGGGAAATTTTTCGTGCAAAAGACTAAATTTTTGTTTCAGAATTTCTCCAAGAATCTATCCCGCACGGAATGTGTCCCGTTAAACCTGAATCTGCACCCTGCATACGAAATCGAAATGTATAATCATGATTTACTACACGTTTCACCCTCATTTTCAATCGCGAGCTACGACCGATGTGCGCGCGCGTGAATTGCATTTCTCGAAGCTTCGCTATTTACCATTTTTCATCGTTTTTTTCAATTTATTTATCAATTCTTTTTCTATGTCTCCTCCGATCGAATCGTTTCTCAACTGGATACGTATTATATTTGAATGTATTACATCGAATTGAGGAAAAATACAAAAAATAACAAGGAGAGCGAGCGAGAATGAAAGAAAGGAAGGAAGAAAGAAAGAAAGAAAGAAAGAAAAAGGAAGAAGAGGTTCTATACGAGGACATCACGAATCAAATATATAATTATTATGATTTGAATTGATATCTCCACCGCGCATTATAATTTGCCATTCGCGTAATCGTATACGTTCATTGTTTATTCCTCACGTCAACGGAGGTCGTTGCAAATTTATTTCTCGGAAAGATTGTATTCGATCTACTACGTATGTATATGCATACATACATACATATATCACGCGAACATAATCGTGTTAAAAGATCAATTTATTATATTAGTATATACTACGGATATATGACACGTGAGTCCTCCTATACCCGCTGCACACAGTGCTGGCCATTCATTTTCATTTCCATATGGCCCAGTCGCAATCGCCCGATCAGTGTTAATCATCAGAATAGACTAAATACGTTACCTAAACTATGTAGTACTGTAATATGATCTCGAAGAATGATAACATAATAAATTGATATCAATAATTATGATCAGGCCGGAGTTTATGACGCTGCCGCAACGACAGAATCGCACGCAGACTAATATCGCATGACATTTTTTGATGAAGAAAATTCTATTTTTTCGTTTTTCATTTCTTTCGGTTCACTCGCGATTTTGAAAATCCCCGACGTCGACGACGAAGATCGCAGAAAAAACGAAAAAAGAAAGAAGAAGAAAAAAAACAAAACCGAAACATTCTTCGATGAAGAAAGATGTCGAGGAGATGTGTTATTCCTCGTGAATTTGTTACGTCAACGTCGTATTTAAGCTTCGGGCTCATTGATCCGAACGCGGTAGATTATTGTAGTACCCATTCGTAACTGAGAGAAAAGGTAAAATTACAATTTCGAGAATACCAAGTAGGTACCAACTGAAACTGTAAAATTCCATTTTCGGAAAAAAAAAAAACGAGAAATGACATTTGGTCAATGACCTATACGTATACGAGAAGTGGCGATCAAAAGATCACACATAGGTGGTTGGTGATCCTATCGTAGCAGTAGTGAAAATTGCTCAATACAAGAACAAGGGAAGGAAAAGTACTGCATCGATCGTTGGAAAACGATTCTAAAAAATTGAATGATCCGTTCCGGAGATCTGATTGACTGCAACAGTGTCTATTGTATATGATACAAAGAACATGAGAATCATTTAATGAATAATAAACTTGAATGCATATGCTGTGCTGCAGCAGCAGCAGCAGCAGCAGCTGTCCGTTGTGTGCAGAAAGCATTGATAATGCTACCATATAATGTCGCCGTAGGCGTAGCTGTAGGTACCGACGACGTGCAAGACCAACCGCGAACGCGAAGACCCATTGAGGATAAAAGTGAGGTTTCACGGCTAGGCGTGTTTCTAGGCGGGACGAATCTCCCTTCTTCTTCTTCTTCTTCTTTTACGTCTTTCGCTCCAACCGTTTTGCCGGGTCGTCGTCGGTGCGCATCAAATTCAGTAATTCACGCTGAATTTAGTCAACTCCGATCTCTATTATACGTATGTGATATATCCCGCAGCCTCCAGCGGCCCAATGATTCTCACACCGATATACACCATAAAATAATATGTGTACCTGGTGATAATCGGTATAATGTATATCCTGGGTATGCGCGATTTGAAAATTCTGCAATATCTGTATTGCCAGGGTGTCCAGTTTAATATCAATATACGAAATTTGACGGGAAATCCAGGTTTTCAAGACGAAAGTTTCCATTTTTCAACATCGACTTCGCGTATATATACACGATAACACAAAAGCAACTGGGTATAGATTTGGAGATAGGCAAAAGCCAAATCATTCTTCTTCGATTCGCTGTCCGCTCCGCATTTTCAGAAGTATACAACGCAGCATATGCCGACATCCCTAAATTTGAGCCTCGGGAACACGCGAGGGATGGTTACCCCGCGCAAACCTTCCGAGACTTCGATGAATTTCGATACGCGAAGGCAGAAATTTAAGAAATTCCAGACAGTGAACAAGATTCCCTGAGATTTCCGGGTTTTTTCCAGGTACTATTGAATTACCTGTAATTTCCATGATTCCAGAATTTCCATGATCACTGGACACCCTGATCGCACTGAATAACTGTATACCATACAGCTATGATAAACGAAAGATGGCGAAAATTGAGGTAACATGCTACCGGAATCACGGGTGGGATTGTCGAAAACGTCCCGCGCTCCTAAGCCCCCAAAAAGAGATAGAAATTCTATATTTTTGGTTGATCGAAAGATTTCAGCAATAAGATCGCTGGAAAATCACATTTCGCCGGAAGTTTAGGGTTGTCAAAGAACAGCCGATATTAGTAAATTTTCGTACGATTTTGTCGTGATCGCGTTATGAACTTCGGGCCTGATCGTCGCACATATTTTGTCCACCTAAATTACATCGTACACTGAACTAACTGCATGAGAGATCAAAAAATGCATAACGAACCGATCGTACCGCTGATAATAATATTGATAATAATGATAAAAAGACATAGGTACTTGAGAATCGCAGGCTGCATAAGAATTGAGGGAAAAATATACCTGCACGATGGATTAGAGGAAATGCGCGGGTAAAGCGAAACGGAATTATTATGGTATACCTCATACTGCCAGCTGCGAGGCTCAGGAAGAAACATTTGTGAGATGGAAACAGGAGGAATCGGAAAAAAAAAAAGTAGCAAAATGAACAACGAACTAGAGACGGAAAATGATAAAAGATTCATTGGTTTCATCGTTAAGAGGTATCGGATTAGTGAAGGTCTGATGCGGATTGAGAGAGTAGGTACATACGCACACGGTCGTATAATGTATGGTATATATACATATATCAAGGGTTGAAGGAGACCGAGATAGAAAAGAAAAAACGAGAAAGATCACGAGAGACAGACAGAGAGAGAGAGAGAGAGAGAGAGAGAGGGAGCAATGCAGAGATCAAGAGTAACCGTTCGAATAGGGATATAAGGGTGTAGAGGGGGTAGTGGAGGGAGGAAAGGGAGGAAAGGGAGAATTAGGGGCCCCAGAATCGCGAAGAGCACTTAGCCTTTACGAGCACTTAGTAGAGCTGTAGGCCGCGGGATGTACTCGAGAACGACGCGCATCAGGCACTTTGAATCCGCTCGGTTGGTAATGCAGGCACAATACAAATCAAAGCAATAGTCGTCGGGGCACACTCGTGAACAATAGAGACAATTATTGTATGCAGAAGGGAGGTAAGGGGGGAGGACAGGACACAATGCATCAAACAGTAGAGCACCGATTGAGTTCGACACGGGGTTTGAAGTTTGAAGTTTGGCGTTTGGCGTTTAGCTTTGCTTGGCCCGCGATTGAGCGAATAAATTCTTGTTAGTCTCGTTCCAGAATGTGATCGTGGTCGGCTCGAATCTCGTCTCTCTTGTCCTTTGGCTTACCCCGCCGCACAACACGACCTCGTGAACCCCTCTTCGGTAGTTTGCAACCGAGTATCATTTTTCTTTTCAATTTCTCCCCTTCCTTGGCTTCCTCTCCCCGCCACTATCGTATCGTTGAAATTTGACTAAAACAGCTGATTGCGCGTGGGTTTCGGTCGAGGGGTTGCTGGTAGCTAATGAAATCGGAGCGTCACCCTAAATCTCAAATCGTTTCTAACAAATCGCTTGAAAATCCATCAAAAAAGATCACGTTTTTTTTTTACATCAAATTCAAAGTTTTGTGCGCGTATGTTTGATGAAAAATTCCCCGTGAAAATAAATGTTGGAAGATGCGCATAGAAGCCGCCCTCGACCTCTCCGCGCCGCGGCGCCGGCCCAGCCCCCGCCGCCGTTGAATGTTCAAAAACGTTTATTACAGGGTGCCAGTGAGATTTATTAGACTTATACTATATTTGTATGTACCTGTATATTGAACCAACTGTATAAGGTATTGTACATACATCGTGTACAGATGAATACATACATACGCGGATATACACGATGCTGTACGTATATGGTCTGTATGATTCAGACGGAAGGCGTACATACATAATATAGTACATTATATACTGCACGTAGGTAGTTATACGCTACTTGAGCTTTAAACCTTTGAGAATTGAGAATGCTTTTGTTTCGCGCAACGTACACCTACCGAGACGTTCCTTTTGCCGCTTCCTACATCTATACGTTATACGGGACCTAAGCTTTTATGTATTAAGTACGTGAACACATACGTAGGTAAACTCGTAGAATAAACTAAAGGAGAGAAAAGGGTGAGAGCGTAGGGTAATTCCTTTCCAAAACTATACGTATACGTATACTGTACGACGCCGCACCCATGGCTAGAAGGGTCGGTCCTTGTTCTTTATTTCCTTTATTCCCTTGTTTTTCTATTATTCATCTCCCTCTTCAACTTTGAAGAATCTAATGAACGTAGAATAACGTGTAAACTTTCACTATCTTCATTACATCACGTATTTATATACACAATAGCGTAATTAATCGCCGCGTGTAGGTGCATACTCGTGATATAGTACTATCGTATTATTATAGTAAGCGATATGCACGTAGGTAATATCGTCCGTTTATCATTTCGGAATACTTGGATATGCCGATAATTCAATTACTACGAAAATCATTGGGAGGGAGTAGCGGCGTTTACAGTTGGCAAAGTGGTCTACCTACTAAATACTACAGTGACACGCGTATGCACGTAATTGTTTTACTTAGGCATGCTATGTGTAGGAGCTAATTCAGACGCGGGAGACTGATACGCATGTGTTAGTAGCTCAGTTCTAGCATGCAGTATCATGACTCTGAGATAAACGCATACTCGCAAATGCTGTCATTATACACCACGTGGTACAGTAATAGTAACACACGCGGGTGCGTGTATGATAAGTATATATAGTATCGGTATGTCGGAAAGGTATATGTACCCCCATGCAGCGATTTGTCCCCGCGAAATGGACCCACGGGAGTACAGAGGACGAGGATTGGGGAAACGGAGAGACATCGCGAGAGAGAGAGAGGGAGGGAGAGAGAAAGATGGACAGAGAGATGCTCTTCCTTTGATACCACGTGGGCCGTGTGGCGAGCCGATCCTTTGATTTTGATATCAAAGACTTTGGCAACGGTTAACTTTATATAAGCTCCTTGTGTTCCCTAGACTTTCCACTTTCCACTTTCCAGTTTCCAGTTCCCAGTTCCCAGTTTCCATGGACCACGCCGCACGCGGCACGGCATCGCGCCGTCGTGCTCTCGGTCTTGCTTTGCTTTGCTTTGCTTTGCTTTGCTTTGACTCGCTTTGCTTCACCTCTACCCCGCCTTGCGTAGGTACAACGGGTGTCCGCGTTCCCTTATAGTATACGTATCTACTACCTCCGCTTGTGCCACCAAGTTAAAGAGCTTTAGCGTTTGCTTTGTTGTATCGTCGTGAATTAAATTTCATTTTCTCCACTTCACCGCCCTCCCGCCCCTGCACGCTGCCCTCTCTTTAGTTCACGTCCTGCACTCGTGTGCCTATACAGTAGATACATGAATAAATAGGAGCTGCCTATATCCTCCTCTATTCTCCAAATGGTTTTCTGTGCTTCTCGATTTCTTTTTTTTTTTTTTTCTTGCCTAATACTGCAATGGGCATAATAAACTAAACTATCTATCGCTCTATCGCATACGTACTTAAACCGTAACCCCACGATCATAGATCAGATACAAAAATACTTTCGTATCCACATGAAGGAAAAAAAAAAAAAAGACTACTACGTATGCATGTATCGATCATCCAATCAAAAACCAGTATATATCATTGATTTAATATCTCATTGAATCCGAATCATATAGTATATACATGGAAATTTTCGGATTCAATAATTCGTTCATCAACGCGTGGATGAGCAATGTGTCTAGACTTAATTATGTGATCTTCTTGATCGCAGCCGGAGCGAGAGAGCATATTTTTTCATAACATTATATTTTTCACCTGTTTGTTTTTTCTGTCTCTTCAATTCGTGTTACATACCTATCGTATTCACATTCGTGCCTATGCATTTCATATTTCTTTCAATTCAGCAAGATCGTTAGAGCTTGCACTGGGCGGAGTTTGCAGGTTCAGTGTTTCGCTTCGTGTTTCCTCTCTTCCTCTTTCCCTCTCCCTCTCGCTCTCTCAATCCCTCTCTCTCTCTTTCGCTGCTCCGCGTCTCTTTGTGCGTTGTCCAGAGTGTTCTGGTTACACCGTGTAACCTATTCACGTCTCCTCGGTTTGTTCTTCGACCTGTCTCTGACAATGAGATGGAGGTTGAGCGTGCGCTTCAACAGTCCAAAGACTCGCGGTCTTGACAGGTTATCGGTGGACACATTAAAAAGAGTTGAGCCCGCAATCATAGGACCCTCCCTTTACTCATATTTTCCAATCTGAGCGTTACTCAACCAGCGTTCCCGGTGACATGGAAGCAAACTCTTCTCATGCCGCCCTCTAAAGTTGAATCACCTGCTAGTCCATCTGATACTCGACCGATAGTAAAATTGCCCGTGAAGTGCTCGGAGGTATTGCAAAGACTTGTACATCATCATATGATCCATCATCCTGAACTTCATAACGTAATTGACCCGCGACGATCGGGTTACAGAAATTAAGGATCGTAGAGCCCGAAACCGCGCTCGTGGATCTTTCGGATGACGTTAGACGGGCGACGGATGATAGAATGATAGCCATCCTTGTATTATTTGATTTTTCTGAAGCTTTCAACATCGGTTACTTCGCAAGCTTAGAGGTGTTGATTTTTCAGACGACACCATCTATGTCAATCTTTCATTGGTCCTCCACTATCTTCGTGGAAGATTTCGAACGGGCGTGGACAGGGATGGGATGACCTCCGATTGGGTCGATTCTCATGCAGGAGTTCCTGCACGGGGGTCTGTTTCAGAGCCACTGTAGCGGTTTGCCATATTCATCAACGATCTTCCTAGCACTTTAAAACACTGTCGCCACATGATCTTTGCTGATCATACTCAACTCTATCATCCGTGTCCCCTCGTTGACCTCACTGACGGCCTGAGTAAGATCTCAGTTGATGCAGAGGCCGTCACTGACATGGGCTCCGACTAACGGGCCAAGTCGCAACCGCACTAGGACCAAGGTTATAATTCTGCAGGGTCGCTTCGCTCATGTCTCCAAGATTGACTTTGAATCGTGGGTCCCAGCGTAGTGGTTGGTGGTCACCCATTGCCCCGTGTCACGGAGGTGAAAGATTAAGATATTTGGATTTTGTCGTCCTCAAATTGGGAGGAACAGGTCAGACTGGTTACGAGGCGGCTTCACGGAGCGCTTCACATCCTCCGTCAGCATCGGCATTCTCTTTAGTTTTCTCATTGGAAAAATTTTGTCAAATCGTTAGTCGTTCGGCATTTGGACCATGCGTGTGTTGCGTATCAATGACCTCCTCGCGGCAAAGCAGAACCTCCTCCGTCTCCAGCGTGATTCGAACGCGTCCATCCGATATATCTTTGGAAACATTTCCCTTCGCGATCACATCACTTCCTACCGGCTACGAACCGAACGGCTGTCCGTTAGGAGTAGGCGTGAGTATTTCCTAGGAACACAGGCTGTGTAAAGTGCCGGATTCTGGCATACCGGAGTATCTTGCTGATTCGCTTATACGCACTTCCGAGTTTCCTGATTCCAGCAGATCTTAGCGTCGCACGGGTTCAGCCCTTTGATTATTCCCATTCACCGCACACAGAGACTTACCAGAATTCGTTTACCGTCGCTGCATCCTATCTTTCGAACGCGCTTCCTTCGGCTCTCCTTGCCTTATCTTCCATTGATTCCTTCAAAGCCAGGCTGCCCGTTTTTTTTATTCAGTGAGGACAAAGCAGATGCCGTATCTCCGGTGCGGGCTAATCTTTGAACATCCCGCTATCCTATGAAACTCAGGAGGTCCCATACTTGGTATTTGCCGTGTTCACCGTATATCTGCACATGCTCCTCTCCACTTGTTCCGCTACCTTTACCATCCACGCTTGGTTCCGGTGTCACCGTTGTTGCATTATTGTTTGTTATGCTTGCGGTGGTTTAATATTTCGTATAACTACTGATAACGTAACTGGTTCTATCATTGCTCATTTCCTATCCTCTTATCTCAAGTTTTTGTCTTGCTTCGCCTATTACTCTTGTATTTTTCTTACAGTACTCTTTTTCTTACGTCATAGTAACAATTGTCATTTTTTGGGTTCGAGTCTTGATTTTGCTCATTACTTTCGAGTTTCTTATTGTAGTTTCTTGTTATCCAGATTATTGCTTATCACGTTCCTTCTTCATTCGAGTTGTCCTTCTTTCTCTTTTGCTCCGTTAGTTCCCCAATTATACTGTATTTGTTCATACTATGCATAACAGGGTAATAGCCAAACGTTTATAGCCATTTTAAATTACGAGAGTCAGAGCGACAACGTTCGTAACCTCATTATAGAACTATATCATGCGTATAAAAATATTGCGAGCGAAGAAATGTATGTAGCGTTTCACTAAGTTGTTTGTTTGTATTCATATGTAGAGAAAAAAAAGTGAAATTTCTAAACTCATCGTTTATATAGAACACACCTGATTGGTGAGACGTTTATTTGAATCGATGTACATAGTATCGTATTGAATCGTATATTTGAAAGAAAAACAAGAGAATCAATACGGATTCTAGCGCAGTTATTTCGGAAGATTATGAAAATGAAAATTCTTCCCTACACTCGTTATATTCATAGTTTTCATGCGGCTCGTGAAATATAGTCGAATGATACATTGAGAAGATGAAAAAACGAAGGAAACAAGAGAAAAAGATAACCTGCGAAACGAACGTTTGTAATATACCTGCAGTATACAGGTTGTATGGTAGTAGTGGGAGGTATACTAACTATACCTATAGATACGTACGAACGAACGTTTTTGTCCGATAAAATAATTACCGAAACCGTGTCGTGAGGTAAAAACAGAGAATATTATACGTATATATAAACGAATGAAACGAGAGAGATGGAGAGAGGCGGAAGGGGGCATAAAGCAAGGATAATGGCATTAAGGCTTAAAGGGAACTTTAACCGTTACTTTATTGGCGTGAAGGAGTCGCGCAGCGGCGAACATCAAAGCAACCGCTCCCGACTCTGATCCCTCCGTCTCACTCTAACCCGCGTCTCCCCTCTCTCGAGGAACTCAAGAGTGCAGACGTAGACACCTATTAACATTTTCTGAAATAATTATGCCCCGTGTGCCGCGCGGCAGCACCGGCACCGGCACCGGCACCAGCATCACCATCACCATTCGGCATCAGCAACATCGGCGGTAATTTTAGTGAACAGTGTTATACCTTCATACTCGTATGTAGGTATATATACCTGATGCCTACCAGTCTTTACCGCATATACCGAATACTATATTTACGATAAAACATACATGTGTACCGACATGTAATGGAAATAGTAAAAATCGTACATTACACTAGCTGTAATACATAGTATAGGTACAAATATTTGAATCATCCTAAATGACTATTTATATTTCAATTTTTAGATGTATTATTCGATATCATCACGCCATCGCCAACCCGAGTCCCTGTACAATAAATACGACAAACTATATACAAAATTTCCCTTTTCCAACAACATCGCACGTCAGACTTCGAATTTATTTATAATCATTCAATTGTATTTGATCGTTATAGTAATTGCTATTCGACTATTTATCAAATATGAGAGGAGAAGACAATTTCACCGATATCGAACGGCATGAGTTTCGAAAGAAAGAAGAAAGCCAGAGAGAAAGAGAGAAAACACCTGCCCAAAACATCGGTAGGATAGTTTTGTTTTTATAAACTTCGGTTGATTCGCTCTTCTACCTTTTCCTTTATTTCTCACAAGTTCGCGCGAATGTTTTTACATACGTACAACAACGGAAATACGTAGATCAGATTTGATGACTTTTCATTTTTCTTCAATTATTCTCATTATATGGATACCCATATGCCAACTTTGTTTGACAATATTATACGAGAAATAACAATGAATTATCATCATTGGTCATGAATAATTCATTATTTATTCCTCACGGTGAATTGGTAATATACGTATATGAAGATAGGTACATATCCCCATAGAGGGGTACGAGATTTGATGACAATAATGGCGAACGAAAGAAGAACGGAAGTGTCATTAGAATTCCTGTCCACATGGATTATTATTATCATTATTATTATATACCATACACTATACATGATACCATATAATACACGGCCATGGTAAAGTATACCTATAGGTATATGTTATCGCATAGGTTTGGGTGTATGTATTATAATCTATCTCCGTTGATATCACGTTTCGTCGTCGCCTGCTGTAACGTTGTACAAATAAAACAAAATGTGGATATACACATGTACATACACATACCTAGTAGAGGTCCTGTACATAGGTATGTACCTAGAACTGAGGTATATAGGTGACGACAGTGGTATCGAATGAGAATGAAAATGAAAATGAAAATAAAAATGAAGATGAAGATAACGATAAAAATAAATTTGAAAAAATAGAACAAGAAAACTAGTGGTCGGGGATGAATATTTGCAGGTACGCGTGTAGACGTACACATGCGCCATCGCATCCATATCTGTACGTTATGATACACATCGCACCAAGAAATTAATGCACAGGTATAAAATATGTATATTGTATAAATCTACTTCACAGACTAGAACCATCGAATGAAATTTTTGGTTTGCCTACTAATATTTTATCGCCAGTTGGAATATATATATAGTCAGGTATACCTGTATGAGGTGACAGTATCAAATATCCGAACTTCAATCGTATGATTATTCGTTGTCAGATGAATATATCCCCACGCAATATAGAGCAATGACGATACTCGATGATAATGATAGTAACAATAACAATTCTGTAAACTGAGACAATAAGAGAAACGATAACTCGTGAGACCAATTTTTTTCTTCCTCTCCTTCTTTCGGCTTTGCTTTTCGATGGGCGAAAGGAGGAAAAATGAAGATCAGAGAGAGAGAGAGAGAGAGAGAGAGAAAAAAAGAGAGTCGAATAACTCCATCCAGTACGTTTATACGATATAGCGCGCTATTCTGACGGATCGCAATAAATTTGAACGATCTTACGGTTTTTATCTCGTTTTATTCTATTTTAGACTTCATTCGCTTAATTCATTGCATTTTCTTGAATTTCAACGTCTTCGTCAATTTCGCTTTTCTTTTAACCCAACGAAAACCTCCTCATCCCACTACCGCGAGGATACACACTACGCTGTACCATACCGCACTACACTACACGACGCGTTGTTATTACGCTAGCTCTGACTTTTAGTCATTGGTGTGCAGTACTGTATACATACGCGCCATACCGTAATACACAAAACACTGTTTTGTATTAGGTACAACAGATCTACCGATACATACACCGAACTGAACTCTATAGTAGTATTATTTTTGGAGCAGGGTTATGAATGTACATAGAATGAAAAACGAGAGATATCTGTTTCGCCTGTCTATCTATCTAACTATCTATCCATCCACCCATATATCTACCTACCTATGACTATGATGTGTATAAACTTTCTTTAATAATTTTCAATTCGATCTTACATTATACCGCAAGTAGTTGTAAAATTAATATTACCTGTTCAGCGGTACATAACTACCTACCTACTCGACAAAATATACATAAATAAATGAATACATAGGAATATATATAATAGATTACGTATTTACGTCCGTAAGTACACATCGCATGTTTGGAAACAGGAGCAAGAGAAAGAGACAAAGAAGAAGAAAAGGAAATGAAAGAAAAACAAGACAAAAATGAACCGCGGTCAAACTGTGGGGCACGAAAAATATCATTGTATCGATACGACACAGCGAGAGATAGGTATAAATAAGTGGACGAAAAAATCATAACTATTAGACGGCGAAGAAAGAGGAATCTTACCTGGTTATCAAAGATCCACAGGCACACGCGTTATACGTATTTTAGGGTCCTCTGACGCTTTGCTTTTGCTGCTGTAGCTGTAGCTGTAGCTGTAGCTGCTGGTTTTTTTAACACAAGTACAGCTCCACCTCTTCGAAACATCTCACAAAAATGATCCTTATCCTGTCAACTAATCATCGATAATACTGAATGGTTTTAACAACACTATAATAAGTAGAACGGTTATACTTCATTCAAATTTATATCCGAACACAGTTTCAACAATAAAACACGGCCTGAGGATACGGAGAAACTAACACACCAAACAATACACTTTTCGTCGTCTTTCCCGTTACTAAAAAGCACACCGTCGCCATGAAAACTTTTCACACGAGTGTTAGGTATTACTATAACGCTATCTGGCGGCGCTTTAGCCAACTAACGTTCAAAGCACGGCCAATCAACAGGCCGCCTGCCCTCTGGCCTTTACCAGTAACGTATCTAGCCGTTCTAGACCACCGGGATTCTTACGTTTTTTTTTCATTTATTTTTTTATTTTTATTTTTATTCTTATTTTTTTTATCAATGTCATGGAAAATCGATTATTATTATTGTTTCGCCTATTTTCTTCATCTTATTGCTCACACATGTATGTATATATATACACACACCTATATATATATATCTGGTAAGAAAACAGAGATACAAAGATAATAATAATGCATTATACACTATTCATCATAAATTTGGATTTCCGAGAAGATCGGGAGGGACCTCCTGAAGTTACGATATAATGATTCGTGTAAATGAATATTATCAAATTGAGGGGTTGATTACTGATGCTGTTGACGATTTGCGAGCCTCTCCAGAACACAACCCTTAAAGTATGGCCTCGTTTACGATAACAGAAAGGGAGATGAGACAGAGATAGCGGAGGATCCGAAGCTTTTGAACTTTGAAAAACGAAGAGAGATGAACCGGGGGGGGGGGGGGGGGGGCAGAAAAAAGTTGTATAATTATTCTGAAGAATCGGAATCTGCGAGCACGTGAAGGTAGGTGGAAGAAGCACGCGCTATACACGTAAAGGATATGGATAGGTAGAATATTACGTGAGAGGGGAAAGAGAGATAGAGAGAGCGAGAGAAAATCAGTGGTGGAAGACTTGATAGGACAGCATAGGATAGGTAGGATAGGTAGGTACAACCGCTCGTGACCACCTTGTACCTCGACTTGTAGCAAATATCCATTTCTTTGATCCTACAGATCTCTTTGATCTCTCGACACCCCCTCGCATAGAAGTAACTCATCCTCTTCCTACCGGTATCTCTCTTGCTCATTCTTTCTCTTTGTCTTTCTCTTTCTCTTTCTCTTTCTCTCACTCTTACTCTTACTCTTACTCTTACTCTTACTCTTTTTCTCTACCGGTGCGGAACCCTCTAACAAAACAATTTTAAAGCCTCCTCAAAGTGTGCCACAAAGCATTGTGTATCTGCGTCAAATAAAATATAAAGTCTATTGCCTTTTTCCATCATTCCCTATACTTCGTACTCCCGCACCCCCTTCTTCCTCGGTCCGGAGTAGGCTCCTTGTTTCTCTCGCGGTTTCGGATATACACAAAAATCTGGGAAAACTTTAAGATGCATTGTGGTCTACCCATCGTGCATACGAACTTCATACAATATGATTTTCACTCGTCATAGGACGGCTACTTTCACCTATAATGGAAGCCCAGGAATGGGACGAAGATTGAATACATAGATATACGGAAAACTTCAGCATGGAGAGTTGAGAAAAAAGACACTCCATCCAGTTAAATTCTTCATTTCAAAAAGTCATTCATCATTTTCCAGTGATGACATTTCAATAAACGATATCGGAAGACTTTTTTCACGAATTCTGTGATACGTCCAAAAAATCGAGTGATAGGCGCGTGAATACGAGCAGCGACCAAGCTTCAACCCCTTGTACCTTGAACGTTGGATTGGTAATGCTCATAAAGCTAAAACGAGGGACGAAAACATCGTTCGTTATCAATGGAAGTTGAGAGAGTAACTCCAAAAATAAATCGGCTGCTCATTCGTGTGTAGTGAAGTTATAAACTCGCGGACAATGCGAGTGTATACAGTACAGAGTTATGCGACATACATTCATACGTATATACATCGTACATACATATTAAACGAATGCGGAGATTGGAAAGTTATAGAAATGTATCCTTTGTGAAAATTACCTGTCGTCATAAAATTAAGTTTATCAGCACTAATGAGTATTTAGTAGCTCGATTACGCCACGAGCAATATATTTGCGCACAGGTACTTTAGCCCCATTAGTTCGTACAGTACAATTGCACGAAAACTTTAGGCGTTTCGTTATTAGTCTTATTTCTTCTTTTAATTCTCGTCCCATGCTCTGAGGGATGCATCATGGATGGTTGGTCTATTTTTAAACAATGTTTTAATAACCTTCTACAATGTCTTCGGTGCTATTCGTCGATGCTTTTAATGTTCTACCGACTATAAAAAAGACCCGCTCAGCTGTACGTTACACTGCCGTAAGAAAATCTTCGGTATTTCACGGTTATTCATTTCACTTTTTAGTATAGCCGTAGATTTTTGCGTTGTCAAGTAAATGACATATATACGTGTGGTCACTGACCGAATGGGAAGAAGAGACTTGATTCTTCTCAAAAAATTGAAAGTCAGTTAGATACCTACTCAGAGTAATTTCGAAACGGACTTGAAACTCCGACGTAAAAATAAGAATTTCGTTACAAAATGGCGTGAGTTTGATTATTTTGGCAGCGAAGAATTTTTCGCACAATTTTAGAAACACAAAAATAAATAAAAATGAAATTATTTAAACGCGTCAAAGAATCTCAAACGAAGAGAAAAAAGGTGTGAAAACTTATCCCAAATATTTCAACAGATAATCGACAAAAATTTGTTCAAATTCATACGGAAAAAAAACAAAAAAAACGAAAAAAACAACGAAAAATCAAGAAAAAACCAACACAAAATGAGTTACACGTACCTGCAAGAAAATCTACGCGGCGGCGGAGGTTGTTGCAATAATAAAAATCAGAATCGTAATGGATCATTCGCGAGAAATCCAGTCTACGGTAAATGACGATGAAAAAATTGTTTGGTTTTTTTGCTCAAATATTCACCGAACGTAATATCGATTTGAACGCAATTGATTTCTCCTTTCGTATGTATAGACGAGGAACGTTCACGTAATTACGAAGACGACTACCCTGGTATGTATGAAATATTATTCGATGCCAAATGATCTCTAATTACTTCTAATCTGTAATTCATGAAAATTAGACAATATATCTTACTAAAAGGTAGTTAATTCAATAAAGTGAATAAACAAGGTCGAGTCAAGTTATCATTTCCACTGATGTATACGTATCACGCAATTGTGTGCATCTACATACATACTATTGCATACCATTATTCCCTACGTCGCGTCGATTAGTGGATATGAGGTATATATGGCCGTCGGCGTTTGATGTTCGGTTGGGAGCTCGAAAGTTCACAATATAAAATAAAATTCTTTGATCTCGACAAAGGCGCGTTTGTTCCTAAAGTGGGAAACCAAAGAGTCTCTTCTCTGGTTATGCTTGACTAATTTCACGAAATGCCACCCACGTGTCTGACACGTGTCTTTAAACTCCGCGATTCATCAGGCGTGTGTACATATAGATTGGTCGGGTGCGGATCAATGAATACATACTGTACTATAGGCACTACAATGAATTTAACCACGTACGACGATGCCCTATATTATACCTACGCCACGAAACGAAACCCTCGAGTATAGTTCAATTCCATTAAATACATTATAAATATACTACGAGCTTTGAAACATGAACTTCGAATTGAATTTACTTTTCATCCTTAGTTCGTACGGATGTACCTATGTTTGATTAATGAGGCTGGAGTAAAGTAACCGGGAAAAATAATGTCGGCCGAAATTTGTCAATGAAGAACAATCTTCGGTTTTTCTTTCTATTATCTCTGCGATTTGGGTAAAGTCCCCGAAAACGGGTGAGGATCTTTCTTCATTGAAAAATTTACAGTCGATATGATTTTTACCAATTAACTTTCGTCGACGTTACAAACTTCAGCCTGATTCAAAATTACAGAAAACTTTATGAACAAAGATTTAAGTCATACGCGATCGAACAAAATGAGATATCGCCAAAACGATTTATACGATCGAAAAAATGTTTTCGGTATTTATCGTTCAGGCCGCATTTCTTTTTGAGTCGGTTTATCTGTCTGCAGATTTTTCGACGCTGGATAATGCCTTCGCAGAGGAACTAGACGACTACGAGAGTAACAATGATGACGAAGAGCGAGGCTGTTGGAGTGAGAACTGAATTGTTTAAATACTGTTATTGTTATTCTCATTTTCTACTTTTTGTATGACACAGGCTCGATCGAGTTAGATACAAATTGACAATTCATGAAGGAAAGGAAATATCATTCAGAGATTTTTCAATTCCATTTAATACTTTTTCTCTTCTTTTAGACGTTACGCAAGATGACGATGCCTCTATCATGTTAACCGAAGAATATGAATCAATGAACCGAGATTACCAAGAAGATGAGAATAACGAGGAGGACGATTTTCTAGAACAGTATTGTGAGGATTATTCTTCATCTCTCTCTCTCTCTCTCTCGATAAATAATATACCTATATATAGAACATTTATGGAAAATTTGAAGCTCGAAAAAATTACTATATATCAATTTATTTCGCAGTGTTGTCAATGAGTCCGATAATTGATAAGAAAACGAGAAATCAAGGAGGTTAGTGACATCGAATTACTATCATTATTCATTGAAATCCAAATTTACGTACTTCTTCTATACTGCACGTGATTTTTATACATGAACCTGCACGTAGCACATATCTAGCTATATGATGTGCTATACACACGCCTAAATATGTATGAATACATAGAGTATATAATCTATAAATATATACGTATGCACGTGGGTATCGAAGTTCTTGGGGAAAGATTCTATTTCGAGGTGTATATTTTTGCCTTAATGGTCATCAATTCTACGATTAGAAAAGGGAAAGAAGGGAACAACCACGCAGAGAACGGTGCCAAGAAGACCGCATGACGTCAGCGTCAAGTGCAGCGATTCGAGTGAGTAATCGAAAGGAGATGATTCTCATTCGTTGCCCCTATTTTAGCCGTTGAACACGTTGTGTTTTTCTTAACTTGTCATTTTTTTTCTTCAATTATTGTATAAACTAACTTCTCCTCCGTAGGTTCGATAATTTCAAACCGAGGGAAATGAGTTTCACAAAATATTTGAAATATAAGATGAATTTTTTTTCTATCCAGTATGACTAAAAATTAAATGAAAACCGAACTGATGAATGAACTTACAAAAATGCTCGTCCTCAGCCGAAGAGATAATCGGCACACCGTCGGAAGTTGCATTGCGATTGAACGAGGCAATTCAAAATTATTTACCAAGACGGAAAATAAGAATTGAGGAAGAAGTGAGTAAGGAGGCGGCCGTTACTCTTGACGAAGAATTTCGAGGAGGTAAAGTTTTATGAGAGATGTTTCAATATAGAAATATTTAACTCTCGCGGGCATGTGAGGTTGCCGGGGGGCGTCTCGCATCGCGATGAAGACCGTGTCCACATCTATGCGGCGAAACGCGTAAGCTTTGTTTCGTTAGATTTACCGACGTTGTATGTAAGTTAGTTCGCATGGTAGTATAGAACGGGTTTTATTTTCAAGCGGATATTTCCCTCATTCATACATAGAGCCGGAGAATGAAACGGCGGGAAATTTATGCCTCGAAGATTTGCCGCAGTATATTCCGGAGAGACGCGGATGTCCCGGAGCTTACGACAGACTTCGTAAGAAAAATCTTCCATGTGCGGAGGCTCTGACTCTTCGTGAAATTGCTCTCGGTCGACGGATAAAAAGACCTCAATCGACCTTGCCGATCGAGGATCAGTACGAATTAGCACGGCCTACTCAGCCGGTAACTTACCCACTCCTTTACCGGCGGAAAAGAAACCGCGAAAATATTCTATAATTTGAAACGAAGCTTTTATTTATGTTTTGTTGAATGAATTTTAAATACAACGTCAGCAGGGGAGATTCTTTATACCGTTCTTATCGAATTACGAATGGACGAGTTAATACACGAGAATTTACAAATTCCCAGATCGCAAGAGAGAGCGAGAAAGAAGGCTGCTGCTGTTCAAAGAAGAAGAAACGAGATGGACGAGCGAGTTCCCCACTTCCTGCCAAAACATGCTGCACTAAACAAAACCGAAACAATAAGAGTGTATCATTCTCATTTTGAAATAAAAATTTCACTCAAATTCCAAATCACATCGCCATATATAAATGATCTATCGAGACTCATAATTATTTACCATGCTGTATACGCGATCCATATTATTGTTCGCGGTGGAACGAGGAGTAGAGAAAATATGTTTCGAGATGGCTAAAGTCCAAAAATTGCTTCTTTGCCACGAGAATAGTAATACATATAAGCATTTTTTATTCGTTGTTTACCTTAAAATTCCAGAATTTATCTATGAGAAATAGACTCATTGTGCCTAGGTTGATCTTATTTTGTTTGACGTTAATTTGGTTTCGGACAAATTTTTCTGTTACAAGCTACTATTTCTGACTGACGAACATATTTTTAAAATTCGCGTATTACAATTCCGGCAGTATTAAGTCTAGCTTCAAAATAAAATAAACAATGTCAGATTGTAAATCCTGTGGTAACAGACCAGGATTGAAATGTCCCCTAAGTCCAGATCACGAGACTAATAATTTCGTCAGCGATATCCCGTAAGTAAATTTTTCGTTATATAAACAATTCCGGAACGAATCTTTGGCGATGAATTAATCCATTTCTTCATGGTCGAATGATAAGTTGGATAACTTTGTTCAAAGAGAAGCGTAAAATTTGGGGTTCAAAATTCAATGTTATTTTTTTTTCCAATTATCCAAATAATAGAAACAAAGTTTACTTCCAATTGTTCCGCAGACTTCGTGGTCAAGTCTGTGGTCTCCCTTTGCCGAGTAACTACCCACCATTTTTTCATAAGAAATTAAATGACAGAGAAATGAGAGAGGGTATCGAACAGCACGAATTGTGGTTGTACGTTCCTCCATGGCAGATACCTAGAGTTGGTGTCGAGCCTCGAACAATTGTATATGATCACTGTCATATGCCAATGGAGAAGATTATATGCATGGCGAAGAAAAATAGGACGCTGGGAGGATATATAGGTAGAAATACCACATAAAAGAAAATAATCGATGACCTGGAGGAAGTTGAAGTCGACATTACAATTTTGATTAAATAATAGGAGAACTGAAGTTTGTATTTCCTAATTTTGGTAAACGAAAAGTTAACGAGACATCATCCATGAAAGCGGAAATACGACCAAACCATTTGCAAGTTGATAAAATGAGGCAAAAAAATCTTAAAATACGACAATAAGATTCGTATACTGCAAAGAGTTACGATGGAAATTTGAGAAAATATTCTTCGGACGCATTTTATCCTAGTAGAGGTAACGAAAGCGTGACGAGGATGAGACCAAGAAGTCCAAAATGGTGATAATCTGATTATGAAAATTCCATTTTTACTAATCACCTAATTAGAAACAGCCTCTCCGTCGGTCCGTTCATCATTCAGGGACCTGATAGCTGCAGCTTCTTGGGAGTAATCCACTTCTTTGCTAAAAACAAGTTGAAAACATTATAAAAATCAATCAGCTGCCTGACCGGGTGAACCAAAGAGAGGGGGAAAACAGAGGAATAGAACTTGATCATAGTATATCAATCCGCTGAATACTCAAGGCAGAAACATGGATGAAAATACATCTCCTCGGACGATCATTAAGCAGTTTTGATAACAGTATCAATCGGAAATTGTTATTTAAAATAAACTTTTGAATTTTGCACTTCAAATTTGTCAGAAGTTGATCGAAAAGACTACGTGATCATGGTTAAAAATGTTTATTATTGTATCGTTGAATATAGATAGAATGCATGACAATTTTGTGTGGGAAATAATTGCATCAAGTAGAGTAATCTAATTTTGATAGATGGATAGATAAAAGGTGAGTGCGTTTTGTGACGCTGCATGGAGGAACAGACCTTCTCTTTTATACACGAATTTCTCTTCAACCTTCATCGGTAGGTATCAATTGTTAAAAACGGTGGAAAGTTGATGATAATTCACAAAAAAAAATAATTGAATAAAATTGTATACCTACAGTGCAAAATTCAAATCAATTTGTCAAATTTCACGAATCAACTATATCAAATCATGGTCTCCGGTATCGAACAAAATTTTAATCACAAATACATCGTCACGAATTTATGCTGTTCAGTCTGTTCTGGAATAGAAGATGAGTAAGTTTTTCAATTCATGCAAGAAAAGATCCTCATCGACTATATACCTCTAAACTACTTTGTAAACAGTAAAGTTTTTTGCCAAGACTTAGTTTCCTACATTTTTCAAAGTTATTATTGAGAATTTTGATACAATTTCTCTCTTGCTAGACCTTTTGGTTCTGAGATGTGCTATGGACGAGGAGTTTGCGATACAGACCCAATTCAAAAATTTGGAGATAAAAAAACATGGGGCATCGAGGATAACATATCTGTTACTGCCACAATTAGTATCGATGATATCGCACTACATGAATACTCTAAAGACGAGCAACAACATTCAGTACTCAATGACTACGATTTTGAGAAAAAACACGAAATTGAAAATCAGATCTTCAAGAATCTAATGGTCGGTGTTCCCTCCTTTGGGATGAAATCACTGGTCAGTAAAATCCTCCAAGATTTCGGAAAACTCTGTAGCGAAGAGAGCAAACAAGAGATAAAAAAAGGACTAGCCAATTCCTGCGACAGGAACTCATCGCAGGGTATGAGACTGTACAAATTCTTATATACTTTCATCAATTTTACTCATAAGCCAAAATTGGTGATTTCTTTGCCTCTGATTTTTTTTATTTGGTGAAAAGATGTGATCATTTCTACGAATTTTACTAGGAACGTCAAAGAGTGATACGCTGAACGGTTCAATTGTAAGCATACGTTCACCAATAGTACATGCCGAGTTCTGTGAAGAATCGAAAGTTCTTTACGAAGCGCCAGTGAGGAGAGAATTCGTAAGAAAAACTATTAAACCTGTAGGCCCTTTCACAGAACCACCAAATCCTGGAAAGCAAATGAAACTTGGAGAACCATATCGCGTACATAGTCGAGTGGCCAAGGATTTTTATAAAGATTTTTAGCTCAATTGATTGACATAATGAAAAATCAAGTGAAGCTTGAAACCCGTTTATTGTGTACTATAAAAATTATTAAACTGTGAAGAAAATCGAAGCAGGATTTGAAACAGAGCAGATGAAATTAGAATCTTGACTGAAAAGGAAAGAAATTTTTGCAGTAAAATGAATCAATAAAAATATTCTTGATAAAATTGCATTATTATCATTTCAAATTGAACTTTCAGGGCAATACAAAGTTATTGGAAAATCATTGCTCAGTTTCCACGATGGCTATTCTAATGAAGAAAATCAGAGTAATATCTGATCTAGAATGTATTTGTTTAGATGAAATTGGAACGACTCCGGATCAAATAATTAATAAAATAAAGTTTGAAAAAAATATATGACTGTAAGAATTGATCGATTGTCAGTTGTCACATGTCAGTCTTTTTAACCGGTCCTTCAAATTTATTCAATTTTGGCCCAAGTATGAAATTCCCACACGATCGTTAATTTCAAAATTCAAAATTAAAAAATTTTAAATAAGGACAAATTTAATGAGACATTCATCTGAGATGACATAATATCTTATACAATGTTTAAACCATTCCCTGACGTAGTCGTGACGTGAGTATATTTTCTTAGCTCTTTTGAAGTAATCAACTATTCAAATTATTATTACATATATTACACATGCACCAAGTGTCATAGCTTAGCGGAAGACAATAGAAAATAGAAATTTGTCTAGTTATACATTTCAGACAAAGTTGTGGAAATCCACCAGATACAAATTACTCCATAAACTGGGAGGACATTGCAAAATGGGCTTTGGAACACGGCAATTCAGAAGACGCAGGGCAATCATGTCCACCACAAAATACAGTGGCGCCATGTAGCAGTCCGGCGATTGATTGGTGTCGCGTAAATAAAAAGAAACAATACTAAATTTCATTTCTTCTGGAAACGCAATATGGACTTTTTCCAATATTGCAGGTCGGTGAATCTTTCATGCGCGATGAGGCAACTGATAATGAAGCAGATGTCTGTGATGTTAATGAAGTTAATAATTCATTAAGGGCACATGATCATCCGATTCCTTTCTCAGAAATACATTATCCGAGGTAATATTGATTTTATAGGATTATTGATCACAGTTTTAGCATCAGTACAATTAGAAACTCTTCAATTTGAGTAGGATTTATAAATGAAATCTCCGCAAAATAGAAAATTTTGTATAGAAGTACTTATGCAGAAATGATATTGTATTGTATTAAATTGGTTTTTATGAAAAAAAATCATCGTTTCAACTGTTCGCAGTGAAAGTGTGAGCCAACTAGCAGCTGATGGATATCCAGAATTTCCCTCACCTTCAGAGTACAGACAAAGAATGCGTACACCTGAGCCGCATGAACGAAGAATGCAACCAGAAAGGCGGTACGACAGGACGGGCAACTCTGAACGTGAGTTTATAGGCTTGCTCCTAGTTTATGTGGTTCATGGTATTACAATGTCGAAAATATGCAGATAGACTCACCTATAGATTCATTGTATGGCTTCTTGGAATTGGTAGCAGTTGAATATGAACTCGAATTCTCTGCAAATGCCTAAGTCCATCTAGGAAAATAGGAATAATAACATGTTTTTATCTTCTTCATTCAATATAACTATTGGACTTGACTATTTTACATTCATCCATTTATTTTCTGTAACAAAATTTATTTGGTATTTATCATTTCAGTAAATCGATCAATGCAAGACTCAGATTTCAACAGTAAGTAGAATTATAAATCAAAATATGCCACATGAATATCGGGAGCAGAATTATTTATATATTTCTATGGTCAACAGATACGTCTTGCTATGACAGAACTCCCCTAAGTCCGATGCGTGAGTATTTTTTGAAATTCGAAGATTTTTTTATTTTTATTTTTGTATCTAACAGACTAGAATTGGCTTCAATAATCATAATCACAACATCGCCCAACTTTCAGGAGACTTCTCTTGTATGGAAGATTTGTACGATTCTACGGCAGATTATCAATCAGATATTATGTCTTATCGTAAGTACCAATGACTTAAAATTTGATTAAATTGACCATTCATCACGCATGACTAGCATGACATATGACAAACTTGATAATTTTTCTGAATAAAAGAATATACTCCAAGTCTCAACTGTTGTTTCAAGCTGGACTGAGTAACTTAGGATAGCTGTATTTCACACCTGACTTAAATTACGTGAAATTATATAGAATTACGTAATTGCTTTGTTCTAGTTGAAGGAAGAGCTGAAAGAAACAGACCAAACAGCATAGCAGAAGGGTATCATTTTCCAGGTCGTGCCTATGGAAGAGCGGACAATGGTTGTAAATTATAAGAATAAAATGTCACACTGAAATTCTTCCGACTTTAACTCATGACCATTCATTATTATTCAACAGATGATTGTAGAATGGTAACAAGCACCCCAAAAAAGAATCAAAGAACAACCAGAGCAGAAACTTTTGGTAATCATAATTTAAAAAAAAAAATATTTCAATCAATGAATCTCGATCATTTAGAAAATTCAGCTTAGCTGCAGCTGATCAGAATAATTTATAAAATGAATGAATCAATTCACACAGAAATGGCAGATGGATCTAAAATGTTCAATGTAACATTCGAGGAGTGTCTACAGTTCGGAAGAAGACTGAGACACATAAGCGACGTTAGAGACACCAACGGATGTCAAATCATGCACATGGATCGTGAAATTGAAGAAGAAGTAGACGGAGCAAGGCACAGAGTCGACATTGCTCGGAGGTGGTTGGATTTCGACCAAAATGACGAAGAAGAGGGAGCTGGTTGTTCCTGAACAACACAACAAATATGAAACGCAAAAAAATGTCAATAAAAATGGAAGATTGTCTTTATCCCACAATATCCTGCATAATAATAAATCTATTGAATTTGTCCACATATAATTTACATCTAATTTGCATTTTTCCATTTTCAACGAATGGTTTCAAGGTACAGTTAATCGAAATTATGCTAATTATTCAGGCGATCAAAAAGGCAGTGGAAATATGAATGGAAATGGAAAGCAGAGTAGCAATGGCAAACAAAACAAAGGAAACCAACAAAATTTCAGTGACAAGTTTCGTCGTTGACAAAATTTCTTTCTCTAAATTCAAAATTAACTAAATTATACAAATTTGATATAAGTGTGTTTTCTTTTCGAATCCTGGCAATATTTTCCAAGAATTAATTTTCCCTCGCAACTTATTTTGGTACTCTAATCTTCTGGTAGAAAAAATATACAAATACAAAAATCTGTAATGGATGGATCTTGCTATGGCGGTAATAAAGGCAAAAACTTAGGTAAATAACTTTAAAGGGTGACTTTGAAGTTCCTCAAAAGGTATCTCTCATCTCAGATTAGTTAAACCACAGATTCGATACTAATAAATAAACAGGGGATTGGGGCAGCTTGAGATGCAATTGCCATTACGGTCACTCCAACAGGGTTCGCAAGGGTGGCGAATGTCGTTGTAAGAGTTTATACCCAAATATCAAATTCCAACAATAAAAAAGATCTATAACTGCATTAGTATTACAGCGAATTAGTTATGCAATGAGTCAATCAGGCGTCAAGGTACGCGAAGGTAAACAATTTCATGAAAAAATGTCAAATCTGTATAATACAAATTATAAACAAGCTTTAAAATGTTGTAGAATATTATTCCCGTTACAGCCGCCACCATCGTTCCCATAATGGGAAGGTAGTTATTTATTTACGACTCTCTCAACCGTATCTGTCTGTGAACAATCATAGTTCATTATGGTTCCTTTTTTCAATTTATCAGAATTTGTTCGATCATTTTCTGCTGCGAAAATTCTCCGACAAGAAAAGATCTAAGGACATTTTTACTATTTTGTATTACTTAAATTGATTAATTTTAGGAAACAGCACATACTCCGAAGTAGATGAAGATGTAGAAGCAAATATGGAAGATTATCGTGAGTTGAATTTCGTATTCCTCTTTCAATATGGTTATGCTTAATTTTTCCAATATTTAGTCATGAACATGACGTCTCCGTGCACCACCTCAAGGGGCAGAAGTTTTAGTATACCTTGTACCACCACTTTGAATAAACTAACAGTGACTTCAGAACCAGTCGTAGAAACCGAGGAAAGAGGTGAAAAAATGAATTGATATTTTAGAATTTTATTAAAAATAGTAGAAGGAGCTGAAGACAGAATTTTTCCGAGGCTATTCTGCATTTCTTTTTCATTTTGGGAAATTGTTACATGTGTGTGCACACGTCATAGAAAGAAAAAGCAACTATAAAGAGAAATTCTTGATCAGCATGTTTTTTTCTGCAGAGATATCCCGAGATATAAAACAGTACAACACAAAGATAACCGAGGAAGATCCTTGTACTGGTAAAAAATCTGTGATGCACGTGTCCCACGTTTTGAATAAAAAAACTGGTACGTTAATAACTGTTCAAAGGACCGATCACACCGGAGGATGCCCTCTCCAAAAGAAGAATTTATCAAATTTTGATCAAACTAGCAATAATCTTTCTAAACGATATGGATAAACTACACCGTTTTCGTTTTACTTCAATAATATATTTATTTTCAACGGAATTTCAATCACGATTAAGATAATTTTTTAGTTTCCCTGTTCATTATCTCACCTATAAACTTCTAACCTTCGCTGTTATAAATTAAATAATTTAATGAGCAACTACATCCTGAAAAAAGTAGAAAACAAATTGGCAATAATAACGAAAAACCAAAAAAACCAGAAGAAATCTACAAAAGAAATCATAGATGTTTAAAGTGTGTTATTTTGTACTACCTTGTGCTCTTGAAGAAAATATTTTCCTTCACTTTTTCTCACTTATAATTTTACTATATTTCGCAAATGTTTGAAATTGTGTTATGAAAATAATGCGTGGATTCCATTCCTTCCAAGCAACGAACGTTCGTGAAGGTAATTGTCCAGATCACGGGATTAATATCTAACTAGATGCTACGGGGGCGGGAAATGAGAACGTACGAAAAACGCGTCTCGATCTATGATCTACGTTATTTTTTAGTTCATGTACGATTGGCTGATCTCCAGGCACCCGCAGCACAGCGCACTGGCCACTGAGGTCGTGGCGTCGCGTAACGGTATTCCTTTGAAACTCCGTGCAAAGCAATGGAGCCTCATTTCCAATAAAATTCGGTGGCTGTACGTAATGTGTTATTGAGCGTGTAAAAAGTGAATATTTCCGTGTGTAGTGATACTTTTCTGGACCGTAAACGCCAGTGAACACATTGCCGTAGGTGAGAAAGCCTTATATAATAGCATGTAACTATTAAAACCCTTAAATAATTCCGAGCCCGTAGAAGAAAAAATATAAATATAACCTATATATCTATTCTCTTTCAACATGTATTTACATAGATATATACCACCGTATATACTCGGAGATATATATATATGTGTGTGTAACGCGCTTCGTTTCCACGTAGCTATGGCAGTATATCCCCTTTCCTACGTGCAGATATCACATAATAACTATGTATTTATATGCATGAGTATAGGTGTGTTAGTAAGTAGAAGTAAAAAAGACGTATGTACATACATTCAACACGAGTCTGATTTATATGAATGCTTCGCTAGTCGCTTCCAGCGCCGTATGCCAACGTAGGTATACATACATACATACATACTTACATTATACGATGGTATTAAGGGTATTCGTGTAGCTTCGAGCGTCGTACGTGAGTATCGTTAGGAATGTGCGTTTCTATACATATATATTCTACGTAGGTTCTATAGCGTAGGATACCTACTTCGGTAAATACTAAATACGTTGCAGCGAGTTAGGAGCGTGGCGCGATATCGTATGGCGCTTGAAAATCTGATACACTACAAGAGTTGATATATCATTATAATCTTTTAAATAAAGCTAGTTATTCACTTGTCTGGCTAGTTCCCACTGGTTGTAAGCCTAACGAAGACGAAGAAGTTATTAACTTGTCTTAATAAGAACACGAAATAATATTTTCCAAATATTTGATTGTCTTGTCAATTTTATCGTCTTATGTTAGATTATAAAGCTAACCACCTTTCCGTTGACATATTTTCTAACAATCTTATAATATGACAAACTCCCTTCATGATTATTCATTCTTTTGCGACGCTCAGGATGAGCTAAGTAGTCAAACTGACTTCGGATTGTTCGTGTGTTCATATATTTCTTTTGTTTTATTTGTTTATTGTTCGTTCGAAAACTTGTATTATACGAACCCGAGATTCTCATCGGATTTTCTATACGCAATACATACTGCTAAGTCGGCGGGAGGATTTAGAACAGAAATCCGAGTTTGAGGCGGAGGTTCGTATTACATGCTGCGTTAAAATTTTTCTACCGAATATAGTTACCTCCTTTCGCGTAATCGTATACCATTATCTATTCAAGCCGTATTTTGATATTCAAATAAAAATATGATTTTCCCGAAGCTAAGGAAGTTCATCTCCAAAAAGTAATTCACGCCTTTTTTATTCCATTTATTTATTCAATTATTATTTACTTATATTTCTGTTGATCAATCATAAACGTTACTTTTTATAATAAATACATACTCGCTGAAGACTTCACCAAAGGATATTTGACTTTTATGTTCTGAATATACTAGGATGGATTGTTGATGATAATGAGATGTACCGCGCGTCTTTATCTAATCTTTCTTCGTCATATATTATGTTCAGATGTAACAAATTTTATACAGTACGTATGTGTACTCGTACGGTGGATAGAATTATACATAGAGTCAACCGGTGGCAAAGAAACGTGTGTTAGACGAATAATATTCTTCATTATTCAACCGTTTGATAACTAGGTCACATGAAACAGGTCAACGGAGACACTAGCTATTGTTGATACAACGAAGATTCTTGTAATTATGATTATTATACAGAACCAATTTCTCCCGAATAGAGTAGCAAACAAAAAAAGCCCAATAATGTCATTCTCTTCCTCCAAACTTCCAATAATACAACATTATTATCCGAGTTTCACGACAAATCGATTCGGTAGGACTGCATACAATCTATGCTTCATACTTAGGCGATAGTCATTCTCGTATAGTATGTAGTACCTACTACATACCGTATATGTATATGCAAAGTATACTGGTGTGGTGGGAGTGTCTGGAATGTGGTAGCGCGCATTTCTTTTTCTCTTCGTACCTCTCCCAGTTTCGTTCTTCTTCCTTTTCCTCTTCTTATTTTTTTTTTTGCCTCTGCTTCTGATTCTTTTTTTATTTTCGCTTCTTTGTTTGGCTAAAGTTATTCGACGTTGCGAATGAGATTTGCGAAACGGTAGGCTGTAGTTCTCCGTCGCGTCCGCTTGGCCGACTTATACTCCAGCAGGTATCATACACATATATATGTATATACATGCGTGTGTATATTTTCTCCGGGAAGTTGGTATGTATATCTACCTATGTATGCATGCATACTTCGCCTACTTCGCCCAGGGTCTGTTATAAGTTTACACTTTACAATTCAGGCTAAACTTAATGGGTAATGAGCGCTTTGAATGGAAGGGGAGCAGAGTAGGAGTCAGAGAGCAACGTCCCCGTCAGTGTATACGTAATGAAATACTCTTAACAGTGTTTTAAAATCGTGTACATAGGTATGTACGATAGATACATATATACATACGTATGTATAAATACGCGATTCGTATCGTACGGGTTACTAAATTTCTTCCTTCTGTTTCAACTATTCGCTTGTGCAATACCTATAACTATACGTATTTAGTTATTTTCGAACCAATAGGAATTAAAGCGTATATAAATGTGAATAAATTCATTTACTACTTGAGTATCAAAGCCTCTCATTTCTTTGAAAGTCTATTATAACGTAACATTATTATAATGTAATATGTAACACACTAGCTTCCTCGTCGCTCGGATGCATAATGTAGATATAAATGTATATAAACTGTATACCTAACCTGTAGATAATGCCGTACTACCTTGCGTGTCCATTACTCTACGAGCGCCGTGCAATTATGTATATGGACAGACGACGTACAGTCATGAAGAGATATACCATAGAAATCAATATTAGAAATTCAAACCTAGCCGTGAACATTTTTCATGCAATGTTTTTACTTGGTTAACATTCGTATAAAATGCAAAATGAAGAAGAAATGAAAAAAGGGGAAATGTAATGCGAAAATGAATGAGTCAAATGACCAATTTGAAGTCCTGAATTTTGAGTGTCAACGCGATCCCAAGTGGCGGCCCTTAAGTTTCAAATAAATTCTCCAGGTCGCGCGTCGGAACGAGTCGTAAAAATTTATATTTTTAGTGATGACTCGCTTCACCGATGTGATCCGAACCACTGCTGATTTTAATTCGAGAGAGAATTGCGAGTCCCGATATTTCTATGCTTGAATGTCTTCCAAAATTTATATCTTACGGTATATACATGTACTACGGGCATACTATACCGAAGAAGGAAGGAAGTATTGCGGTTCTCAATTCAGTGATTTCTTTATTTACAGAAATAAAAATAATAAATGAATGAATAAATATTGCATAATATTCGTTCATTTATAGAATGGAAACGCGCGGTAAAGCAAACGACCACTGTCAGTGGCGGCGTTACACGCGTAATATATTGTAGATATATACCTATAGGTATAAAAAACAGACCGTCTTCAACCGTCTACCCTTGCAGTGCTCCATCGATCGGACAACATTTCCGATTGTGAATACCATTCGAATTTTTTTTTCTCTCGAATGGCTGGAGCCTTCGAAACACGGATTTTCCCTTACAATAAAGAATAAGATGAAAAAAAGAACTGCTGTCGGGCTTATTTATCTGTTGGAAAAAAAAGAGAATATGGTATATGGTTCATCGACGAAGATTTTTTTTTCCAACCACGTTTCTGCTGTATATATTGTATTATACGATTACGCGTCGTGACGACGACGCTTATAGCATGTATTATAGGTAGAGTTTAAAATGGTCGCAAAACGCAGAAGCGTAATGCTTGCCCAATGTTTTCTTTTATTTTCATATTCGATTTTTTTTTCTGTCGTTCTTTTATTTTCGTAACTATAGTATACTGCAAGTGTATTTTCAATTTCTCGCTTTAATAAGGAAAATATTTAATTTTTTTGTCATTTGTTGTTTTAGTTTCTTTATTCTTGGCATCTGCGACTAACAACAGTCTGTACTTTTTTCTCTTTCTCTTTTTCTCCTCTCTACTCCCCTCTCTCTATTTCTCCTCTCCATCTTGGTAAATGCCGCACATCGCTTTTTCGCTACTCTCCATACAACACCGTTGCCTCGTATAACTACACAGATCTATCCGTCTATCTACCTACCTATAGACGACCGTATATGTGTTGTAATAAATATTGCTCAGGATAAAATAACTGCGCGGGCAGGGGCGGCAGGGGAATGTGTTGGGGGTTTCAAGGTGGGGGGCGACCTTGCCCCGCGCGGCAACTGCTTGTTGCCAAGCTACTCAATATAGCATATAGCAGATATATGTAGTATAGGTACAATGGATGTATGTATTGTATACGTATGATGTGTGTACATGATATCCGTACATACACCATAGTATAGCTATGTATGTACATATGTATATCACTATGGGCTATAGTATGGTATATGTATATACGTAACGGCGAGGAATTGTGCACGGTATATAAACCTGGCGCATGTATTTAGCTAATGCGCCTCTCTTGATACGTAATATAACGTATATATGTGTACATACCTCGGCTATGTCCGTATGTATGTATAATGTAGGTATATATATGTAGGATAAACTTTGTTGAATCGTGTGTGATAATATATACCCTATGCTATGACTAGACGAATACAAGCTATAAGGTGTATCTTGTTTCGAAGCGTGCGTAGGCGACTCGCGAGTCCAAGTCTCCAATCCAACATAGATGACAAAATTTCTGTGTGTTTTTTCCTCGACAAAGTATTTGGTATATATAGGTAGATGCAGCTTCAGGCGTGAACCATGAACAACGCAAATGTGTAATAGAGCGTCATGCGATCTGTGGGACGCGGCGCGCTCTGAATACTCTGGTTAATGAATTTTACTCTTTTTTATCATCTTTGTCCAGCAATTTGTACTCCATTACTTTTTTTTTTATTTTTTACTTAATGTAGAATTTATGTATTCTCGTATTTGAAGATTGAATTTCTCTCGATACAGCCACACCGATAATATACTTTGTATTATGGAGTAAGTTTATCCAGCTTTTATTTTCACACAAAATATTATTAATATCATACGCTTGAACGCAGCTACTTCATTCAAACCACTCGAATCTATAATGCATAAAATTATCATTTGATTACCATCATTGAAACCGTGTGCTGCAGTCATTCGGCGGTTCTCTCAAGATTGGTATGGTTTAGGTTAGGATTCGGCCATTTTGCCTCTATTATGCAATCTTTTGTCCTATTTTAAGTCCAGCGTTAGAAAGTAAATGAAATATTTATCGTAAGTATAATATATTTGCTGTACGCGGCGTTATGTAAAATAAACAGTACTACGTAGCTGTGCGTATACCTTCGTTCTGTTCTTTTTTTTGTCTATGTAGTTCTTTTGTTTTTTCCTTCTTTCTTTTTTCTTTTCTTCAATGTGAAGTCGATGATCGTCAATTTTTTCATTTCGTTTGTTTATTCTAATTCTTCTACCTAAGAGTACGATAATTTATTGATGAAGTAATAGATTATCATAGAGAGATATGCAGCGATGAATGTTTTGTTTTATCGCATATCGTGAGTTATAAAACTCTGAATCTTCCGCGGGGTCTCTGGGGCGTTCTGTACACTGTAGTACAGAACAGGGAGCTAAAATAGCCCCGCCCGCGACCTATGGAGTTCGAGAAAGAGAGGTAGATCGGTTATATCGAAGAACGGTGCGTTGAAAAGAGCGAGAGGAAGAACGAGGAAGAAAGAGCGAGTTACAGAAAGAGAGAGAGAGAGAGAGACATGCGAGAGCGAGAGAGTGAGTGAAGAAAGAGAGACATAGCGATGTCAAAGTAGAAGGGGAGACGCGCGCCACAGGGAACGGCGTTCACCCGACTAGTTTCTGCTTGCCACGTATCTGGCAGATCAATAATTTCTGATCTCTAACCCACAATAAACTCGAAAATAGTATATAAACATCATTACAACAAACTGTGAAAAATATATATTTAGTATTAGGGGTTAACATGGATATAAACTATTGTAAATTTATCGTTACTGAGTTATTATAAGTCGAGGGAATAAAAGGAGAGAAGAGGAGGGGTATGAAAAATAAAATATAAAAAAGACCACGTTTAATGCTAAGATAATAAAATTAAAATAAAAAAAAAGTATTTCAATGCGCAATCTTATCGATAATAGCGGATAGAGAAAGAGAGTAAAAGAAAAGGGCATATCTTTTTTTTTAGATAGAAAAAAGAAGGAACAGAAATCAAACAGAATAGAACTTATCGTATTCGAAACCGCGATATGTCGGGAGCTGGTGAATCTGTGTTGTTGTCTTTGAATGTGGTAGCGATCGTAGCGATTAGTGCCTGTTCGAGGGAAGAGGTTCGTTCGCGAGAATAGCTCTCGCACTCTTCGCGAGTACGCTATTCCGCACTGGCGAAATAGAACCAAAAACTGTATATTATTCGGGCCAGAGACGTGTAAGTGTGATGATTATTGTTTTGAATGATTTTTTGTTTGTCTTTTCTTGAACTACAATCTTTACGCGAACGTTTTCATCGTATCAAATAGTTTACCGTTAAATACTATCCATCCAATGCCTAGGCGTACGTACGTCACATTCTAATACGTTGTTTTTCTACGCTCTGAAATATTGTTATCTAACCTTTGCTGCTGTTAGCGCTAGTGAGAAACCTCCTGCTTATTTCAATTATTTTCTATCGTGTGAGAGCCACTACACCTTCAAATGAACACAGTTCACGATAGTTTATTATATTTTTCATCTCATTTCAACGAACATTTTTACTCCCCGTTGGTGATAGGTATCGGTGATTATTTTTTGTCTTATTCTCTTCGTGATTCCGAACCCTCTGAAGTTTTCTGTATCGTTTGACTTCAATCTATAACGTTGTTCCGAAAATTCAATCCTTTAGTTTTCAACGTTCAGAATGATAATTTTAATGTTTTCTTTTTTCGTGTTTCAAGAATGAAAAAACAAGAACGAAGTTCAAAACCGTAGGATATTCTATTAAAACCAGCTAATAAACTATCCTGAATTTGATGTGCAAAATACTCAGATATTTGATGTCAGTAACAAGGAATAAAATCTTGAAATTGATATATTATACCACAAAATTTGGAATATTGCATTAGACATTTTATTTTTGTGTAATTATAGATCTCTACTGGCATGGAGCTAGGAGCGCACTGATAGTGATAGTCTACGAGGTAAGATTAATAATCTAAATTATTTTTGAAATTATTCATGAAAAGAACAAGTGAATATTTGAGTTTTTCTCATTTTGGTTTGTCTGATTTCGCTGATACCTGTTTGTCTGCAGATCTTGGTTTCTATGCATTGCCTGCCAAAGAAGAACTAAGCCCAATGTTTCCACACAATTCTAGTTCACATGAGATTTCTACTGAAACAAATGCCTTCGTACAAAATTCCAAGGTTAGTAACATCATGTACATACTTACTTTGTAAGTTTCTTTGCTTCGCTGTAAAATAAAAATTTCAATAAAAATTTTCTCATACGAAGAAATGACCTTCTTATACTCGATTGAATACAAATTTAGAGAACAAACCACTTCATTATTTAGTTGATAGAGGAAAAAAGAAAAAATTGCAAGAAATTTAGAATTGTAGTCAATAGTTTCTTTTTGGGACGACAGAATCGAGGTCAGAAATAGTGAAGGTTTGAAATTGTGATGTTAGAGTCGATATTCGAAATCCTGTTATTCTTACTCTTAGATCTCTTGTTCCTTATCTTCTTGCAAATAATATTTCTAATCAGTTATTTTCTACTGTTATTTCGTAGGGGGATGTAGTAGTATTAATGGCAAGTAGTCTAAGTGGGGTAGAGAAGGGGAGAAGACCAGACAGCGTTAGGTACTGTGATATCGAATCCACGAACAACACTAATATGGCAGCACCTACCAGCCACCCCATCGCTACCACCACCAATGGCTTCTTAACCGTCCTGCCGCGCCAATCTGGTAAGTTTCTTCAATAAAAATAATCGTATCCTAAGTTCTGACGCATTACGATAGTCAATTGTAGTCCTTCATATCTTGAATATATCAATTTTCCATTCAATGAGATAGATAAAAAGAAATTGATGATAAATGAGGAAACGTTGAGAGATAGATACATAAATGTATCTTAATTTCGGCTCTTTTTTGGAAACCTTAGAAGAGGGTTTGTGCATTTTTCCACCGTTCTATTTGCAGGTGAGCTCGGCTCAGCGGCTGAAGGCAAGGCCTGCCAGTCAGTGGCGTCAGCAATCACAAAAAATCCAACAAAAAATCACCTTCTAATAGATGATAATAATAACAATAATAATAAAAAAATTAAAAATAATCACAACAATGCAGAACATAATCATCACAAATACAGAAAGCAAAACAGACCGGGTTCGCCTGGGCAGCTGGGAAGCTCCGCCGATAACTCTAAGTCTATTTCTAAGCTGTTAAGTGATAATAAGGATAGCTTTAGTGATCTAAGCGTTAGGGTACTACAAGTAAGCATAAATTTAAATACGACAACGGGCGAAGTACGTCAATTTACGGGGGAGCCTAGCCTAGTTAGGATACCCAAGTCTGATTGCCCCCCGTCACTGTCGTCCAAATCGTCCTTTGTCGAGAATTACTCCTTACTAGGGTCCCGCCTTAATAAGGGCGAAAACAATAACCTTAAGGCTAATCTTAGTTTGATAAGTAATAATAATTACTCCAAGTCTGTGATATTGCTCAGCTCAACCCGCTATGGAGAATACTATCTCCTCTCCTTAAGCGGCGGTGTCGGAGAAGGCACAGCTCTCGCAAATTTTCTTATTGAAAATAATCATTTTTCTTCTTACTCTCATTCTTATTCTTCTTCTTCAAGCCGATGGGAAAGTGTGAAATTACTAGCTATTAAGTACTACTATCATCTTATTACCGATCGTGGTAGTGAAATATGCGGCAAATTGACCGAAGATGATCTTGAAAATTCTTCTTCTGAAATTCTCATCTTATTATACTCAGATTTTGATCTGTTTTATAAAGATGTCTTGTCAATGAGACAACAACAAGAACATCAAATCGCTGTCACAAAATTATTCTTAAAACTATTGCATTTCGACAATATCAATAATTTAGAGTTGTCCCTCGCACAAGCTCAGAATTTCGCCACCTGTTCTTCCAATACGCTTATTATTATTATTGTTTTAACAAACGACAAATCCACCTGCAATACAGTGCGATCATCTTTCATAGAAAACATTACGAAAGTTAAACCTTCTTTAAGACACGTCACTGTGAACGAGCTGATGCAACGCATATGTGTTCCATTAATGATAGATTTTAAGGTTTATGTTAACAACGTTAGTAATAATAACAATAATAATAATAATAATAATAATAATATTGATAATATTATTATCGGAGAAGATAAAATGATAAATATTATTAATAATAATATTAAGTATAATCCAGATGTTATCGAAGACATTGTTAACGTCGCTGTGTGCTACAAGACTAGTTGTACTACTATGACTACTAATTATAGGATAGGATTTCAAAATGATGGTATTAGCTATACCCAAGCAACAATGTTTACTGTTGGTGCTCTTTCATTTCAGGATAACAATAAGTCTAACAAGCCTCTACACGCTAGCTTTAAGATTGATAAGTATCAAGTGTCTAATAAGATCGACGATAAGTTTAACTATAAATTTAAGTCTGTATCTAAGTCTACGCTAAGTGTTAGGTCTAGCGATAAGTCTGAAAAAACTACGTCTCACTATACTCGACTAAACAAATCTGACGATAAAGATAAAAAACAAATAATAATAATAATAATGCACGTTATGTCGGCTGTTAACATTCCTCCTACACTGACTACCTGCGAGCCTACGATGACGCTTAAACGCCAACCTGCAGCCACCGTCGCATCCAAAACTAACACTGTACCTGCCTCTCAAGTGGAGAAACACTCAAATTTCGTTGATAATGATTATAACAATGATGATGATGAAAATGATGAAAATATTGTACTGCTTAAATCAAGTTACCTTAAATATTATCATAAATCAACTAAAAGTAACGGAACTACATCAAACCATGACCAAAATAATGATGATTACTTTGTCTCCCTTAATAATAATGATAAGGAATTTTATGAAAACGACATTGAATTGACAAATAATAAGAACACGATCAATGATATATCTGATAAGAATACATCAGAATCTTCGGAATATTGCCAGACCACGTCTAAATCTGATGATAATTCAGTGGAAATCAAAGGTCTGATATCATCAAATAACAATAACAATAAAACGACAACGTTGCTTGCATACGTGCGCAAACTGCTCTCTAGCTATCAAAAAGCTTATAAAAGCGACAAAGCGCAGACCGAAGTTCTGCGTAAACAACTTAAAAATGTATTGGAAAATATATTTAATCGTCCATATTCATGCAACGAAACCTATCGATCTTCTTACGAATATAAAAAACGATGGGGTATTCCTATTGTATTTGGATTGGCTGGAGGTGGAGAAAGTTCACTTAATACTGGCGGCGCTGCTAATTGGGGTACCGCACCTACTGCTGCTTCTAATAATAACAATGCTACTCAATCTAGCTGGGGTGGTACACCGGGAAATCCACCAGTCGGAACCGGACCTCCGAGCAACTGGGGAGGCAACAATGTCAATCGACCAGTCACCGCTAATCCAAATCAAAACCAGGGTCCACCTAGTGGCCAGAACAACCCAGGTGAGGGTAAGACATCAACTATTACACTTTTATTTCTTACGTTTTTCTTATTTAGTAGATATTGTTATATCCTCATTCTAATTTATCGAGTTCATATTAACAACCATCATCTCTGGAAATGGAAAATACAGTTGTAAGCATCAAAACTTGCTTCAATACATTCATCTTCAGCAGTAGTTGATGAAAATTATTGTGATATCCTTTTTTTTTTTTACAATAAAATGTATTTTCCAACAACAGGTAATGTGAACAAAGTAAGCAATCCGAATCAATCTCAAAATCCACAATCTGGACCGCCGACATCTCAGTCAAATAACTCGACATCGGGGAATCAGAATAACGGGCCATGGCCTCAGGGCAAATCTAGCAATCCTGGAGGACCTGGGCAAAATCAATCTGCTCAAAATAACAACAACTCCGCGCAACAACCCTCGCAGCCTGGTGGCATTGCTAACAATAATCCAACTAATAGTGCTACATCAGCGACTGGGAATAGCGCTGGTACACCCGCAAGCAATAATCCATCATCAAAACAACAACTTGAACAATTAAATACCATGCGAGAAGCATTATTCAGTCAAGATGGCTGGGGCTGCGTAAGTATTTCATTCAAGGAGGTTCATGCCTGTTGAACAGTGGTGGGGACTCACGTGATTACTCCTATGCTTATACACGGCAATGATCCACCATTACCATTGTTGTAAAATTGACAAATGAGAAAACAAAATGTCAATATATGGCAAGATATTTAGGTCCAACTACTTTTCTATCTCTGATTTTGACCTTCGAGGTAATATGTGTTGTATTTCGCGCCAAAGAATATATATTTTTACTGTCAACGTAATTATTGAAACTTCTCGTGAAGACACGTCAACTGCACGCTCTCAGGTCATAGTTGGCTACACTGTTTCAACCAGTGTCATGGCAGCGCCCTGCTGCGTGTACACACCGTGTCCGCGCTTCCCACTCCACCAGCGGATGCAACTAATGTTTATTTTTCAACGATTTGTAAAAAAATGTGCAGCGAAAGCTGTTTCTATCAATCACAAAATAATGTTAAACATGTGCTCTATTCAATTGATAATTTTTTATTGACTTGGTATATCTTGATCTGCAGTGAACAATCGAAAATCAAGCTGCTGAATAAAGCAGCCACAGGGCTTGTGTATGAGACTCAATTCTTCACAATTATTCTCTTGAAGACAGTGCAGGTGAAAGTTCCCCAAAAAATCAGAGAGTTACATTGAAAGCCGAAAAATATATTATGAAAATTGCGAGACAGCGAGATATCTTGATCAAATGGCATGAATTTCCTGAATCAGAATTCAGTCTCCACTAATCTGTTCAATCATTCGATGTGATAATTTCGACTGAACAAAATTTCTCGTTTTATTTTTACAGCAACACGTCAATCAAGATACGAATTGGGAAGTCCCGTCATCCCCTGAACCGAGTCTTACCAAAGATGGCGTTCCTATGTGGAAACCACCTGTTAATAACGGTACTGATTTATGGGAAGCTAATTTACGAAACGGAGGACAGCCGCCTCCTCAACAACAAGCTAAAACACCCTGGGGGCATACTCCTTCGACTAATATCGGTGGTACTTGGGGAGAAGATGATGATGCTGCTGATTCTTCAAATATGTGGACAGGCGCACCGACTCCTAATCAACCAAACACTGCTCAGTGGCCTGGAGGAGCTGGCAATCAAACCACCGGCGGCAATATGTCCGCAGGAGGTAAGCTAGTCGTATATTTTGCCTGCAATGATTTTTACCCCATGTTTCTTTATCGAAGTATTCTCCAGTATTAAAAGCGTGATATTTGAAAATAGTCCGCTCTCAAAACCTTCATGGCAATGTATATGCTTAAGTAACATACATATTCACGAAAAATTTATTTTTAAACCAGAAGAAAAGACTCATATTCATCAGTTTATCACATAAATCATATATCGATCATTAATTCATGATTATTTAGTAGAACTACTGTTGTACAGGCTTTTAGTTATTTCATATATCCCGTATTATTGTCCTAACATCATCGATAAGTCATTTAGTTTCAATATATGCTTTAATTTTCGTTTCGCAATATGTTTTCGAATCTGTCAAAGTAAAATGAATTTTTCAAAACGAGAATTGGAAAAGCAAAACCATTAGAATTCGAAGCAATTCTCGTCATCGTAAAATTGTTTTCTTAGGAGGCTCTAGCTGGGGTGATCCAAGAATGGATCCTAGAGATCCTAGAGATATAAGAGGATCGGTTGATCCTAGAGAAATGCGCGATCCCAGAGACCACAGACCAATATCATTAGATCTAAGAGATCATATGCGAGTGATGGACCCAATGACTCGTGATCCAAGAATGGCCGATATGCGCGGTGATCCACGAGGTATATCTGGACGCTTGAATGGCGCCAGTGCAGATGCTATGTGGGGACAGCCGCCCGGTCCGCCACATCATCAAATGGGACATCAACACCCATCAGGACCACCAGCTAAAATGGTTAATCCATCTAGTATGAATCAATGGGCAGCTCCACCTCCAAAGGAAATGATGCCTGGGAAACCATCAGGTTGGGAAGAACCATCACCACCTACTCAACGTCGAAATGTTCCAAATTATGACGACGGTACTAGTCTTTGGGGAAATCCAGCACCAAATCCTCGCCCCATGCCGGGAGGCAAGGTTTCTCATTGGAAGGACTTACCCACTCCAAATTTGGGACGCGGAGGTATATTTTTGTTATCACAAGTTCCAAGTATTCCGTTTGTTTCTTATTTTTACTCACTATGCAATGTATTCACCTTCACTATATTGGTATCAATTGTTCCAATGAAAGTTTTGAATTTATATGCCTTTAATAGTTCATTCTGTTTCATTTTTTTTTCCGTATTTGTAGTTGATAATAAATAGACAGTTTTGAAGTAATGCTAAACATTTTCCTTAATAATGCAGCTCGATATGCTTCTCCTCGATATCTTTGAACATTCACATCTTGAAACTTTGATGCTGATCTCATTTCTCTCACCTTTTCATTCTAATAATCTTTACCCTTATTTGTCATTTCTATTCCTCATACTTAGGTATGCCGTGTCCACCTGGTATGCCGCAAAACCGGATGCCTGGGCAACCAGGTATGAAACCTGATGTCGGTGGACCAATGTGGGGACATCCGACTGGTCCAGGTGGTGGTGGCGGTGGAGGCGGAGCTGGAGTTGGCGGCGGTGGTGGTGGAGGCCGTAATGGATCTTGGGGAGATGGGGCACATGATACCGCTGGTGGTTGGGATGATCAAAAAACTCCTGGAGGCTGGAATGAGCCACCAATTAATCCTGCTTCTTCATGGGGCGGAGGACCGACAAGTCATAAACCAAAACCAATGGGACCCACCGGAGGTTGGGGAGATGCTGATATGGATCCCACTTCTAGCTGGGCCCATCCACCAAAGCAAACTCTCACCAAGGAACTCATATGGAATAGCAGAGAGTTCAGATATCTCTGCGATTTGGGATTCAAGGTATAGATATACTTTATTGAATGAAAAGAATCTGACGAGAAAATTGTTCTTTGTGCATTGATTTCTGATGATTATAATATTTAATTTTTTTATTCATGGTGATTTGATTATTTATCCAAGCATAATTTACATCCCATTTTTCCTTCTTTTTTTCTAGAAAGAGGATGTGGAAACTGCATTACGAAGCCGTGAAATGAACAGAGACGAAGCTCATGAACTTTTGAATCAAGTACGCCCTCTAGAGCAATGGCGACGCCATGATACTCATGCTGGATATGATCCTGCTAGTCAAGCTGCTGCCGTTGCTGCTGGGTATCCGCCAAGGTTTAATCATGTTGCGCAACAGATGTCTTTCCCACCGGTAAGCTTGTTATGATAATTTTTTCACTTGCAAGCAGATCACTTATTCTGTTAAAAATTATATATTTGGGGTATAAAGAATCTCCAAAAATAATTATAATCCATACAAAATTTTATTTTTGTACTTATTTTTTTTTTTCAATTTAGAAATTTGATTATTTAGTTGAAAATATCACAGAATATGTGCGCTAGCAAGATATTTTCGAATAATATATTGAGTTGAGTGATGATATTGGAGTAACATGTGATGAGGATTGTGAGAATTTGAACAAATTTTAACAGGTGTTCTGTTTGACCTAACATTGATTGGCATATGGTTAATTTAGAAATTAGTTTAGTATTAATTTGGTGAAGGAGAAAAACGTCAGCTCCGCAAAAATAATGATATATCGGTATGCCGAGACGCAGCCTTGAAATGTATTTTTTTTTCTTCTTTTTTCACATCATAAGAAGGTATAATTTATGTTTGAAAAATATCTGTTGTAAAATACTTTTTACGTCTCTTCATACTAAGTATGTCCTCTGGAGAAGTAGATTTCATATTTTTCTCGAATTTCAGAATAAATGACATTTCCTGTTATACTGATATTCCATTTCTTGTAAACGAAGAAAGAATACTACTAGATTGAATAATATTCTCAAGGCTGTGTAAATAGACATTTAAAAACAGCCATATGATAGTCGTAAGGATGAGAGAGAGAAAGGAGCTTAGGAAGGGTGAGGGGTATAGGGTGTTCGTATTGAATACAGGGGGCCGGAATGCCCAGCGTGGGGTCCACTGGTGGTATGAGTGGTTCGGTCGCCAGCGCCAGTCTCCTCAAGCTACAACAACAACAGCAACAACAAGCGGGTGTTCAGTTGCAGCAACAACAGCCCAGTGTCACTGCGCCGCAGCCACCTTTTAACCAGGTGAAACACGTGATCCGACAAAAAATTGAAACAAAAAAAAACACTTTTTGCAGATCTCTTTTCACCTTAGAAAAACTAGTGTCTCCTTTTCCTTTTTCTCTTCTTTATGCTTTTCCTTTTCTTCTTTGTTGCTTTCCTTCTGTACAGAAATATCTTTTTATCTAGATTCCAGTAGTAGAGTTGAATACGTAAAAATACTTGTTGATTGATTCGAATGAATGAGTTTTAAAAACCGACAAGTTTGAACTTTATGAAAAGTTTTTTTTGGTTTGGCAGGATTTTTTTATTTCGTTGTGTAAATGTTTCTTCATAGTTGATCGACTTTTTGACCACTACTGTCTTAGCTTGGAGTTTATGTTTTGCTTGTTGTGTAGTGAGTCATGATGAAGAAAATTATTCAGCTTGCGTTGCATGAAAATTGCCTGTGCTTGTTTATTTTATTTTATCATTTCGTATGTTATAAAAATTGTTGACTAATTTAAGTGAAAATGCTTGAGTCTCGATGATCAGTGATTTTTTTCCTGCTATCTTTCTTTTTTTTTTTTTTTATATATTTTTTGTTCTATTTGTATTTTAAACCGAGAATGCTATTATATTTTACTTGCAAAATTAGAAAAGCGTTTTACTCTTTTCCTTATCAATGAAAAAAGGTAGTCCCTAGTTTCTTGAAGTTTTTAATTCAGGAATATTTGATAATTACCTTAGACCAATGAAATGTTTGGTGATGAATTTATGCTTTGTAGAAAAATATAATAAAATTTAAGTAGCTAGTTGTCGATGTAAAATGAAAACAAATGTAAAATCTAATTTGTTTTGTTTGTTTAGACTTCTCGAACGCCTCAGAATCAACCTAGTAACCAACAATTGAGAATGTTGGTACAGCAGATCCAATTGGCTGTACAAGAGGGATATTTGAATCATCAAATATTGAATCAACCTCTTGCTCCGCAGACTTTGATACTTCTCAATCAGCTATTGCAGCAAATTAAAGTTCTGCAACAATTGCATCAACAACATTCACTCCAGAGTTCATTGAAAGGAAACAGCCAAACTGTCTTACAAATTAGCGTACAAATTACTAAGACTAAACAACAAATTGCCAATCTTCAAAATCAAATCGCTGTTCAACAAGCTACATACATGAAACAACAACAACAACAACAACATCCTCCAGCTCCTTCTCAAGGATCTGATTACTACAAAACTTCGGTTCATGATCCTATGTCTGCGCTACAAAATACATTCAGCGATTTAACAATGAACAAAGAACCTCCAGTGGTAAGAGAATATTCGCAAAATGTTGAAGAAAAAACAAATTTCGGAATTCTATAATGTAATTCATTATATCTGATCGTTTTTGTTTTTTGTTTTTGATACAGAGTCAACAACAGTCTCGCCTCAATCAATGGAAACTTCCATCTCTGGATAAGGAGGGTGATATTGGTACTAATGAATTTTCACGTGCTCCCGGTACTACAAGTAAACCACCAACTACACCAGGTGGTGGTCTCACTCAATCACACAGCAGTCCTAACATGAATCCTTTACTAGGACAAGGAGACGGGACCTGGTCTTCAAGACTCGGTGATAGCGGATGGCCTGATGCCGGTACCAGTGATTTAACAGATGGTAAAGACTGGCAACCTGGTGGCGCTGCTTTCACTGATCTGGTACCGGAGTTTGAACCTGGCAAACCATGGAAGGTAATCCACTCCCAATACCGCCAGTATTTCAATTTGAGAGGAATAAAATGACGAAAATTCATTCATAAATTGAATTGATAGAAATTACAATTTAGTACTTAAGGGTTGTCCGGGTCCACCTATATTTGATATCGTTTTAGGGGAATCAGATGAAGAGCATTGAGGATGATCCAAGTATTACTCCGGGCTCCGTTGTCCGCTCACCTTTATCCCTCGCCGCTATCAAGGATCCTGATGCCATATTTTCTTCAAGTACCAAAACTTCCCCTCCACCTTCTGCTGGTGCAGAATCATCAATTCCTAGTCTCAGTAACTCGACTTGGAGTTTCAATCCTCCAGCTCCAACACCTAGTGCTTTTACCAGGTAAGAATTTGCCCATACTTTGATTACATCAAGATGACTGATTCAATTTCTGTGTCTTTATACATCCAATCAATTATATAGCACTTCTTTTTTGTATCATTTCTCTGTTTATCTAGCTCAAAAAATACTTGGGGCGAATCTGCGCCACCTCCTACTGCAGTAACGTCTGAATTGTGGGGTGCTCCAGTTGCTAAAGCTCGCGGACCTCCACCTGGACTTGGAAGTAAAGGTGGCGGCGGCGCTAGTGCCAGCAACGGTTGGGGTTTAGCTGGTGTTGGGCGTTCATCAAGCTCATGGGGTCTACAATCTGGAGCTGTTACTAATGCCGGTTGGGTTTCAACTTGGCTGCTGTTAAAGAATTTAACACCACAAATCGACGGATCTACTTTGAAGACACTCTGCATGCAGCATGGACCTGTACAAGACTTCAGATTATACTTAAATCATGGAATAGCTCTAGCTAAATATTCATCTAGGGATGAAGCCTTCAAGGTATAATTTCGATTGGTTTTAACATTTTATGTTCTACAAAATTTAAAGATTTTGTTCAGTTATTTTGATGGTGAAAATTTATTCATCAGTTCATAATATTTAAGAATTTTTTATTCCCATATGGGCTCTTCATATTGTTTTTGTGGAAATATGATTTTGCAAGATTGAGTTTTGATCTTGCATCAAGAATTTATAGTATGTCTGAGCAAAATAATGTTAAGTATGATGAACAAACATGATCAATGTATAAACAATCTTTAAGTCGCTGTAAAGTCTAGAAGTTTTTGTTTTCAATCTACTTACAAATACAAGCTTTTAATCCATATTAAGAAAAAGCGTTATTGTCACAGTAGTTTCTTCATATGTCTAATGATTAGATAATTTTTTAATATCTAACGAATGAATTGCTTTTCTCATTTAGGCCCAGGGAGCATTGAACAACTGCGTCCTTGGCAATACGACAATATTTGCTGAATCTCCGGCCGATAGTGAGGTCCATACACTATTACAACAACTGGGCCATGGCGGTCAACAACAAGCCGGTGGTTCCGCAGGATCTGGATGGGGTCTAAGACCAACGAGCAAAGCCGCCCCTCCAGATACATGGGGCGGTAGCTCAAGTCAGCTATGGGGTGCTTCGCCAGCAAGCAATTCTCTGTGGAGTAACCCTGGGCTAGATAGCGGCGATCAGCAACGAGCCACCCCCAGCTCACTGAATTCTTACCTGCCCGGAGATCTTTTGGGAGGTGAGTCCATGTAGGGAACTCCCAGTATAATGTGAATATAAGACAAACAAAAAATTGAAAAAAAATGATGAAGACAAACGAAATACTCAATAATATACACTTGTTGCGGCGAAGATAAGTTATGAAATACCAAAAGTATATGAAGAAGAAACAAAAATAACCCATGTTACTTCGATATATTTCACGAGACTCGCATTTCTATGATTGTGACCAGTTTTTTTTTTTTATTTTGCTAGAACTTTACTACTTGTTTTCGCATAAACTATTACAAATGAAAGTAGATTGTATTTTGATATATTTATCTCGAAGACACATAATATTTCTATATTTATTCATAGCATATGTTTATTATTTTTTTTCTTTTGTTGTCGCGCGTGGGGAGGGGAAGGGCGGAGGGTAAAATTGTATACCGAAGAAAGTCATTTTGAAATAATTGGAATAACAGAAATGAAAACAAATTTTTATCGAATATAGAAATGAAAACTTTTGAAAGTCTTCTTGTGTGTAATGTCAATTACAATTGTAGGGACACAAAGAAATTGAAAATAAATTAAGAAACTTCTAATCTCGACAACATGGTCACAGAATAAAAATTAATTGGAGATAAAACCCAAACGAAGAAGAAAAGGTTATCAAATAGTTACATACTTCACAAACTACCTAGATGCATACATGAATAATAAATTATTGAACAAATAAATACTTAAATAAACAAAGAAAAAGGATATTTAATTGTTATGCGACGATATATAGTATATAATAATCAATACATAAAAATTACTTTATGTTTGATTATAAACTGATTTGTCATGAGAAGGCCCGTGCTTCCCATAAGTCATACAGGTTCCAGGGATCATCTCTTGATATTTGGGGATATTGTAGGTATGTGCAAGCAATTTAATTGGAAAAACCAACTGGAAAGAAATTCTCATTTCCAACAGATACACGTGAAAAGAGTTTATAAGCCCTCTGATCCTTCAAATGGGGACAATTTTTGAAGTCGTTCTGTTTTTTTCTATTTAAATTGCTGCGTATCGATTGATCCATACAGAATTTTATTGAAATCTTAGAAATCGTGTCTAAGAGTGTTCCATTTAATTACTCACCGGTCAAAGACTGTAGTATTAGCGAGTATCAAACCTAGACTGTACCAATCTAATCAAAACTTTACGAGCATTGACGTCTCTTATGCTTTGTTTAAGAAATTATAATTAAAAGCAAGGGCGCAACGATACCAAATGTTATATCGCAATAACATAAATTTTATTATATTAGAAAAAAAAGAAAACAAAAGTAAGAAAGAAAGGAAGATGAAAAAAATAAAATAACAATAATGATAATATGAAACTTATGTAAATCTAAAAATGCCACCTGTCGTGCCAATGTTCAATGTGTCTCTGTACCATTAATTATATAGAGTTTAAAACTTAAAGGAAACAAGAAAAAAATAATAATAATAAAAAAAAAAAAAAAAAAAAAAATTAAGATTAAAATAATAATAATAATATTAATTTAATGGAAAAAAAATATACGTTCAAAATCGAAAATAAATAATATATCGCCAAATAGGTATGCTCCGCATATGGAGTATATTTGGTGGGCCTCTTGTGATATAAAAGGCAGAAACGGTCAAACGAAGTCTTATTACTATCAATCATTCTATCGTTTGCCTAAGAATTTGGTTTCTTTGCCTCTTACTAATTCGTATTTGAACGATTTTACGATCTAAGAGAAAAATAAGAATAAAAAGACATGCGCAATAAACAGCGAATTGAATACCCAGACAACAAACAAAAAAGTAATATATCTTTGATCAAAGATAAATATCTACAAAATGAGGATAAATTGAAATGAAAAGAGAAATGAAAATACAACCGCGCAATAAAATGATTGATGATCGCGAACATATGTAAACACATACATACACACATACACCTATAGTATATGCGTTTGAAGAATAAAGATAAAAATAAAAATAACCTAATTTTTAAGAAAAATTTATAATTAAGTTCGAGATAAAATAAAAATAAAATAAATAATATTTAACTATGACAAGCCAATCTCAAGACAACGCCGCTTATAGATTATGAATGAGCCCCGTTCTATACATAGGTATATACATACTATAATTAAATTGATTTACTTAATACCTATAAAAAATAAAAATGAATTGAAAAAAATGAAAAATACTAACTAAATGTGTATAAAACATGAAAAAAAAAATGAAAAAAAAAGAATGAAAAATACTAAATCCACATGCTAACGATCATATGAATGTAAGTGTAAGTACGAATAGATAAGTGATTATATTTAACTATAATCAACAAAGAAAAAAATGAAAAAAAATTATCATATTATTCAGGCCTGTCTCAAACACAGCCATGAAGAGCTATACATCTTATTTTGTGCGACGAATATTTATATATATATATATATCTGTGTATATATATATATACATCGATCGGACAGTATATCGTTTTTCTCTTTATTTATTCATAAATAGGTATATGGAATATGTATATATATATATTTATATACGCTATTTTTTCTTTCTGTATTCCTAACAGAGCTTCGCTTAAAATATTTGTGGAGAAATGCTTTTTTAATAAGTAACCTCCCCCTGCTCCCGCCCCAAGTAATACAACATACTAGTATAATACCTTCGTAAACACACAAGTAAATTCAACATATACATACTACACACGTATGAATCTTCTTATTTATAGTATACCTCTTCCATAAGAAATGAAGAAAGAATGTGATGAATTTGCCGTGAGACAAAGATCATTCTGTGTGAGTGAGAAATTACGGCATAAAAATATGTCAAAGAGTGGAACACGGTGTAGTCGAGTAATTTATTTCGAAGATTGAACTTAGAATTTTAGGGAGATATTTGTTGTGATAATAATATTGAAATTTAGCACTTAGGGATAAACATATAATTGATTAAAATAATTATTCTACGCGTTTAAAGGAAGATAATATAGAATATTAATAAAAATAAACAGTAAGATAAGGTAAGATACATAGGCGAGGAGAAGGAAAAAAACAAAAAACAAAAAAACAAAAAAAAAATTAATATGACTTATATTATATACATATTGTCTATATTATTATTATTGATTGATTGATCTATTATTATCTATATATTGCATATTAATTGGTAAGAAAAAAAAACTATAAAAAAAAAAACACAAAAAAATCTATATATTATCGTACACACATCCTTGGGAATAAGTATTGCAACAAAACGATTTTTAATATTATTATATTTATTATGAGCTATTAGCTAATAATGGTCTATTATGATTTATAATTAGTAATTATTAATTATTATCGCCCCCCCCCCCCCCCCCCCCCCCCTTCTAGTGATTATCATGATTATTAAATGTTGTGAAGATGTGCCGGTAGCATGTCAATAAAAAAAGGAGAGAGCGCTAATCGGGGTGCTCTTATTATAACATTATACGATATCAGAACAAAAGAGGAAATACAAGGGGAAAAAAATGAGAAAATGAAAATTTTTTTTAAATCCAGAGAAGAAAAGTGAAGTAAAGAAAAATACAAAATTAAAATTCCACAGAAAGAGAGAAAGCACATCAATGTAATTTTCAAAGGTTCGTTACCTTTGTTAACACGCGTCGAAGCCACATTCAAATCCATACTCTCCTAAACTTGCCTAATTTCTGAAATTCAAATAGTCAAAAGAGCAACAAAAGAAAATGAGATGAAGAGTATACAGTGAGATGATTACATATACGCAGTATTGTCGTATTTAAACAAAAATATATATATAATATACTACTATATATATCAAACGTCACACAGGCAAAACTTGAATTTATTGGCATGCATTTGAAGAAGAAAAAAATAATGAAACAAAGATTTAGAAGGATCGACGCTTAAACAAAAAAACGAAACAAAAATTAATGAATAAAATTTAATCGTAATTTAGGGATAAAAAAATTGAAAAAAAAAACAAATAATTAAAAAAAAAAACACACTTGCAATGTGATATCTCGTGTCTTGTCTGACGAGACGTTTTAAGATAGTTGGCGTTTGTTCTTTCGTGTAAGTTAAGGTCTATTAAAAAGGTAGAGAGCGAGAGTGAGAGAAGAGGAAAAATAAGAGAAAAAAAATATATATAAATGAATAAATAATGAGAAAATTTCCGTATGAACGAATGTTTACCGAAGAAAAGAATCATTGTTGTCGTCGTGGCTCAAATCGTGTGATCCGAATTTGAGTGATATTTTTTTTCATTATTATTTTTATTATAATTTTTTTTTTCACAAGTAAGGCCGTTACTTTATTCCTTTTGTGAATGGCAAGAAGACTTTTTTCTTCTCTATTTATAACTAACAAATTACCTATATATGGTATACTATATATATATTATTATTATTGTTATTATTATAATGTCACATAGTATACTATCACTTGCGGTTGTTGAAAAGGTTTTCTCGTCTTTAGCAAATGATAAAATAGTTTGCAAAAACAAAAAATCCATAGGATCTGACTCCACATGCCATTTTAGCTTGTAAGCGTTTTCAATGAATTAGATTATTATTATCATTATTATTATTATTATTATTAATTATTATCACAAATTATATTATGCTGAGAAATTGTCTTTTTTTTTTTATTTTTCCTTTTATTTATGTTATCAGAATTCGCGATAGAGACTCTACTTCGTGAATACGACCAAATAGGAAAGCTAGTAACGGTGTAGGAAAACTGCCTAGAAGAAACGAATGAAAAAAAGAAAAAAAAACAGTTGAATTAAATAACTAGTTAGCAGCATACACACGCACTCACATACACATCCCCACACATTTTATTCAAATATATAGGTAACATACATGAATTATAGGTATAACATATGAATTACTATGGGTATAGATAATTACTATTATTATTGTCATTATTATTATTTTAATTAGGCTTGATAATGAAATACTTCAGAACTAGTTATAATTTTTATTTTTAAATAATACCTATATATACTATAATCGTCTGTTGAAGTAATAGAATTGTCTACACATGAAATTATTTTTGTCTTATAATTGTTAAGCAAATGGTAGATGTGTATTATTAATTTTTTCTTTACAATACTGTAAATATCATGCGATGAATTTATTATATTATTCAGTTATATAGATAGGTATGAATAGCGCTGGATAATCTGTACACGCAGTGAATTGTGTAAAACAAAATGGAAGAACAAAAAACATCAATGACAAAAACACAATGTGGAATTATTATACCATATCAGGAATTAGTATCAGATCAGCAATTTTTCTTCCCATTTTAACAGAATATGTGTACATAGTTTTATTGCTTATTAGAAACGAAAAGAAAAAAAAAAAACCCAGTAATAATAGTGAAAGAGGGAAAAAAAAAGAAAATTTAACTGAAAAAGTTAACTAGTAAAATAAAGTATTCTTATCTTAACAGTGTTCGTTCCGTAGTATGTTGTCAGGGGTCAGCTAGTCGAAATACCCGGTTCCCAGCGACACTCGGATAACGCTTTATGAAGTATTTTTTGTCATTCTTTTTTTTTCACTTTTTTCTTCCAATTGAATTTTTATTTTTATTCATTCCTTTATCTCCATACTAAAAATTTCATTATCATTCTCAATACGTAGGAAATCTTTTCGTTTATTAATGTTATTACTATTTTTCATTTCATTTTCTTGAAATTTTGTTTTTCCAAACATTTTTGCGTAGTACGACAGAAAAAGAGAGAGTTCGGACCACTGATGAAGAATGTTTAACATTAGCGCTAAACGAGAATAGTTAATTGGTTTCGATAAGATATTTAAACGAGAACACAAAGAAAAAATAAGAAAACGAATAATAATGATGATAATAATAACAATAACAATAACAATAACAATAACAATAAAATAGGAACAATAGTAAGAAAAGGAATCATGTCTCTTTGAACCGTTGTGTTTGTAGATATATCTAAATGAGAGATCCTCGTGTCCTTTTTTTTTCATTCTCATAATTGATTAGATTCTAATTTCTGTCAAATATCTATCTCTAAGATCCACTGACATTTCCACTGACATATCCATCAATAGGAACGACCTCTTTATGTATCGATCTGTGATCTCTGAATAAATCAGTGAAAAAGTCTTGGGTCTAGTATATGAATATTAATTAATCAAATAATTAATTGATATATGACCACTGACTGTGCTATGTTATTGGTTGTAACGCTGTACCTATAAGGGAAAGGCAGCACCTTATATAATTCCTTATATGCATATATATATATATCTCATGTATAAATATCATATAGTATATATATATAGATATATACGTATAATATACCGCTCTTAAATACCACTTATTATAATTATTAGTAATAAGATAGTCTTATTTTAATTGTTTATATTTTTATTTTTATGAAACTCTTAAAATAAAATCCATTTCTTACATATAGTCGGAAGAAAAAAATAAAATAAAAAATATATATATATATATATATATTATACATGGACACTTACGGAGTCAGTGGACGAGATGTGTATGGATATTTTAAATTCATGTTCCAAGGCTCAAATTGACCAAAAAAATCTAATATTTATATATAAATATAAATATATATAATATATTATGTATATATTTTATATATTATCTATACAGGGTAAGTTGCCTGAAAGTTTCGGTTCGGGCGGAGCTTCAGTTGGCTGAAGCTCCGCCTTCATCCAATTTTACTTGTTATCGCCAAAATTTCAGCTGCCAGTCAGCGATCAGATATTCTTATCTTCAGATATTCCTATTATTGTGTTCACGCTGAGGCTAGTCATACAATGTATGGTTATGATTCACAGTGAGGCAAAAGCATCTACACAAATGCGTTCTGGGTGAGATCCGCTAGAAGATCTGGAACTTTGTATAAACAAACTAACGACATTTCCTTTTACAAATCGTTGTCACTTGTCACTTGCACTATTGCAGAAGGCGGGCAGTTTGAACACCTACTGTGAATGACAACAGCTAATAAAACGGATTTCCCATGGAACGTATTTGTGTAGATTTTTTTGTCTCACTCGGGATCATAATATATTGTACGACTAGGCTTAGCTTGAACACATTAATTGGAATATCTGGAGGTAAGAATGTGTGGTCGTTATTTGGCAGCCAGAACTTTGGCGATAACAAGTGAGAATGGATAAAGGCGGAGCTTCACCCGACTGCAGCTCCTCCCAAATCGGGACTCTAGGCGACTTACCCTATATATTATTTATATATTATATATAGGTATATATATAAATATATATAAATAAAAAACGGAAAAAGAACATTATTTATCAATTACCATCACACAGTTAATTAATTCTTATATCTGTGAAATTATTCACAATTTTCATGCGCCCAAACGTGTATACTGTTCAAATTACAAAAAAAAAAAGGGAGAAAAAACAGAAACGGAAATATTAATGTAACAAGTTATTATTGTAGGGTTCGATTCAATATTATATATGTACACACACACACACACACACACACACACACACACACACACACACACACACACACACACACACGCGCACACACAATATGTTAATTTCGTATCATAATATGCGAAATTAAAGTTATTTGGTGTGTTCGAAAAATTGTCAAGGTTTTATACTTGATCGTTAAAATAATCTATTTTTTTTTTTCTTTTTTCTTTCATCCACCGGAGGGGATGTATCAGAATTACATGGAAACGAAAATCCAATGTCAATCACACTGGCCATATTGTTATTGTAATCATAAATTGGTAATCTGCTATCGAATTAAAAAAAAAAAAAACCCAGGAATCAATTACCAATCTTTATTTACAACTCTTTATGCTCAATGGCTGCTCATTTTTCATGAAACAAAACAAAAGTATGTTACTGGTAGAATTCAAGGTCTCTTTATGCAGAGAGAGGGAGAGAGAGAGAGGAAAAAAATGCAGAACTGCTTTTAAACACATGATTGGGATAGATATGAACCAGTATGTGTTCACAAACTCCGACTGCTGATCTACTTATTGTTAGAACTTTATTTACACTATACATAATACATATTATGGAGTGATATAGGTTTCGAGCGATAAAATGTAGCAAGTGTTAATCTTTTTCCTTTTTTTTTTTTGCTATTTTTTTCGTCCTATATGTTTTTTAATATTCAACATTTGCCCAATCATAGTCGAATATCTGCTGTTGATCATAAAATATGAATTTTGTCTAAACTTATGAAACACCAGATTAGTCAAATAGTAGATGAAGTAAAAGGAGAATGATAGAAAGAAAGAAAAGCGAAAACGGAAACTGACAAAAAATTAATAAATAAGATTAACATTGATGACGGATAAACCCAGTTCAAATTTAGTATTATATGTGAAACACAACGTAAACACGTGCATCCTAGCTGTAACTAGTGACTATATAAGGGTATTTATTTATATAATAGTAATATTGATATCGATATATATTATTATGGCAAATATTACATATATATATACACACATATAATATTAGTTAAGACACTTCGATGTTTAGGATTTTTAGGATTATAGTATTTAGGTCTGTCGTCATTGTCGTCGTCGTGTGTCCGGTGGTATATTTTCATTCCAACTCTTTTACCACTCATTGTTCACCTACTAGGCGCACAATGCTGCTAATCTTAAATTATGAAAATGACAAAAAAGTTCTCTCAATCTTCCACATGAGACTAATAAATGATGGGGGATTACCTCACACACCAATGTGTCTAGGTATACCTATATCTATACCTATGAGAGAATCCAAACAGAGAAGCGAAAATATGAATATCGAAATAGAAGAAAAAAACTAGTCACTTATTAATAAAATATATTAAGAGACTTGAAAAACAAAAGAACAATAAAACGATAAGAAAAAACTTATCATATGGAGTGGCTATAGCTTCGTACACCAGATTTCAAAAAATAATTCTAATCAAAAGTGGAGAAGGATTTTTTTTTATCATCCAGTTGATGAATTTTGTCACATTTGGATGTTACGAAAGCAGCATACATACGCAACACATAAAGACACATGACCCTTTCCCTCCCGCCCCTCATACCCACTGCAACGTATTCACAAGCAACTACATTATATACTATATATATACATATATATGTATATTATGCGGTATAATACGACATAATGCGATATAATAATAACGATAATAATAATAAGAATAAGAATATTATTATGAATAAAAGTAACGATGAAATAATAATAAATTATAAGAAGAAGAAGAAAAAATGGATTAAATGAATAAATAAATAAACAAATAATATCATAATTACTACACATAATACATAAATAGTAATAATAACAATAATACATAATAATAATACATAATAATATAAAAATATCTATATGTTAATATAAAGTATATTATATTATTATATATATTTAGCAAACTTAACGATTTAGAGATACCATGAAAAAAAATGAAATTGAAGATAAAAATAATAATAATAATGATGAATAATAATAACTAATATGTCGTAGTCTGATATATGCTCTGTAAACCAATACGGGGCCCTTGTCGCGTTGAAACAATCGATTTATTGTTTATTTTTGAGAAATGGTAGTAGCAAAGACAACTCTACAGTGCTCAACTGTGCACAATGAATAGTTTGTACCACGATAATACTAAGAGGATGGATGGAATGTGTGAAATAGTATCATCAATCAAAGAATTATATATTTCCTAATAATAATCATAATAATAATTGGAAAACTCCTCCTGTTGACTGCTTTTGACTCTCAAGAATTTGTAGTAATCGTTAGATTACTTCCAATGCCATATACGACTATCGTTGATCGTCGTTGATTTGTGATACTATTTCAAAACTCTTAGGCACAAGGCAACTTTTAACTCGTATGTTAAAAGATCGGAAGCCCCGCGATAGAGCCACCCCTGTAAACCTGTGATCTCAAATTCCTTATATCAAAAATAAAAATAATAAATCTAAAAATTAAAGAAGAGAAAGAGGAAGAAAAACAAAAAATATATGTCATCTCTAATAAAATGTCTCGTACCAAGCAAGGAGGATAGGTAGATAATACTTGACGTACACATCCAGTTAGAAAAATGAAAAGGAAAAAAAGGAGAAGAAAATAAAACAAAAAATGATAACAATAATAATAATAATAATGGCGATTAGACATGACAACAACGGTTGCAATAATACATCTCATGCTTAAAAACAAAAGACAACAAGCAGTATAAAATCTAATAATCTTTTTAACTGAAGAAAAAAAGCGGGCATAATAACGAAATATGCATTTTTTATGCCCCTACCAGCGTGTTCTTGGACTTTAGGAGCTTCATACGATTTCAAACCACAATCAATTTTTTATGCGTAAAAGTAAAGTAAGTTTCAATGAATTAAAGATGTAACTTGAAATGACGTTACAAGATTAAAATTAATTCAGTGTTGTCTGAAATTGTTGCGATAGACTGATGAGATGTGGAGGCCAGGCGCCTAAGTACCTGAAAGATAATCCGCTGAGTCACGACCACCTCATTGTAATCTGACTACACAAATAATCTCTATAACAATAAATCAATGCTTATCTTCATTTTCATTATTTTTTGTTTCTTCATTTTTTTTCTTATTTCGTTTTCTCTGTGCAGTGAGCACTCACATTAATGTCAACGATCAAAGTTTGGTTTTAGTGCTAAAGTCTGAGCCTCCTGTCCAATAGGAAAAGTTAAACTGATGAAAAGGAGAATGAAAAATAAAAGTAAAGAATCAAATCAGCAAAGTATTTCGATGGTCTTGGGGCGGGGCGGAACAAATATTCCTAATGATGTGCAATAAAGTGTCAAGTAACATAATTCGAATCACAGAAATCTTGATTAACATTTAAATTGCAGTATAACTATACCTACATGGAAATGCTCGTTCCAATATTATTGGTTAGCTACTTTTGCAAACTTTTTTCACGCTCATTCGAAGCCAAAAGGGAAAAGAAACAGAAAACAAATAAAAAAAAAAAGTAAAATGAATAAATAAATATAAAAGCCTATGAGGGATCAATATCTTGAAATAATATCAATATGAAACATATTTTCAGACTATATTCTAACAAAAATTGATGACTGTCTATTTTATTGCTACCAGGCCGTTTTCGATGTCACAGCTTTTCATTCACCTTTGATTTTTATTTCAATACACATCAATTTGAATATTATAGATTTATTATCTGGTGGAGGTAGTATTTGTAACTTGAATGTTGCAAGGTGTGCTTGGGTCTTTATTGCATATTACTGTATGTTATCATGGTCGAAACACTATTTAGAACAAAAAATTAAAAATATGGAATGGAAATGGAAATTACATATTTTTTCCAATGCATTTTGTTGAAGGTGACAGAGAAAAGGACATACACATTAGCTAAAAACGCACCCAATGTGACTATCCTAATTGTGAGGAACTCTTATATGTGTGTGTGTGCGCGTGTGTGCGTGAAATATATATACACACACATATATATATATATATATATATATATATATATATATATATATATGTGTGTGTGCATATCTATAAGATATTATAATAAGATAATATATATTTGAATTTAATAAATATATATCCGTTAAGCTTAACTTGTAGTGAATATAGGTATTCTTAAGTATAAGATACGCGCGTATCGTTGGTTTTTAGTGCAATCTATGTCACATGGATTAATATTGAAAAAATTATTCATATAATTTCGGTCTTTTTTTTCTATCACACTATCTCTAACATTTTATGAAAATTTTTATGAGTGTGTGTCACTACAATATACAATTTATTCATATCTTTACTCAAGAAGCCAATCGTTGCGTGACAACGATACCGTCGAAAAAAAAAAATACGTCCAAATTATATATTTTATTACCCATGATAATGCGCTAGCTGGAAATCAAATATATTTCACTTACTATTATTATTGTTGTAATTTCTTGTTTTCATTTTTTATGTCGAAAATACTATCCAAACTACTCTCTTTTTCCTTCAATGAGTAAATATAGTTAATTTTAAGGTAGATACGGCTCAATTTCAGCTATTGCGGCAATTTTGATTACAATAAACAAAAAATAAATGAATAGATAAAATTAATGTTTTCTCCCTGATCGCATATTTTCAAACATACTATATATAATTGAAATCAATTTCTTCCATTGCGCGTAAATAATGCGTCAAGGTAGTAGAAGAAAGAAAGAAGAGAAGAAAAATCTGTGAGAAATAAAAAATAACCCTGCTGCTCTATATACGCTTAATTGTGTTGCCAATCATATTATTATTATTATTATTATTATTATTATTATTATTATTATCATCATTATTACTATTGTTATTATTATTATTATTATCATCAAGAGAAAACAAAAAAACTCGCGCGTAAACAATAGTATATTACATCGTTCTCTCTACATACAATTAACTCTGTGTCGGATACTGTAATCTAGATATATTATAATATTAACTACTATCATCCAATTCTCCCCCATATAGCAGGTATCATCTTTGCTCTAAAATAGGTTTAAATTATTAGGTCACAATTTTAGGGGTTAAATTGAAAAGAGGCAGTCATTTTGGAATTAATTATTAAATGATATTAAATATTATTTTTCAACGATAACCGAGAGATATAGAGAGAAAAAAACCAGTAATCATTATCGTTATTGTTATCAATTTCACAACATAAATATGGATGGTTTTAGTATGGAAAAATAAATTCGTGATACTTATCCATTAGGTTTTACAAGAAATGATTGATCATGAATTATTTCGTTTTTTTTTTCCTCGTAATCCTCAACGTAGAATGTAATAGCACCATGATCGGATACTCCATAAAAGAAATTTTGAAAATTTTTGAAAATCGTATTTGCAAATACTCTACTCTCGGAAGAGACTGCCTACCCGCTCCGGCCAGTAGCGAGTGATCACATTAGATTTTAAACGATTAATAAATAATTATAATTAAACGGTAATTCCATATTTCAGTGCCTAAGTAATAAAAGTAGAATGTAATTTAAGAAATTGGGTATCAGTGCGTATTTGTGGCCTTGCTTATGCATAATCTACAGCTTTGATCCATTCTTATATATTTATAGTCGATACTTGGACCACATAAAATTAACAAAAAAGAAAAAAAAAAAACCTTTAATAAATAACATTCAATGATTGGCTTTCTTTTTATATTCTCTGTTAAATATTACTTTAGGAATTATTAATTTGATAGTAACTACATATGAAATAAATAAATATTACAACAGGGTTGCTTTTCACTGATAAATAATAATATCGTATGATATTGTGCTCAATTCATTGATCAGATCTCGTTACATACCGAAAGAGATAATGTTAGGTGTTTGAAATTCTTTCTTTATTTAGTAAAGTTTGCTGGAGAGTTGTAGTGGTATCCCCATTTAATTTCCTTTGTTTCCAAAGAATTTGTACTTGGACATAACGTGAACCAGCTGCAAATATCTATGTGTATACTAGACATAATATACCAATATTACATAGATACTTTAGTCTTTTACTTCATGTACCACTATATCGATTGATTTAGAGTATTGACTATTAATATCTCAATTTACATAATTTACATGCCCCAAATTACTATGCATGTTAAAAGCCTGCCTAAATCTAGTCCTAAGTGCGTGCGAGCTGTGTGTGGCATTGAGTGTGTTCTCTTAAAGTGTGCGTTGATACTTAGATTAGATATACAAGTGACCTTAAGTATGCCTTTTTCTCTGGCAACCTTTATGTTAAAAATGCTTTGTTAAACACCATCGAAAGCTCTAAATGTTGGATAAACATTTTTAAGGTATTCTCAAACAAAGCCACAAACTATCAATTCTGAAAAACTACATAATCATATGGAGTTACAATCGATCTATTAACAAAGAGCAAAATGATTTGTTACCTTAGAGTATAATGTAGATCAAAGCGCTGGATACTTCATAGAAAAAGTAATAGAGAATTATCTAGTTACTTATCAACGGGCCTGGTAACTCAGAGTTTTATTACAAATTATCATAATTCGAAGTCGCTCATGCATTGCCTTGCCGGCTAGCCGTAACAACACGTATAACATATTGAAAATTGTAAATAATTCATCAGGCGTTTTGTTTTCGTACCATTCATACTTCGAATCAGGGTGACACTCGATTTGGGGGGCAAAGAAATTTGAATATCTGCAGATATGAATAATTAACTGAATGAATGAATTAATAATTCGATTTGAGTATACGTTGAGTAATTTTCAAGAAAACGTCTTGCACCAGATTAAGTTATGTGATAGATGACCCTGAAGGAAATAAAGTATGCCGTTCTAGATTCTACTTTCCATGCACGATATGATCATTTTTGAGACACAAAAGTTATGACAATAAGAAAAAAAACATGCATTTCGTAACGGTATGCGAATAATTATTCGAAAAAACTCATAGCAACTCACGATCTTTAACTTTTTGAAAGATATTTGGCTATTTCTATCATCATCCAGCACTTTTATCTAATTATTATACTGTTCGGACTTACATAATTATCTAGATATATAATTTTTGAAGCTGTGACACAAGATATGGAATAATTGATAAGTAACATAGTGTTCTTACCGGTTTGAAACAAATCTGTGAAGCGTGAACATCCCTCTGCACTATACTTCAATATTTTAAACATTATTAACATAAAAGTTTATTACATATATATATATTATATATATTATATATATATGTATATATATGTATATATATGTGTCTAAACTGTAATCTTATGCCAATTATACACACGAGTATTAAATAAAAATGTGAACCAGAACACTCAGACTAATGTCGCCTCTATGATGTATATGTATACTAATGTTGTTAGCGTTAGGGCTTATATTATTCTTATTCTTGTTTTCTCTTTTTCTTTCTCTTCTGGTTAAGATTTAGCGTTTAGATGCGTTATACTTCATTGTAAGTTTAAACCGTATTTAGGGAATGGTGAGTGACGTACTCATGATGCCAAGTAAATAAGTATATAGAAAAAAATAAGTAAAATGAAAACCAGTAACAGAGACGTTCCAAGACGGGTGCGCTGTTGTCCGAAGGTTCTCAAGAGACGTTTGCGATTTTCAACTGATCCCCTTTTATATTAGTACTATTTAAACAAAAAGTCTCAAGCGAATTTTTTTCTTGATAACGTAATGAGGAAAAAACGAAAGTGAATTAAAATGAATCATCAGAAGGATACAAAGTATTTTATCATTACATTTTCAATAATACTACTACTTTTTCTGAATGCTCATGATTATAAATATATATATATTATACTAAATCCTTAAATTTAAGACTGTTGTTAAAGCCATAGAACTGATATTATTGATCACAATCAATGCAATCTGCGGGAAATGAATTCTGCAGGTCAATAAAAATAAAGATAAAAATGAAAATAAAAATAGAAATAAATATAAATACTTATTTATTATCACACTAGGTTGAAAGAAAATAATATACACATACTACTATACCTATAGCTTCAAAAATTTTCTTGCTTATAAGTTTAGTTACATGATATTTCATGATTTTAAATTAAAGTCATTGAAATATACCAACTATGATTGATCAGTGACCCAAAAAAAATGCGTAAAAGTAAGTGAAAGAAAATGGAGAGAAGAGTAAAGTAAAAGTTACACCCGCCAGATTAACTTGAAAAAAAAAAGAAAAGAAGAACTGTTAGTTTCAATTGGGTTGATTGTCGATAAATGAATAGAAATAGACTGGGGTGCACTTAAATACCGTTTTTCAACCAGAAATTAAAGGTAAAAATATTTTCACCATATCGAGTATATATTATTAATAGGAATGAATATCAAATATTGCCATTGCAGTATGAATCTCTCCTGTGGGGGATGAACCAGTTGAAGATCGCAAAACCGATTCGTATTTTTCTCGTCGAACCTCAACACAAGGCCTTAATACACTTATCATAGCGATAAACCATGCATATTGTTACACTTAAAAATAATAATAATAATAATAATAGATGAAGAAAATAAATGAATATTCAATTTATATAATAATCATACCTTTAAATAATCACATTAAATGTAAAACTACTCTTGTGAAAAAAGAAAGAAATAAATAAATAATAAGAAGAAAAGTATATATTATAGTGAAACTGTAAACCAAATTAAATGATGATAATAATTATTATTATCAGGCTTCATAATAAACACGCCGTGCAATGGTTTGAATGATTTAATAACGGCAAACAAATGAAAAAGGAAACGTAGTTAAATAAACGATATCAATTTTTTCGGATGAGGATGGAGGATACTATAATGAACGGGCATCAATTAAAATAAAAAAATAAAAATTAATAAATAAATGAATGAGAAATGTTGAGGAAACAAACGAAAAAGAAATAGGAAAAGGAAAAACAATGTGAAATAGAAGAGAAATAAAAAACGAGTTCCATGTACCAAATATACGCAGCAGCCCTTAGCGTCACTGATTTTACCTTATTAAATAATAACATATATTTAAAGAAGTAAGTTTGTAATTTTAAGGAACAATATTATTGGTAATACTTAGCGACGTAAGGGACTCTATGGATAAGATATTATTAACATTGTTAAGTATAATATATATGGAAAAGAAATTGCAAAAGAAAATGAAAAAGAAAAAAAACACACATATACACACACCTTAGTTTTGTAAGGAATCACACACACGTTATTTTTTATTCTAGATATTTAAGGCAAAAACATTTAAGATGTAAGACTCTTTTCTTCTGGTGTTTGGTATAAAGGGGATTTCCAATTTAATCCAAGTATCAAAATAGAATTTTTTAACGCATTCACGCAAGATGCAACAAAATACTTATTTCATTTGAAGCTTCATAGATGTCATAATATATATATATATATACACTTACCTATACGTGTGTGTAGTGTGCGTGTGTAAATATATATATATGTATATATATATACCTATATATACATTGTAAATGCGAATAATTTTGGACAAAAAACAAATTTGAAATCCCTTCGATATTGACAATTATACATATATATATATTAAACAGTAACAAAAATAATTGTAATAAGAGTACATATTATTATTACATAGATGGAGACGGTCAAAAACATACCTAAATATTTATAAGCATATATTTAAGAAATAGAAAAGATGATGGTAAAGAAGGAATGGAAAAACTAGAAGTGCATTCTCTTATCTTGATACTGATATATTATTATTATGATGATTATTATTATTATTATACATGCATGCATACATTATATTGGTTTTAAAGGAGAAAGATGGAAGAGCAAAAAGATGTGGTTACAACCGCAACAGGTATTCGAACCGCATGAAAAAAAAGCCATGTGTTTTTGTCGCACTACATGTTATGAAATATAATCCATAGCGTGCGTCGTCGTTGCAAAAGAATTGTTTTTTTTTCTTTTTGTTGGTTTTTTTTTTTCGAGATGAGATATTTTTCATGCATTGCATATATATATCTAGGTATTTAAATAATATAATGTATGATCAGAGTCAAAATTTAAATATTATTATTCTTTATATTATTATATTAATATACTACTACACATATATTATATTTATAAAATATTCGTATCGCCATTATTATGGAATTTATATGATATCATTTTGTATATTTATCATTTTTTTTCTGTTTATTTGTTTAATGTGTTTATCGGGTATATACTATAAATTATTACCAACATATTATTATTATTATTATTATTATTATTATTATTATTATTATTATTATTATTATTATTATTATTATTATTATTATATTTACAGAAAGTTCAATTGAAATAATATAATTGTTCGATTATGATCGTTGTTTATTACATGCGTGTGTGTGTGTCTCTCCGTAGATAAGCAAGCAGTTTACTAGAAATATCTCGTTTTGAATAATATTGAGATGAGGTGTTTTCTCTGTTTTTTGTTTTTTCATTTTGTTTAAGAGTATCAAGCAGCTGTACCTAAGTAGAATAATGATACCTATTTCATTATTATTATTAATATTATTATTATCATTATTATTATTAGTTATTATTAGTTATTATTATTATTATATTAAAATATAAATCAATAAAAGGAAAAAAAAATATATATGAAAATTGTAACACCAGGGTGTAATCTACCACCCCCTCCACATCTGCTCAACTAATACGCTACAGACCTGATGATTCTATACTTTATGAAAATACCCAAAGTAAGCCAAGATTGAATATTGAAAATGAATACATAATTAATAATTATATTCTCTGATAAGAATTACAGGATACTGATGATGATGACTTGGCTAGTACTTCTCTAGAGCAAAGGAAAGAAATGAAAAAAAAGTTCAATATGTTGTTTTTAACTATACAGAATTCTTAAGACTAGATTCATCAGGACGATCACTTTACTGATTAATATTTTATCATTGTTTTAATAATCCATTTTACCATTTTACGTATAATAAATAATAGTTAGTTGAGACGTGTACCATAGGTAGAACATACATATAAAATATTATTATGGATACATCATATTCTGAGAGAAACAGATTACATTGATAATAGCATCAAGTGATTTTGATATTCTAGTATAAATATATTCCATTGAAGTCAGATTGAGGGTCGACTAGTATGATAATAAGTGATGTATTATAACGAATAACAACTCATAACATTTACTTTTTTCGTGCTTACTTTTTTCATTATTATTATTATGATATATTTGGAATATTTGATTTCCATGGCGAAGCGGTTTATTTATTAATGTGTCAGTTTGCATATAATTATTTGGAAAATCAATTCGCTGTGCTTTATCATGAATGTATTGAATTAATTTTTTTTTTTCCTAATTCTTTTTCTTGTCGCGAAATAACTGTGTAATCGGCGATTGAATGATTGATTGACTAATTAAAAAGACGTATAAGGGACGTTTAGTAATTTTGCAGAATATTCAATATCCTGTATATCATTTATTTCTATTCATATTAATTATCTTATATCGTATATATATGAATCATATGTATACGTCGATGATATATAGTTATTGACAGAAAGTCCTGCTATATGAATTATACAAATGATGAATCATGAAAATGCAAGAGTATTAGTATAATTTTACATACAGAATGGCATTATCTAATAATAATTAGGAAAATAAGATTTAAAAATAAAAAATAAGATTCAAGATTCAAATTAGAGTATTGGAGAAATAAGAAAATTGAAAAAAAAAAGAGAAAGATGTAAGAAATTTGCAAGGAATACCTAAGTATAAGTGTTCAATTATTATTGTTTGAAATACGGAGACACTGTTATTCTATTGTTATATTAGAAAACAGAATCGGAATCTATGAAAAAAAAAAACCTTGTTCGAGTTAGAAATATTTGAGTCAAATAGCGAAGACTAGTGATCTTACAATGGGAAGAGTGCTGGATATCCAAAAGTAATAGAAGACAAAGAAGATTAAAATAATATTGGGCCTAAAAAATACAATTTATTCAATGCAGAGGTCTGTGAAAATGCAATTACGTGAGCGCCCCCGTTAATTGAAAAATTAGAAGCTTTAAAATATCAATATTTGTGATATTAATGTAGTAACATTAAATAATAATAATAATACCAAAAAGATAGAAAAAATAAAACATGCTCTGGCTGGATTCATTCATAGTCTGAAGCTTCAATTTTTGTGACGAATCGACAAGTTAATAAATATTAGCCATGAGTGTAAATTGATATTGTATAAATCTGTTGAAACACAGTATAAATATTACAAGATTTTCATCCACTGCTGTTGCTGCTGCTGAGCCAGATTCAAATATGATCAGTAAGGAGGAGTCCTCTCGTTTGAACTTTATTCGGTATCCATTTGGATGTTTAATTTCCAGCGCTCTTTCACCTTTATGAACACTCTACTCTCACAATTATTAACCTATGACCAGGCATTACCATTTATAATAACTATGGGTATATGGTTATATCTCTCACACACACACACACACACACACGCACGCACACATAGGAAATTCAACAATATATAATATTTAACAAACATAATTAAATATAGTAGTATATAGGTAATATATTTTTGGCGGTAAGTGTTGGTAAATTCCACTCATTATAATAATAATAATAATAATAATAATATTAATATTAATATTAGATAACCAATAAAAAAAAACTAACTTTAATATGATTACAGTATAGTATAGATACATACCTATATTGAGGTATACACAAACGATGAAAGCTAAGAAATCATCAATGCGCGCATTTGATGAAGATTTGAATTTATACGCAGACTGCACATGTGGACATGTTAATTTTCACATTGTATGTATAGTTATATACATACATAGGTATACGCGAGTATATGGAATATCTCTTCTTCGTTTATTTTTTTCAATGAAAGTTATCAGTCACAATGATGAGTTACGGTGCATGCACATGCTGGAGGAATGAAAATTAGATTGTCGGTTGAATTACAATAATCATACTAACAAATACTCGATGATTTTGCTATATTGAAACTAACTTTCAACGATAATCCATAGAAAATGGAATTGTTTTCCTGATTCATGTGGCGTGAGCGATCCTCATGGCATAACAATTTGTCAAATTGAAATGTTCTGCTTTTGCTGTTTCAATGATTGAGAAGGTATAATACTATCACTTTATATTACTATGTTTGTTATTGCTGCTAAGAACTTTCAGTGAAGAAAAGGTAATTGTTCAACATTTTATTACTTTCCACATACAATTCGTGGCGTACGAGAACGTTTGTCCATAGTGTAGTAATGTTTTGCATTTAGGGAAACGAAAAAAATATAAAATAAAACAAGTTTGATGTGTGAATTGACAAAATGCATCGTTTAGACTAATTGTAAGCATAGTGCCTGAGCAAAAATGGTCTGACCAGAGTTTCAGTGATTTTGTGTTAGAATTTGAAAAACGAACAAAAAACAAAAGATGTGATTTTGAGATTGCTGACGCAGAATTTGTGACATAAACGGCGATCACATTAGGCATTGTTGTCTGCAGTCTCTCAATATTTATATTATGGCTCCGATTTCGTGAACATTGCAATGAAACATTTTATTCACATACCTGGGTAATTATGATTTTCATATAAGGAAATTCGAACGATTGCGATTCATGGGTTTTTTTCCTTTTCTGTTTCTCGGTTCATTAACATGAGATATACCTAAGTACATACATAGTCTCAATTGGAGTTACTTTAAATATTTGAAACTCACAATAATCTACCCTCCAGAAGTTCTGATCTGATCCGATTTTCCAAATAACCATATATGAATAAATAAATAAATGAATAAATTGCGAAAATAACTTTGAAATAATGATAAATAATAAAATAGATACCCTGACTAATTCCATGAGCAATATTATCGTTATCACGAATAATAATTAATGAGAAAGAAGAGAAAATGGAAAAGGACGAAGAGAGTAAGTGGTAAAACATAAAATGCAATAGTTATATTTGTGGATGTATCGATAATGTAGTACAAGTTATCAAAGATTATCAAATTCATTTGAATAATGTATTATATAACTACGAAGAAAAAAACAAGATAACAGAAAAAAATTTGATTCCGTAATACAATGTGATCCTTTTCGGTTTTTTGGAAACAAATATAAAATAACAAAAAAACATATAACGTATTTTAAATGGTAAATATATATATATATATGTATTCTGTAATGCTCTGTATCATATATACATATACTTAATAATTATTAATAGTGATAATGAAATATAACAATAAATTTGATCTATCGTGGAAGAAAAGAAAAATAAGAAGAAAGGGGAAAAAACCATTGAACTGAACTGTTTTTCTAAGATACGGTAACAGAGAAAAAAAATATATAATTAGATTAATACGAGTATCAAATTTCATGCAGCTCTTCAATTATGAATCATTTATTAATACTATTATCGTGTCGTCGATAAGTTTGATATAGTCTCTAATGCTGCATTGACATACGCAATTTGAAAGATTTTTATTATTTATCCACCGTGAAATAATTGATAACTTTCTGTTACCGGTGTTAGTTAAGTTTAGGGTCTTTGAAATACTCATCCTGAGATATAAATGTGCATTGTTAATTTCAGAACTGATTACTAAGGTTTCTATCATGAATATCTCATCAAGTTTGGTCAAATTTAAAAATGAAAATGAGTCAACACTTGTGGATTCAATTGATCTCAATGAATATTAAATTTGATACTAAACTTTTTTCTCTGAAGGACTCCCATCTCGTTATCTTAGAGCTCCTTCGTCCACCAGATTTTTTCACATCTTTTACCGATGTTTCATAATATGGATAATAGGTATATCTTATATTGAATAACAGTTAATAAAAAAGAAAAAGGAAATGGTCGGAACATGTGATCGGTAAAACTATACTATATTGGCATTTATTTTCGAAACAGCAATGTAGAGAGGTCAGGAAAACAGAAGATCAGTTTACGATTGAAAGCATGAAATAGCGCTTGAAACAGAAATTGAGGCTGTTGCGTGCAGCAGTGCAAAAAATCCCTATTATATTATCAAGTGCCGCAAAAAGTTCATGCTTCGTTCGTTAAAAAAATGAAACTATATATTATGTGTATATTACTATGATACTGGTATGATTGTCAACCAGGGGAAAAAAGGATTATATATATATATATAATACAAATGAGTTGATTATTTGGAAGTAAGAGAAAAAAAGTAATCCTGCAAATTTCCTACAGGATAAAAGACGAATTAACAAATAAGTATAAATTTAATATTATACAAGCCAAAGTACTAAATGGCTTATATTTCATGTCTTCGAAATTTAGCTGTAAAATCAATTAATATTATTATTATTATATGTATAAACATATATATATATATATGAATATTATATGACTATAGGTATAATGTCATTTTATATTTAATTACACACAGTGGATATAGATTATATACTATATTATACACTGTGATCTACACAATCATATTTAATATACTATATATACCATATGGCACACGAAATCACTGTAATACTTTAGAAAATATATGACGTATACTCTACTATATTATAATTACGAATATTCTAGTTCTGAGTTGATATTTTATCATATATTTAGGCGAATTATTGTGTAAAACTATACATAAATGAGTACGAATAATATAAATTGACATAAATTATACATATATACAGATCTATATATAATATAAATATATATACATATACCATATTGAAAATACTTGGCGAATATATTAAGAATTAGATGTATTACCACGTATTTATGCCAGCTTAATGTTATAGATCTTGTATCGTGAAAAAATACGTGTACGCCGAGCACAGTAATTTATAAGGACCTCTATATAATTATGAGAGAATCCTCAAACTCTCATTATATTCATACATCGTACACTTTAATCTCTATACAATTTACAATCTATCAATTATACCATAGTTATATGTATGTATGTACGTGGATTGAAACACATACTGCATAATCTGGAACACTTGAATTGAATGGCATTAGCACAGTTGGTTGATGAAAAAATAACTGTTGCTCACTTTGTGATTGTTAACGCGTTCAATATCTGTAATGTTCATGGAGTTTGGAGATTTATTTACACAGAATTAAAATATCAAAATGATTTTAAAATATTGAGCTGATAGACCAGCTACAGCAAAGCGCTGCGAGTATGATAATAAAAATAAAAATTGATAAAAAAAAAAAAAAAAAAAAAAAAAAATACATGTAATATATATATGAAAATATTAGCAAATCAGAATATATGACGACTCGATAATGTGAAACTTATTACTAATCTGAGGCGTATAATTACATACATATATAGGTAAACAGTTATTATATTATTATATGTGTGTGTAAGATAGAGTATATAGAGTCAAGCAGCAAATTAATGGATAGTGTAAGTATAATGATAACCATAATAATCATAATAATAATAATTATAATAATAATACTGATAATAATAATGATAATGATTATAGTAATAATAATAATAATGATAATAATGTATAATGAAAAATTAGTAGATTAATATTATGGATCGATAATATACTATAAGCAACAAAAAGTGCTTTTATCAAATACAATATTATTTATACCATCCTGATGATGTATGATACATATATAATATATATATATATATATATACATATATACATATGTATATGCGTGTATATACCTGTAGATATATATGTATATTAATATATACTACATATATACATGTATTAAGAAAAAATAAAACAAAAGTAAAAAATGAAAAAAACAATAGGTATAACATAATATTATAAACGTGTATTATCTACCAAGGTATATTATTATATATGACCAGTAAAACAGTAAATAATAAAAGTTGTCCTATATGTAAAGATGGAAAGTTTTCTCAATGTAGTACTAATATCACGTTCTCCCTTATCATAATGTTCATAGCATATAACTAATATTATAATTTATTATTTTCTTTGAGATAGCAGAGAATTATTTTCATTCTACAAATACTATAATGTATGTAGTATCTGGGATAATTAATTTTTAATACAATTCATATTTCTGATTATTGATTTATCAATTAGTAATTTATGTAGTGGATGAGGTGAGTATGATAAATTTGTAATTATTCTTGTTCATAGATTTTTAATTCCTATGTTCTATATACATAGTACTAATTTCAAGATAGGATAGAATTGAATTGTCTGGTCGATTAATGCAGTGATTTGATTCTCATTTTAAAAAATGAGTTTCATTTCGATTTACCAAAAACATTAATACCCCCCTCAGAATACTAAAATTTGTGTTCGCTATTCGAGATATTCACTTGTAGCATTTCAAATGTCCCACCATGCAGATATCTTTATCGAGCATCATTTTTGAAATAAATTATGTTTTAGAAATTCTATTTAAACCTAACGCATCCGTATGGGGGTCAGTATAGTTTATTACAGTTCAATCTATTCACATTTTCGAAATATTTACATATTCGAACTTACTAATAATTTCTATATAAGTTTTATTTATTTCACATTATTATTATACACGTGGGGATTGAAGTTCAGGTGCAGCTACGGTTATTCAATACATGTTGAAATCTCCTAATTTGAATTTGATTTGAAATTTCGCGCCCATAAAAGATGGCGTCGAAACTCCGTGGTGGATTTATACATAGAATTGCACATCATAATTGTAAAAGTTTTTTTTTATTACTATCTGCTTGGCATATCCAGCTTCGATATTAAATAAATAATAATTATTTTGACGTATTTAATAATCATATACATAATATGATTATTGATTAAAGTGAGTTTTGTTTCTATTGCGTTCGATGGTTTCTGCCAGCTATTTCCGGCGACTAGACTTCTGTTACTTTTCGGTGACGTTTACGGGATTAATCCTGTGAATAGTATCAAGTGGGGCCTGTCTATATTGAAAATACTATTACGCAGGCTTTGAATCATAATTATTGGAATATATACGTGTCCTACGTGTATTCCCTGAACGAATACAAGCCTTTATTTCAAAATTGGTAGAATAGAGATATCACAAGAATAAAGAAAAGGAAGAAAACAAAAAGGAACGGCATCGTTGTTTAGACGAAGGCAAAGTTTTTTGAGGTTTGGTACGAATCAATCAGTTTTTTTTTTCGTTCAAAGAGACTAAAATTATGGGACTGACCATAAGCAGCGTTCTAACACGCCTTTTTGGCAAAAAGCAAATGCGCATATTAATGGTCGGATTAGACGCCGCTGGTAAAACAACGATTCTCTATAAACTAAAATTGGGTGAGATTGTAACCACCATACCTACCATTGGCTTTAACGTCGAAACAGTAGAATACAAAAACATCTGTTTCACGGTATGGGATGTCGGTGGTCAGGATAAAATCCGACCACTGTGGAGGCACTATTTTCAAAATACTCAAGGATTAATCTATGTCGTCGACAGCAGCGATCGTGATCGTATAGCCGAGGCTGAAAGAGAATTGGCCAATATGTTACAAGAGGATGAATTGAGGGACGCCGTGCTTTTGGTATTCGCTAATAAACAAGATTTACCTAACGCTATGTCAGCAGCTGAACTTACAGATAAATTAGGTCTTAATTCATTGCGCGGACGGCATTGGTACATTCAAAGTACGTGCGCTACTCAGGGACATGGACTTTACGAAGGATTAGATTGGCTCAGCAATGAATTGGCCAAAAAGTGATAAAACATAATAGCAATTTCAATATTCGCTACAGAAAAAAAGAAGAAATTTGAAAAACAAGAGAAAAAAACCAAAACTAAAATTATTATGTTTTATCTTTATATTTACAAAGCATGGACATAGGGAAGAGTAATTGATAATCAATATATCCGTTGTTTCAATCTTTCGCCGTCTTACTATCGCTTAGCTATATTCTTCTTTTTTCCACATCTTTCTAATTATCACAATATTACCCTCAACTTTTATAGGCTAAATTTATTCCTTTTTCTGATGGTAAGGAATTATTTTAGAATAGAATCCATATAAAATGTGTTCAACTCAATTTCTTTTCCGTTTACATTACATGTATTTATTCTACATGCGGCTCTGCGAGAATCACGATTTGTAGGCTGTAAGCTGGTTGGTCACTCGTTAGTAGATGTTTCGAATATTTGAACGTGAAGAAAATTATACTAAGACTACACTTTATTTTCAACGTTTTAATTAATTAAGTATTCGAAACCACATAAACATTAATAATAAAACGTGAAATCTGAATTTACATGTTATATTTTTGGGTGAAAAATTTGAAGAATTGTTTTGTAAAGAGAATAACAAAATTGTTAAGTAACTTATAATTTTTTGCGATGCAGAAAAAGAAACAGAAAATTGCCAATTTATTCGAAGCATTCAACATGATGTATAAGAAGTAGTTTTTAAGTATATAATATCATGTATGTATATGTGTGAATTTTTTTTTCGTTTGATTAATTTTCTCTATGTCTGTGAAATTGAATAAAAAGTCGCAGCTGTGTTTCCTTCAACAGTTATTAACGCAGACTGTTTGTATCGTCATGTTGACAAAGTAATTGTAAAATTAGTAATAATACTATCCATATAATTAAGAATTTAAGAATTCAAGTTGTGTGAAGTATCTTGACTATTTGAGATTCATTCATTAATTTTGAAAATAATGGTTTGTATTGTAAGGAAAATTTAGGTAATATAAGCAAATGATAAATAAATTAAAAAAACGGAGAATTTATTATTTATTTATGAACTTCAATTGACTTAACAATAATTGAAAATGAGGGAGGGGCTGGTAGTCAACATGGAATTCGTTTCAAAATATTCAATTATAATTCTCGTTTATTACAACTTCATTATTGTACAAAAACCTTTGCAATACATCGCAGCAGCAGAGTTGCCTATTAACGTATCAAACATTCTTAATAGTGTTATCTGATTTTTTCTACATATATGATTATTATCAATATTACCGTAAAACTATAGTATATTATTATTATTATTATTATTATTACATAATTACATGAGTAAACCTTCCTCGATATTCATACGTATTTATGTACACATGCAACCGCATTACAAGTCATACAATAATGACACCAACATTTGTACACAAAATTTATACATCGAAGACTTTCTTCCTATCTTTTTTCTTAAACTATATTCAATCATAATCCAAATTTAATGAACTTCGAAACAAAAATAAAAATAAAACAAGAAATAAAAAAACAAAAAACTTCAACGCGACTTTAGTGATAGTATATTTATAAATCTGCATAATACCTAAGTAGTTTGATGAAAAGTATCGATATAATATATTTTGTTTACTGCCAATGTCCATATCTGTATTTTATTCTTATATTTTATTATTATTTTCATCTAATTATTGTTTATTGAGCTTTATTAATATTTCAATATTTTTCTCAAATTCTGATAGTTATTGCCGAGAACCAGTACGAACCTTTTTGAATGTGTGCTTCCAATTAGATGAGCTTAAGCTCGATGAGTCAAATCATTTTCACTATGGATGTGATAAACTAGGGTAAGCAAGAATACGAAGTTTGTCAATATTTTCTGGCCCACATTTACATACATTTTTACTTAATGTATAATTATAATGGAAAATTCTTGTCACAAGTCCGATCTATGATCTATGGTGCTAGAATTTCGAAACATTCAGAGTTTGTAAATTAGGGAATTGATTCGGAAAAACTTTAGGTCTCGTCATAAGAACGTATGAAGTACATCATTTTACTTTTCACTGTGAAGTAGTTTACTGGTATTCTAAAATCGATTTCAAACACAGGGAGCTTACTTCCTCACCCAACTGTTAGTCTGTTGGATCGGCGCTACCTTTCCAAGCACGGGAAAATGATTTTCTAAAGCATGACTTGACAGATGAGCTCTTAAATCGGAACCGCTTTTCACAACCTGACCACAAGTTGCGCAAGCATCTAGCCCTTTTATTTTTGACCCCATTTCTTTTTTATGTATCTTAAATAGTTCCTGCTGTTTATTTATGTCTGGCAAGAGAACAAGGAGTTCTGGAAATATTAATGCGAAAGCAGTTAAGCCCATTGAATCCCGGCATTGATTGTAATAATCCTGTGCGTCACAAGTACCTTGTCTAAAAAGTCCGCTGAGATATCGAAATTTGTCTATTTCCTCAGATAAGCCAAGCTCTTCACTGACTTTGGCTACTAGATTTTTATTTCTCTTTGAAAAATCTGGGGGCGGTACGTATTCATAGGACTTATCTTGCTTATCATTGTTTGGTAAAATTGAATAACTTTGTCCAGAACTATTCGTGAAGGTCAATCCATTGGTTTGTGGTCTTTGAACGCTGTTCAATGTTACGAAAAATCCTGGTGGTGGTGGCGGAGCTGTGCCGAATCCCGGTGGTGGTTCTGTGAATCCTGGAGGCCTATTCGGAGTTGATCCCAGTGCTGGAAAGTCATCCAGGCTAGTACCGTCATTGTTTGTTGAATTGAGGCTATCAATCTTTAACTCTGACCGTTTTCTTTGGATTGTTTTCGCATGAGTATTTATTGTATTGATATTTGCGTCTGCTGTATTTGTAGCAACGGATGCATTGTTTGTAGAACTAGCATTCGATGTATTTTTTGTTTTCTTTTTCTCTTTTCTACTTTGTTCATCATCTTTTTTACTTATTTCAACATCTTTCCTAATCTCGTCTGTACTACTTCCTGGTATTGCTTTATTTTTCGAACTTCCAATGGCGTGTTTAGCATCTCCAACTTTCTTCGATTCATTAGATAAAACCTTAGACACGTCCTTCTCTTTTTTCCATGGATCTTTTAATTTCTGAGAAGATTCTCCATTGTCTTTTTTCACGATAAGCGCGCTCAAGTTTGATTTTGAACCACTGGATTCATTGCCGCTAGAATTATTACTGCTTGAATTTTGTTTAGGTTTTTTCTTTTTAGTTTTTCCTTTAGTTGAGTCACTTGTAGCCTTTGCACTATTAGTTTCTGAAGTTTGCGGCTGAACCCACGACGTTGTAGGAGGCACAACAGATATCATCGATTGCTTTTTAGATTTCACAGGTTTTGACAAGCTTGGAAAGTCTCTGCCAGAAGGTATAGGAGGCGACGGAGTCAATGGTGGTGGAGCTACCTTTTTAGATCTAGGTGTTAAGTTTTGCGGGGCTTTGGTACAAGTGACTTTCGTCCATTGAGTCGTATTCAGATTTGTAGAAGGTTCTGGATTACCCAATGCAGGAAAATCTGTGTCACGAGATAACTGAGCGGGACGAATTCGAATATTCGGTCCTGAAACTCTTGTAGTTACAGTTCCATTAGGCTTATGATTAACATGAATGGACACGTTTGGAGTAGCGTTTTTTGGACGTTGCGGTAAGCTTGGTCCGGGTTTATTAGAACTAGAAACGCTCAAGTTGACAGTTTTTGAAATAGTTCCAGTACTTGACAAAGCCTCTGGACCTAGTGCAGGAAAATTTTCATCAGTTACGTCCAACGTCTTTGATCTCACTGTGCTACGGATCGTAACATTTCCTCGCCCTTTAGCTTGTCCCAAATTCGGTACAATTGGAGTGGCATTACCTAGCGTTGGAAATTCTTGAGTACTTTGAACGTCGACCGAAGGTTGTCTTACATAGGTCGGATCGTTTGTAGTGACAAAATAATCGATTCCGCCAGCTGCACCAGCTTCTTGCTGAAAATCTCTATTGTAGTCACGATTATTATAATCTCTGCCATTGTTATGATCCCTGGGATTCCTAGAGTTCGAAGAACCTGGCATTCTTCTATTATTTCTATTATCACCTCTTGGGGCTAAGGTAAATTCCAATTCTAGAGTTCTCGCCTGTTTCGCAGCTGCTTTACCCAATCCTTTGCCATGGATGCTAGCTTTATGTGCTTTTAAATCAATATCAGATCTAAATACGCAAGTAAATTTTTCCTCCGCACATGGACCCTCTTCGCACAGAAAATGCTCTATCCTGAAATGATCTCTTAAATAATCATACGAGCTATAATATTGGTGTAAGCCATCTGCATCACAGAAATGACAATATAGATGATCCCTCCTCAAATGGCGGAATAGCTCGTCGTTGTCCATGTAACGTTGATCACAAAATTCACACAACGGATGTCCCTTGTGGCTTTTATCATCTGCGTCACCTTTTCTTCTATGTTGGGCTAGCTCTGATCTCGTGTAGCAGCGTCTCTCATGCGAAAATATCTGTGCAAGAAAATTGAATACTGTATACAAATGTAACGCTTATCGATAATTGATATTCGAATTTGATGCAAATACTCGGGTAATAGTCATTGATAGATAATAAAAGAAAATTGTGATACCTTAAGGTTTTCGACACATAAATCGCAGTAATGTAATTCATGAAAACGTCTCATATGATCCTTCAGGCTGTTAAAGTTACTAAAGACTTGTCTCTCCTCGCAAAGGTTGCAAGAATGTGCTAACAGCATGATGAATCTTTCTTGAATCTCTACATCGTCGAAATATATGTTGTATCTTTTGTCCAATAGATTTCCTTTACGTAAATGTCTGAAGGGTTTAACATCCCTCGTAAATACAACCTTCGGTAAATCCTGACGACATATAGGACACTCATTCTGACGACATAATACTCTCATTCTGGTACTACAATCGTGACAAACTGGATGTTCGCACATTCCAATACTGTAGATTTCCACATTTTTAAAACATACAACGCAAGCGTTGTCTGGATTAGCATTCTCTTGCGATCCAGACATATTTAAATAGGTTTATCTATCTTTCTTTCTTGCGCAGCCGTACAGAATAATATCCTTCTCTGAAGACGTGTCACTTTGAAATTTGAGAACTCTTACACGTCCTTCATATATATATGGAGTATATTTTTAATTTGATTTTTAAATTCAAATTATTTTTCGATCTAGTGTTGAGTTAATTAAAGAGATGTAGAAAAGAAAGTGGCCAATAGTATTTGGAAGTTTTCCAATACAAAAAATGAATTTTTAAATTAGGTTATGAAGTATGATACGATTTTTTCCAATACTGTTGCGCAAAATTGATAGGAATATCAAACCGTTGAGTGTAGAAGTACACTCAACGATCAAACTGCGATCAGAATATTGCTGAGTGGCAGATATGCTATGTAGTTATTAGAATTATTAACGATATCACCACATATATTATTGGTTTTTTTTTTACAATAATGTTTTATAATTTGTGAGTAATACGTGTATTCATAATATCTCAGAATCGACACAGAAGTAATAAAATTAGAAGCAAACAGATGGTGAAATGCGCCCGCGATGATAAGGTTATACAAGTCAAATTATTCCATTCAGAATATTCTCTCCCTTCTATCTCTGGCTAATAATTTTTTTATTTAAATCGTAAATTTGAGACTTTTTCCAAATTTCTCGCACCACGTTACAGGGATTTGTTTTTCAATCCAACTACTTTTGAAAATATATATCTATTCTTTCATTTTTTTTTTTTATTTTTATTTTTTACTCAAAGAGTAGATCCACGGATTACCGCAATAAACCGGAAATGTGTATTACATGTTTGGTATTCCCACCGCGTGAATATTTTTCATTGGTCACCGTGAAGGAGCTGAACAATGGCGGACCCTATTGCCTGAACCAATCAGGAATTTTGTAGGAGTCGAGCGGGAACATGAAAATAATGCTTGAGCTCGGACTTGAAGCTTTCTAACCTACGATGTCAATTATTTGCTTCAATGTTGTCATAAGGACGGAGTGTAAGTCATTTGCCAATTTCTACCAATTATCTAGAGCTTTTTCAAATAATGTATATTTTTACAAGAAGCGTTTACTCATATTGTCAGCTGCTTATACTGCCAAAAATAGCTTCCTATATGTGTGTTATAATTATGTGCTAGTTTTATTTGCACAGTTGCATCCAGCTTTTGCCTAGAAACTTTTACTGCTTTCAGCGTTGCCGATCTAATTTCAGTGCTTCGACTATACCATAAATATGGACTGCCGATGCTCGGTTTTTAGCATGGGGGATGGGCTCAAAAGTGTATCCAACATCTCCAGTCGTCGCAGCGCTGCAAGGTATTTCTGCCAAAATACCGCATCCAATCGAAAAAGTTTCATCCAAATCGGATACATGGTGTAAGAATAGCGACGAATCACGTTTCCGAATGATAGCAATACTTTGGACAATAAGTAACCACCGGTGCCAATGGGTCTTTAATAGCACCTTAAATGAGAAGACAAGAATTATCATTTTTCAGGTGAGTCATTTTCGACCTCTACATCATTTGCTGAAAGAACTACACATTTTTATTCATCTACGTTTCACTCATGATCCCTTCCGGGTACCAAAGAATGAGGATTATTCAAAGGTTAATCTGTCATCTTTTCTTTACAAATATGTTTCCCATGACCGTTCACCCCTTGAAGCGCTGCACAAGCGGAGATGTTGGATTCCACTCTGAAGTGAGCTGCTAGCACTCCATATTTATCACTGGGCATAATAACAGGATGGCGGATAGCTATGCTAACAGAAAAAATTTTCTGTGCTGCATAGAAGGCTCGAGATGGCTATCTTTTATGTATATACATACAAAAACGTAACACAAAATTCAAAATACAATACTTTTTCAAGACGTTGAATGTATACTGAAATACAATTCATGGTCAATAAATATTTGAAAAAATAAAGTGGTAAAAGTCTATTAATGTGTCATTATTATATTATCCTATGTAATTAATTACGGATGGTCTCACCATCACTTACCATATCATTCAAATTATTTGTCATTGAATACTACTTTGGAGTTAGCGTTGTTAGTAAGCACGAACATTGATATAGGTAGGTATGTATCAGTGCACTGATCACCGATACGTAAATGATATTCTCACGTTCATTTGGGCAGCTGCTCGGGCCTCTGCCTGTCTGTGCTCTCGCATACATGAGTTCTCTCTCCCATTCCCATACATATAAGAAAACGAAAAAAATCGTGCCACTTCTTCGGCTGAGATGTTCTCCTGATACAAATTCGAATTTTCAGTTAAAAATCTCGAAATTTAGGATTCGCACACAAGCTGCTTGGACCTGTCTCTGCTCTCACATACATGTACTCCCTCTCCCATTCCCATACATATGAAAAATAGAAAAAAATTGTGCCACCTCTTGGACTCGGATGTTATCCTGATACATGCCCCTGCCTGTCCCTGCTCTCACATACATGTGTTCTCTCTCCCATTCCCATACACATAAGGAAACGAAAAAAATCGTGCCACCTCTTCGGCTGAGATGTTCTCCTGATACAAATTCGAATTTTCAGTTAAAAATCTCGAAATTTAGGATTCGAACGAAAGCTGCTTGGGCCTCGGCCTTTCCCTGCTCTCGCATACATGAGTTCTCTCTCCCATTCCCATACATATAAGAAAACGAAAAAAATCGTGCCACCTCTTCGGCTGAGATGTTCTCCTGATACAAATTCGAATTTTCAGTTAAAAATCTCGAAATTCAGGATTCGAACGAAAGCTGCTCGGGCCTCGGCCTTTCCCTGCTCTCGCATACATGAGTTCTCTCTCCCATTCGCATGCATATGAGAAAACGAAAAAAATCGTGCCACCTCTTCGGCTGAGATGTTCTCCTGATACAAATTTGAATTTTCAGTTAAAAATCTCGAAATTTAGGATTCGAACGAAAGCTGCTCGGGCCTCGGCCTTTCCCTGCTCTCGCATACATGAGTTCTCTCTCCCATTCGCATGCATATGAGAAAACGAAAAAAATCGTGCCACCTCTTCGGCTGAGATGTTCTCCTGATACAAATTCGAATTTTCAGTTAAAAATCTCGAAATTTAGGATTCGCACGAAAGCTGCTTGGACCTGTCTCTGCTCTCACATACATGTACTCCCTCTCCCATTCCCATACATATGAAAAATAAGAAAAAATTGTGCCACCTCTTCGACTCGGATGTTTTCCTGATACATGCCCCTGTCTGTCCCTGCTCTTACATACATGTGTTCTCTCTCCCATTCCCATACATATAAGAAAACGAAAAAAATCGTGCCACCTCTTCGGCTCAGATGTTCTCCTGATACAAAGTCGAATTTTCAGTTAAAAATCTCGAAATTTAGGATTCGAAGGAAAGCTGCTCGGGCCTCTGCCTCTGTCTGCTCTCACAAACATGTGTCCTCTCTCCCATTCCCATACATATGAAAAATAAGAAAAAATTGTGCCACCTCTTCGACTCGGATGTTTTCCTGATACATGCCCCTGTCTGTCCCTGCTCTTACATACATGTGTTCTCTCTCCCATTCCCATACATATAAGAAAACGAAAAAAATCGTGCCACCTCTTCGGCTCAGATGTTCTCCTGATACAAAGTCGAATTTTCAGTTAAAAATCTCGAAATTTAGGATTCGAAGGAAAGCTGCTCGGGCCTCTGCCTGTCCCTGCTCTTACATACATGTGTCCTCTCTCCCATTCCCATACATATGAAAAATAAAAAAAATTGTGCCACCTCTTTGACTCGGATGTTTTCCTGATACATGCCCCTGTCTGTCCCTGCTCTTACATACATGTGTTCTCTCTCCCATTCCCATACATATAAGAAAACGAAAAAAATCGTGCCACCTCTTCGGCTGAGATGTTCTCCTGATACAAATTCGAATTTTCAGTTAAAAATCTCGAAATTCAGGATTCGAACGAAAGCTGCTCGGGCCTCGGCCTTTCCCTGCTCTCGCATACATGAGTTCTCTCTCCCATTCGCATGCATATGAGAAAACGAAAAAAATCGTGCCACCTCTTCGGCTGAGATGTTCTCCTGATACAAATTCGAATTTTCAGTTAAAAATCTCGAAATTTAGGATTCGCACGAAAGCTGCTTGGACCTGTCTCTGCTCTCACATACATGTACTCCCTCTCCCATTCCCATACATATGAAAAATAAGAAAAAATTGTGCCACCTCTTCGACTCGGATGTTTTCCTGATACATGCCCCTGTCTGTCCCTGCTCTTACATACATGTGTTCTCTCTCCCATTCCCATACATATAAGAAAACGAAAAAAATCGTGCCACCTCTTCGGCTCAGATGTTCTCCTGATACAAATTCGAATTTTCAGTTAAAAATCTCGAAATTTAGGATTCGAAGGAAAGCTGCTCGGGCCTCTGCCTCTGTCTGCTCTTACATACATGTGTCCTCTCTCCCATTCCCATACATATGAAAAATAAGAAAAAATTGTGCCACCTCTTCGACTCGGATGTTTTCCTGATACATGCCCCTGTCTGTCCCTGCTCTTACATACATGTGTTCTCTCTCCCATTCCCATACATATGAGAAAACGAAAAAAATCGTGCCACCTCTTCGGCTGAGATGTTCTCCTGATACAAATTCGAATTTTCAGTTAAAAATCTCGAAATTTAGGATTCGCACGAAAGCTGCTTGGACCTGTCTCTGCTCTCACATACATGTACTCCCTCTCCCATTCCCATACATATGAAAAATAAGAAAAAATTGTGCCACCTCTTCGACTCGGATGTTTTCCTGATACATGCCCCTGTCTGTCCCTGCTCTTACATACATGTGTTCTCTCTCCCATTCCCATACATATAAGAAAACGAAAAAAATCGTGCCACCTCTTCGGCTCAGATGTTCTCCTGATACAAAGTCGAATTTTCAGTTAAAAATCTCGAAATTTAGGATTCGAAGGAAAGCTGCTCGGGCCTCTGCCTCTGTCTGCTCTCACATACATGTGTCCACTCTCCCATTCCCATACATATGAGAAAACGAAAAAAATCGTGCCACCTCTTCGGCTGAGATGTTCTCCTGATACAAATTCGAATTTTCAGTTAAAAATCTCGAAATTCAGGATTCGAACGAAAGCTGCTCGGGCCTCGGCCTTTCCCTGCTCTCGCATACATGAGTTCTCTCTCCCATTCGCATGCATATGAGAAAACGAAAAAAATCGTGCCACCTCTTCGGCTGAGATGTTCTCCTGATACAAATTCGAATTTTCAGTTAAAAATCTCGAAATTTAGGATTCGCACGAAAGCTGCTTGGACCTGTCTCTGCTCTCACATACATGTACTCCCTCTCCCATTCCCATACATATGAAAAATAAGAAAAAATTGTGCCACCTCTTCGACTCGGATGTTTTCCTGATACATGCCCCTGTCTGTCCCTGCTCTTACATACATGTGTTCTCTCTCCCATTCCCATACATATAAGAAAACGAAAAAAATCGTGCCACCTCTTCGGCTCAGATGTTCTCCTGATACAAAGTCGAATTTTCAGTTAAAAATCTCGAAATTTAGGATCCCAACGAAAGCTGCTCGGGCCTCTGCCTCTGTCTGCTCTCACATACATGTGTCCTCTCTCCCATTCCCATACATATGAAAAATAAGAAAAAATTGTGCCACCTCTTCGACTCGGATGTTTTCCTGATACATGCCCCTGTCTGTCCCTGCTCTTACATACATGTGTTCTCTCTCCCATTCCCATACATATGAGAAAACGAAAAAAATCGTGCCACCTCTTCGGCTGAGATGTTCTCCTGATACAAATTCGAATTTTCAGTTAAAAATCTCGAAATTTAGGATTCGCACGAAAGCTGCTTGGACCTGTCTCTGCTCTCACATACATGTACTCCCTCTCCCATTACCATACATATGAAAAATAAGAAAAAATTGTGCCACCTCTTCGACTCGGATGTTTTCCTGATACATGCCCCTGTCTGTCCCTGCTCTTACATACATGTGTTCTCTCTCCCATTCCCATACATATAAGAAAACGAAAAAAATCGTGCCACCTCTTCGGCTCAGATGTTCTCCTGATACAAAGTCGAATTTTCAGTTAAAAATCTCGAAATTTAGGATTCGAAGGAAAGCTGCTCGGGCCTCTGCCTCTGTCTGCTCTCACATACATGTGTCCACTCTCCCATTCCCATACATATGAGAAAACGAAAAAAATCGTGCCACCTCTTCGGCTGAGATGTTCTCCTGATACAAATTCGAATTTTCAGTTAAAAATCTCGAAATTCAGGATTCGAACGAAAGCTGCTCGGGCCTCGGCCTTTCCCTGCTCTCGCATACATGAGTTCTCTCTCCCATTCGCATGCATATGAGAAAACGAAAAAAATCGTGCCACCTCTTCGGCTGAGATGTTCTCCTGATACAAATTCGAATTTTCAGTTAAAAATCTCGAAATTTAGGATTCGCACGAAAGCTGCTTGGACCTGTCTCTGCTCTCACATACATGTACTCCCTCTCCCATTCCCATACATATGAAAAATAAGAAAAAATTGTGCCACCTCTTCGACTCGGATGTTTTCCTGATACATGCCCCTGTCTGTCCCTGCTCTTACATACATGTGTTCTCTCTCCCATTCCCATACATATAAGAAAACGAAAAAAATCGTGCCACCTCTTCGGCTCAGATGTTCTCCTGATACAAAGTCGAATTTTCAGTTAAAAATCTCGAAATTTAGGATCCCAACGAAAGCTGCTCGGGCCTCTGCCTCTGTCTGCTCTCACATACATGTGTCCTCTCTCCCATTCCCATGCATATGAAAAATAAGAAAAAATTGTGCCACCTCTTCGACTCGGATGTTTTCCTGATACATGCCCCTGTCTGTCCCTGCTCTTACATACATGTGTTCTCTCTCCCATTCCCATACATATAAGAAAACGAAAAAAATCGTGCCACCTCTTCGGCTCAGATGTTCTCCTGATACAAATTCGAATTTTCAGTTAAAAATCTCGAAATTCAGGATTCGAACGAAAGCTGCTCGGGCCTCGGCCTTTCCCTGCTCTCGCATACATGAGTTCTCTCTCCCATTCGCATGCATATGAGAGAACGAAAAAAATCGTGCCACCTCTTCGGCTGAGATGTTCTCCTGATACAAATTCGAATTTTCAGTTAAAAATCTCGAAATTCAGGATTCGAACGAAAGCTGTTCGGGCCTCGGCCTGTCCCTGCTCTCGCATACATGAGTTCTCTCTCCCATTCGCATGCATATGAGAAAACGAAAAAAATCGTGCCACCTCTTCGGCTGAGATGTTCTCCTGATACATGCCCCTGCCTGTCCCTGCTCTTACATACATGTGTTCTCTCTCCCATTCCCATACATATAAGAAAACGAAAAAAATCGTGCCACCTCTTCGGCTCAGATGTTCTCCTGATACAAAGTCGAATTTTCAGTTAAAAATCTCGAAATTTAGGATCCCAACGGAAGCTGCTCGGGCCTCTGCCTCTGTCTGCTCTCACATACATGTGTCCTCTCTCCCATTCCCATACATATGAAAAATAAGAAAAAATTGTGCCACCTCTTCGACTCGGATGTTTTCCTGATACATGCCCCTGTCTGTCCCTGCTCTTACATACATGAGTTCTCTCTCCCATTCGCATGCATATGAGAAAACGAAAAAAATCGTGCCACCTCTTCGGCTGAGATGTTCTCCTGATACAAATTCGAATTTTCAGTTAAAAATCTCGAAATTTAGGATTCGCACGAAAGCTGCTTGGACCTGTCTCTGCTCTCACATACATGTACTCCCTGTCCCATTCCCATACATATGAAAAATAGAAAAAAATTGTGCCACCTCTTGGACTCGCATGTTATCCTGATACATGCCCCTGCCTGTCCCTGCTCTCACATACATGTGTGCTCTCTCCCATTCTCATACATATACGAAAACGAAAAAAATCGTGACACCTCTTGGGCTCAGATGTTATTCTGATATAAAGTCGAATTTTCAGATGAAAATCTCAAAATCTAGGATACGAACGAAAGCTGCTTATGCCTCTGTTCGCCTCTGCTCTCTCATATATATGTGCTCTCTCCCATTCCCATACATATACGAAAACGAAAAAAACCGTGCCACCTCTTGGGCTCAGATGTTATCCTGATACAAAGTCGATTTTTCAGTCAAAAATCTCAAAATCTAGGAAAGCTGCTCGTGCCTCTGATTGCTTCTGCTCTCACATACGTGTGTTCTCTCTCCCATTCTCATACATATAAGAAATCGAAGAAAATCGTGCCACCTCTTTGGCTCAGATGTTCTCTCGATACAAATTCGAATTTTCAGTTCAAAATTCAGAAGTCTAGAATTTCAATAAAAGCTGCTCGTGACTCTGCTTGTCCCCACATTCACGTCCATCAACATCTGTGTGCTCTCTTCTCCATACCCTTGCATTTTGAAAGAACAAAAAAATTGTGAAGTTGGAGTTCGATACGATTAACCATGTATCTGCAATTTTTTGGAATAAAATCGAACAAATGAAGTGGAACAAAAAAATACCAATGAAAAAGAATATAATATCACTACCAATGAAATCCATTGAAGTTTTTATTCATTTATTTTTCATTCAAGAGATGAACAACACTGTATAGCAAATAATAATTAATAATAAATATGCAATAGGATAATTGCATGTACGAACTGAAGAGAAACTATGTTTATTTACACATGATGAATTTGATTCAAAATCCATTCTAATCTAGAGAATACTAAATTACCACAAGTATTTCATATATTCAAATATTAAAAATTACAACAAGTACCCTTACGTATTGAATGAACTATTATAAGTTCCCGTACTAGAAATCTACTACAGCATGACCACGTCACATGATAATATCAAACGAAAAATTTGTTTTATCATCTCTGTAAAAGTTTTACCGAGAATTATCATTTTATTTTTATTTCATATTTTTCTTGTTTATTCTTCTTATATAAATGTAATTGTTAATTAGGTATTTTTCTATAAAATAAAGAATGTTTCAAAACCACGGCATAAAACATAGTTGTTTATGGAGAAAACTTGAACTCATTTAGCTCATTATCGAGTCATATACCTATGTGCAAGTTTTCATATTCAATCGCATCAAGATTTTATCTCTTACGATCATTAGAACCACTGCGATGTGAACGTGAACGTCTTCCACGGCTATCGCTCCGCGAACGTCGTGATCTGAAACATTCAGTATAATTCAAAGCATTAGTTTAATCACAAAATACACTTGAGTACATTACAACAAAAAAGAAAATATTCTGATAGTCAGTTAAAACGCTTCCCGAGAAATATCACTAAGCTTTTTGAATCAAGGAGACAACTCGTAAGGCTCAACTCTCTCAAAAGCTATCAACTCGGCCTCTTTCTTTCATCATGATTCATTTATGCATTTATATATATTCGAAGATAAAGTCGTAGCAATGATACTACATAATGTAAAATGAATAGTTTTTTTTTCAAACAAAATAAAAAATCATATAGTTTTGCTTTTTATTATTACCTTTTCCCACGGCTACGACTCCTGGATCTAGACCTTCTTCGGTCCCTGCGGTCACGTTCACGATCACGATCTCGATCTCTATCACGTTCTCTATATCCAGTACTAAGCCCACCGCGGCCTCGGTCCCTGTCCCTATCTTCCCGCTCTCTATCTCTTTGCCTATCTCTGTCCATCATAGTTTCCCGTTTTTCTTTACGCCGTTCTTCAACAGTTTTTTCAAGCTCAGCAAGCTTTTCTCTAATCTTGATAAATCCAAGATGTAATTTTCCTCCAAAATGATCAGCTAGTCTTCTATCATTGTCATGTATGCCTAAGTAGGCGCTGCACACTTCACAAACCCTCAATTTCTGCTGTTGATAACTTGAAGCCGGCATGCTATTTCTGTATTCTTGTTCAGCCTCGTTTTTCTTCTTTCTCAATTCGTCAATCTCACCCATTAGCTTCATCGATTCTTCTACAAAACCTTCCTCCCCAAGCTGCTCAGCTTTGGCTAATTTTTTACCAATTTCTTCTGCGAGGACGTGAACGTTGTTAGCTTTCGCTGCTACCTCTGCACTCAACTCTTCTTGCGTTTCTGCTAAACGTTGTTTGGCTTGTTCGGTACGGCGGTCGCAATCCGCTATGAAATTTTGGAGATGTTCCATAGCCTGGAAAATATGCAGAAAAATTAGGAATTTCTAGAATGACTTAGTTGACAAGCAATTAACATCATCTGTTGAATTTCTAATCATCTTAAAATCTAGTTAATGACAATGTCGAATATATGGATGAAAATCTTACATCGATATCATAGAAATGGTCTCTCTTCTTCTGTGCAGCCTCGTAGTCAGCCCGCAGAGCCAGGTCGTGAATCTGGGGGCATTCGCCTAAGTCCATGCGCTGCGATTCACAAATTGTAATAAATTAATGACATCCCTGAGTGAGGCTCCCCCCTCGACATTCCTAAGTATAAACCACCATCCCAAAAACTGTTACATAATATTTTTTCTGGATGAGTAAATTGTCGGTAAGAATGTTAGACAATATATAAAAGTTGAGGAAGTCTATCATCTGATTATTCTTTTTTCTCTGTAATTCAAGTTGTGAACCTGTCTTTCAATGTATCAATTAAGATCCGGTAATAAGAGTCTTGCGTAACGATTAAACTGCTATGTAATATATACGCTATGAAAAAAATACACATAAGAGATCACTGATGCTTTCACATATAGTAGTAGTTATTATAATTTCTATAGTTAGATATTTTGTTGATTTCACTTACAGAGCGGCAACACCTCTCCGCCTGACGCGACAATGCGATGGCAACGACGCTACAATCAGCACACACCTTATTTTACATATTCCTTTTTCTATGACACAACTTGTAACTTATTATCTTAACTATAACGAAATATTATGATTCATACAGTGATTTTGGATAAGTTGCATTTTTATTTAGAAATCGAGTTGAATACGTACATCCGGTGATGAGGGAATTTTGTTATTGATGTATCGTGCGTTCCTGCCTATAATTGACTCCTTCCTTCCAATCTTTCACGCATTTTACCAATTGCCAAAATCAAGAGAGATTCAAAAATCAAGTAATTTTAAGATCACCCGAAAATTATTGCCACCGTAACCACATTCCAAGTAACATTAAGGATCTATGACACACTCATACTACTGACAAACTTTTGTACAGTGAAGAAAAATTTTGATCATAATAATAAAATTTCCGAAAATGAAAAAATATAGTCAGATTGGAATGGAGAATATTATTCGTTAATAAAATGAGATAAATATAATTTTTTCCTTAATTCTGGCAATAAGTAAGTCAGACAGCCTTACTTACAGATCTGTCCTTCGTTCCCTGTCCCAAATCCAAAAGGAAACTACGTTCACGCATACTCACATTGAAAATTTAGTCCTATTATCTCCATGAATGGGGAAATAATATTTAGACATATGATAATCAATATCATTTTTGTGAAACTACTCACCAAAATCGCGTAAAGATTGAACAGGCCTCTGACGATACGGGGCAAATATATTTCACAAAGCCTCTGGCTCACAGCCTCACCACTGGGCCAGAGGTTTTTGAATATATCTTGTAATTAGGTAATTTAATATGTATTACGTAAAATATCTCAATGGTAATACGTACGTCTTTGTTTTTGTTTTTTCAGTACTTACATTAACGCGTGTGTGAGAGTGAGACAAACAACAATATGATCGGACAATATTCACAACAATATTGTACATTGGATTGGTTTTGCATTTTTCAGACTCTCTGGAAATAGAACTGCAGTCGCATCGGTATTAGTGAATTCAATAACTTCTTCTTCCTCTGTTTTTTTATTTCATAGTTTGTATCCTAGCTAACTTTTACATCCGACTACTGATGATAAAAATACTAAACATCTGCCCCACAACAAGCTACCGTGTCAATTAACTGTTTTTTACCATTGAAAATGAATTTAAAAAACACATCTATTAGTCTAAGAATCTTATCTCTCTCCACGTTCGCAATAAACGTTAAAAATTTGATAAGTTTCCATCTCTGTAGCCAAAAAGTCGACTACCGTTATAAAGCGACATGGGAATTTCGTTTTTCATGACCAATCAAAGAGAAACACAATAATAATGAATGATTATTAATGAATGTTAATATCGACTTTACGGGAGGCTCAGTATTGCCTGTTAAGAATCCCAGCTGCATCTGCTATGGGATCTTAAATATTTCTACTAATTCTTTGTTTTCGCTAGGAAAAAATCGTCTGGCATTAATTTAATTGTTAAACTGATAATAAGTAGTAGAGTTGAAACTTCACCGTAACGACACAGTTTTTATTTTTTATTACACCGCTGGTTTTATTCGTTTATTTTGTTGTTGTTTTTACTGATGTGTGCAATTACATTTAATAATATGTGCGTCAAATATAAAAAAAAGGGATTCGTTCTTATATACGTATAAATAATAGATGTAGTCGTTAAATCAAACAAAAAAGTATAGAAAAAAAAAAAAAAACGAGCAATTTTTAATGACTGTAGGCAAATTCAATATTAGCTAAATGAATAATTATGAGCTTAATTAAGTTTAATTGAATATGATATAAGAATATCATATAACGTAAATTAATATGGTAATGAGAGATGTTCGTTTTTAATTATCTTATGTGTTTGTTAACATTGAGTGTACTTACATAAACGAACTTAGATATTAGATTAGATGAAAATGTTTATTGATTTGTTATAAGGATATATAGATGTGACGCTCTCGTTGTTTAATAACGTATCAATTGATTAAGTTGTGCGTATTTATAATATGGTATTATCTTGAAACTCAAAAGTCGCGTCACGTTATTAGAGTAATCTGTTTTTGCAGTATACTCACTGTAGATGAAAGTATCTCGTGGGGGCAGCATGCCAGGAGGAAGCTCTTGCAGACCTTCGGATCCGAATATTTAACTTGAAATTTGTTATTCTCACCTGAAAATATATTCCATTGTAATAATCATTCGAGGATCTGTTTATCTTTGGTAATATATTCAAGTCGGGAGGAAAAAGTACGCGCTATGTAGCGCCCTGCGCGGTCGATATCGCTATAAGGTCACCATCTTGTTACAGCGTTGGCAATGAACGACTCTCATATTTTCACAAGAATTTATATAAAAAATACTTCCACTCAATTTCGCACGGTATTATAATAAACTCACCGTTTCGTCCTGTGCCCATCAATTGATCGAGCATTGCTCGCATTTGGTCGTGGGCCGTCATCTTTCGCCGATTTTTTGTCACTCCTTACGGTTGTCGTTTCATCCACTCAATCCGTTGCACCATGGGGCCCGAAGTGTCTTCGCAAAATACTACGTTCACTTATTTCCGAAGCCAAACGTTGAAATCCCTATAATCTACTCGCATTGTCGGCATTCAATGAGTGAAAATTTACTAGACATGATACTAACAAATGCCCCCAGAATTTCTAACAAATTGAGATACAAAATAGTTTCATATAGAATCAAAATCTACATGAACATGAACAATTTGATTGGATCTTTGAGCCCGGTAGTAAGAAAAATAGTTCAAAACAAAGAAATTAGCTGAAATATGCATTCATGCCTTGTTATGTGCAACTTGCATCGAAATCCCGTACATTTTACGGCGAACTATAAACTACTCGTATAAAGAATGTGACGTCAGCGAAACTAGTGATACTCAAGGCGGCACCTTCAAATGGATCGTGGGTCCGTTAGTCGCCAAAGTCCTAATGGAAAGTCCAGCAAAATAAGATTGGGAATTCAATAAACTGTTCTAATTAATATTGGTAGGATTCGATGAAATAGGCAAAGTAATGAGGTTTAAAATGAAACGGTAAACTGTATTATGATTAACTATGAGAGAGCAACTTCGACTCATTTATTCAAAGAACAGTATTTGCTTATTGTATATACATACAACTTCCTTACTCGAAAGTTAAGATAGAAGTAATTCTTCTCTGGAGGGTCTCCTGAGTGGAGAGCCCCCCGGAGCATGGGCACTCACACATGCTGTCATGCTTACATGTATATCTCAACACATTTTTACATTATGCAAGCTCTTACTCTACACGCATCCATGCTGGAGGAGGGGGCGGTTACGTCACAGCACCCCTCCCACGCATGGAGTCCGCGCCTTACAGTCGTTACGGCCGGTTATATTTTATCCGTGCGTCATGTTCGTGTTCCGGATACGGCTATTGTAAACCCGGCTTGAGCTCTCTCAGCTTTCTCTACGTGAAGAAAGATATTGAATGTTGCTCTGTCGATAAGCAGCTTGCGCTTTTACCTGTGGAGTGACGAAGTAGGCTTCACCATTGGATTTGGGCCTGGGGGACCGAGGTTGGGAGATATATGAAGATTAAAGGGCTGTATTACAGCAGAAGAATAATAACAGAATGTGGAATAATTCGATAAATATAACAAACAATTTACGAAATTTGGCATCACAATTTCTGGCAACGGCTGGGGGTCATTTATCTCAACAAACACGGGTGAGAAATGTTCGGCGTAACCTATCTCACGTGCGAATATATTCTAACTGATAGGTATTCAAAGTGAATAGAAGTGAAAATATTCTTACTTTTTCAAACAGAATACATTCATACTGAAGAGAAGGTGGCCACCAGGACTTCACAAGAAATATGGCCCACCAAAACAACTCAGAGGAAGACATTACGTCTATGATCTAATAGAAAATACAAATGTGCGAAAAAAACCAGATTTGGAAGTAATATTAACAACTTATGTCGAGGGATTGGGTAACAAAGGGGACAAAGTATTTGTGAAACGGAACGCGGCTTATACGAAGCTTCTGCTGCCAGGATTGGCGGTCTATTCGAGTCCTGAAAATTGTAAGAAGTATGAGAAATCAGATGATTCTCCAAGAGATAAAATCGAGTTCAGCTCTCCTTATGCTGAACGCACGATGAATTTATTATCCACAAGAACATTGGCTATTAGATTATCCGATCATACTCCATGGGTGTTAGAGAAATGGCATGTTAAGGCAGCTTTTCGTACAGCTGGTTTTCACATGGAAGACGAATCCATTACTCTACCTGACAAGCCAATTTCTGGACCTGATCCTTCCATTGAAGGCAAAGAATTTTATGTTACCGTTACAATAAATAATAAAGAACAGGTCAAAGTTAGGTGTAGAATATATCACTTGATTCAGGATAGTATTAGCTCCCAAACCGATGTGGATTTTTACAAAAATCCTGCTGAACCAATCTTTCCTGAGGATAAACCTATTTTAGATGCTATTCCTTCGTATTTTGTGAAAACTGAATCTTCTAGTCTGTAGTCTGCAGTTTTATCAGAATTATGTAATTATTGTTAATAAAATGGCTCCATGTAGGCGTCTCGTAACATTATTTCCCCTTCATCGAATCATTTCCCACACATATCTTCGAATCATCTCAATTCTGAACTTGCACAGCACAGATTTGTATACATACATCTTTGATTTGTGAACTAATCTACATCTATTCTGAACACGAAAAGGCTTTGCCTGTTCGTTAATCAACAATGATCAGACGTGAAGAACATGGATTATTGAGTTATTCCGCTTCAACCAGTATACTTGACATAGTTCTATTATTGAGGCCTCTATAAAGAGGAACACATATCTCAATTCCCAACTTTAAATTTAGAATGTTCAATATTTGATCAATACGATAACAGCTTCACCTACTTTCATGTGCTACAGTGTGATGTTTTCTACGTTGTCAGCTTTGTGGCAAATAAATGTTCAAATTTTCATATTACAAATACGCTATCTACTAAATTAGAGAATAATGATGCAGGTGAATGTTACATCACTTGAAAAACGTTTCGTATGGGATAAAATTAACAACTCCTTGAATTTGTTGGGGTTTGTTCTTAATTATTACTTATAGCCATGCATTAATACTGTAGCGTTTTTGATGCTGAAATTGAATAAACATAACATTAGTAGACTCTTGGCTCTAACAATCCTTTTCCTGAATGTTAATATTGTAATAGAGTCTCAAGGCAGGAGAGCGAACAGACAGGAAAAGGTCACAGAAAATACTCGCTAAGCTCCAATAAGTCTGAAGTCTACTGTCCACATAGCTATCTCGAATTAAAATTCGCTGATACGTTGGATCCAGGTGACAAGGTTAATATATTATTACTCCTGCACTAAGCAGTTATTTGAAATTAATGCTGGCGCTAGTGTTCCAGAAATTACAAAACTAACTGTAAATATTTAATAGATCAAATTCCGGAGGAATTTCCAGAGAAAAGTCACACCGGCAGAACCGAATGTAATTACACTTCAAGATATTAAAGATGCGGTAATGTTCTTGGTGCTCAATCCTATCAGTGTGAAATTTATTCATTTCTTCCACGAGCCAGTGGTTGATCGATTCTTAAGGGCTCTTATAATCTACTTTCAATACTACATAGAAATAAGGGAAGATCTATGCCAGAAAAGAGCAGCTACAGCAAGAAAAGCTCCAAATCCTCTAGCGTCTGGTGGACGAATGAGGCAGAGCGATGAAATGCAGAATCTGAGAGCCCTAGTGGGCAGAGAATATTGTGATATACTAATAGGAGCTAAAGATACTCTCCCCTACCATCATATGGTTGCTAATGAAAAATCTTCCAATGATGAACCATCCGGACAATCGCAAGGGGAAAAAGATCTGAGAATTTATGAAACTCTTCTGAGAATGTCACATAAAATTGTTTGGATTGCATTAGAGCGGAAACACTCTAGTTTAATTGGTTTGTAATAACAACAAGAAAAATACTGCATTTCAAGTATTCGCTATGTACAGGATGGAACCATCTAATGAGTATTCTACATACAGTGAATTCAATAACAAAAATCGATAGATCAATATTTTTTCCATTACCTAATAACAAAAAGCTAGCAAGACATTGATTTTCATATAAATATATGCATTTCAGAAATTGAGATGGACCGTTTATTCAGAACGGATGCTTTCAATACGGCGAAACGAACTTGTGGTGATTTCATAAAAGAATTAGACATGCCTGAAGATGAGATTCGCGTTTTACAGGGTACCGCGATACCAGCGAAAAGAAAACTTCTGAGAAACTCGCCCTTGCCTTATCAGATAATAAACAGAACTTGCGATTATCGTGTTCTGTCAATAGGTAATAAAAACTTACGTTACAGAGTTTAAGGAACAGATGAAGAGAAAGAAGCAATAAAACTATGACCTAAATTAACTTATAATTATGAGCAAATTGTAAATTTGCAATGGAACTACAGTCCCCAATTGAAATAATGTATTGAATTACAGGAATTCCAAATTTCAAAACACGTGATCCTAGAATTCAGTACTTAGAAAACGCCCTGTTAGCTCATGAACACAAATTACGAGCATTAGGAATCAAAGTGGGTATTTTGGGTCATCCACGTTCTGATTATGATGTGATGTTAATGCGTAGAACCAAAGACGAAGATAAACTTGATGAACAAACAGGTGCAGATTTGGAAAAAGAAAAATGGGAGAAGAGAGACTCTGAGGGTGTCCGAAAGAAAATAGTGAGTCATGCTGTAACATAGATTCAAATTATTTGCAAACTCTGTAGGATATTTAATTGAATGATACCATAGACATCACTTTATCCCTTCTTGGCACAAAATGCATGTGTATGTTTTCATTGTTTGTTATGAAACCCATAGAATTCTAACTCCACATTCTGCATGATTTATTACGGGGCATCTATAAAGAGCATTGTTGAAATCCTGGTTTCAATTATTCGTATTTATTATATCTATATAATAATCAGATGAATAATTTATACATGAATACCTTATAATAATAATTTCAAAAATGAATAAAGAATCACTAATGAATCTAAACTAGTATGCTGTAACAGATAACAGGTAATTACTGTTTTCTTTATATTTGGCAGTGACTTAGAGATCCACGTTTAAAAATTAGACATTGAAAGCTGAAATTAATTGACAAGACAGGATTTTTCAACGCTAATCGTACAACTACTTTAAAGAAAATTTCTTTGACCATCTTGCATCATTAAACCTGACAAAATTAATCTCTCTTTTTTGTTTTTCTTTATTTGTTTCAACAATCAATGACGCAATATTATGTGTATATATTGTTCTCGATTGATCTCTATTCAATTCACCAATCAAGTGAAGATTACATATCCATATCACGATCTTCACGGTAATTAAGAGAAAAGATATCTAAATTAGACTTAAATTTAGAATGATAACATCAAGAAGCATGAAAACGATTCGAAACATTTTCTACTTTTATATGAGAAACAATTTCCCTTACATCACCGGGGATGGAATATAGACGTTTCAAGTTTCGTATAAATAATAGAAAATAACATAGCAAATGTCCTGTTTCGAACGAAATTAAAATTGGAGTTAGGACTCTGTGGCTTTCAGGTACAGTTTTCGATGCCGCTATCAATAGCATAAACTAACCGGGCATATCAATCAAATGAATGTTTTCCAGCAATTACATGAAAAGCTTGATATCAGAAGTATGCCAGCGTTTGGAGATGATCCAGAGTTAGTTGCAGAATATCCAGTTGAACCTGGTTCTGTAAGTTACTGTGGTAATCAAGCGGCAAGAGAAGATGCATGTAAAAAATGGATTGCCAGAGCTTTGCAACGTTCCAATAACAACTACGCCGAGGTTGCCTCCATGGAATTCAGTAACTGACAATTTAGGTCAAAAAATCTGATCAATAACAGCACTTCATCATTTTCGAAAGTACAAACAAATTGATATTCTTTACAATCTGTTACAATTTATGGTTGAAGAAAGATGATTTATTGTCAGAATCCACTAAAATATTAACTTTTGAGAACGAGAAAATATTTGTCCTTTTTGTTTCACTATGGCCTACAATTGAGAAGCACCGTTGTACCAGTAGTGTACGCAGTTTGAAAGTTGCTGCTCATTATATTGTCCATGTTCTTGAAAAAAATATAAATTGTTAAAATAAAAGTAACAAAACAGTCAATTTGGAATATAGAGAAACGAAAGATCATTGCTTCTATCAAAATTATAAGCATGCTTACCCAACGTAAAAATTCTGTAACACTGTACTACTAATTACACTGTGTTAAAATAAATTATCCCATAAAATTATTATTGATTTCATTTAATTTCCTTATGTGTTGTAGTATACACTGGGCTAAAAATCGCAGAGTTATTGTAGTGTTCTCTTTTGAGAAAAGTAAAACTTTTCGATTTCTATCTTTGATTCGGAAGATTTTAAGGAAAAACAATCAGAATATAAATTGACTGATTACCTGACTATTAACTGACGTGAATTGTTTGCGGTACTCAGCCCTGTATATTTTTTGTTTGAAATTAATTCATAATAATGATAATATTTAGCATCAGAGTCAAGATATTGTTCTAAACAAATAAACTTTTTTCGAAACTAAAAAAGTGTCGAGGTATTTGATGAATCTATCTGAATATTTGATTGAGTAAATTAGAAATGTCTACAGTTCAAAATGAAATAAAGAATCTAAGTACACCAATTATCAGAAATGATTCTATGTAATAAGAAAACTTGGCATATCCTGGAACAGAATTTGTTCTTGTTTGTTTGAAGAATTACAAAAATGCTTTCACTAATGTAATGTTTGCATTTATAAAACTAAATGTGAGAAAAACGGAGGGGAAAGATATGACTAAGCGCTACAAGAGGCAATGTAAAAAATATGCTTATTATAATTGGTACTGCCTAATTCAGAGTAGTAATTATATAATATGTTACAATATACATTAGGAGCAGCGGACAATAGTGCTACGTTCACATTTTACATTTCAGATTTCAGATTTCAGATTTTCGTATTTCCCATGAATCATGATATTTTAATCAACTGCTAACTATTGTTTACTTGAATATCGCAATAATAACAGTTTACGACGGTAATAGTATAGCAGTTTCAACCTCCAATATGGAGCTTGCTGTTAATCGCCTAAATTTCACTTGCACGTGAATCTATTCATTTTGTAAAATAAATTCATTATAATACGCCTTTGCAATTTTATACTACCATAATCACTGTATGAGGAGCGATCTTTCGAGATTGTAAAATTTCATGCAATCGTTGTATGTTATTTGAATGAAATTCGACAAAAGAACTCTTACTCAGATTTACTATTAATTTTTTTCGTCAAATGGTAACATCAATTTTTGTATAACACGTGCATGAAAACAGAGGATTTGCATGACAGTTTTGTGAGATGGGAGTAGCCAATTTTGTGGCAATCTGGTTCACACACGCGCAGTCCATAATTACTTCACTTTCGTCCCTTGGGAGAGATTTAGTTTACTTTTGTTCCACAATACTGCGATGCGAAGCCACTTTATGCACTTGTTTTCAAAAGTATCGTGTGTGACGCAGGTCGAAGCTGCCGATTGTGACTTGTGCAATAGCCTTCCTCGCTTCGTTTGGGCAAAAGCTTCACACTCGTTGCAATTGCCAACTTTCGTTCCTTGTCACAATTGTTAGCGGTGTGTTCTGATAAATAAATAGTGACTACCTAACATTCTGAAAGTATCGATCCCCACTTAAAATAATAATGTATCTAAAAAAAAAAAAAAAATTCGGCTACCCATTCCCTAAAATGGGTAAAAAAAAGAGAATTTTTTTTCACGGACGTTTACAAATTTTTGCAATACATTTTGCAAATTGAAACTCCCAATAAAAACATCTCAGTTTTTTCTTCTTATAATATGCTATTGTTTCATTCGAACTAATCAATACAATAATAATTAACAATTGTCTAGATGAATATAATACAGCGTGGATCTAGCGAAAAAATTATCGATCGTTATATACGTTCACAATTAATTAATTATTAATTATAACATTTTAATTAATTAATAATTTACGATTGACAAAACAGAGATGTGTGTTATGTGTGTGAGGTATGCTTCTTTTCTCTTCTATTCTTTTTTTTTTTCTTTTCTTTTTTCTTCTTATCAATTCAGTCCTGTGTCTGTGCTACGGTGCTACCAATCCCAAGTCTATGGCGATCATAAGATAATGAACGTTCTTATTATTTCTAGTGAATAGAAATTAGAATGATGTTTCTCTATTGAGCAGTCAACCATATTTATGTGGTGAGAGAAAAAAAGGACATTTATATCCTGTTTTAGTTATTCGATTAATCAATAATTGGCTAAAATATGATAAAATGCCTATCAACTCATTTGCACTACTCTGATGAAGCCGTTATGCTTTTCTTTTTTTTTTCATAATTCTTCATTTGAGTACCAATCTTTAATGATATTGAGAAATTGTCATATAGCTATACATCCACGGTTAGTAGTACAATATTTCATTTCCGAGCACAGACACAAACAGCATTTTTATCTACGTTATAAGGAACACAGGCGAACCGAATTGTATTTCAGGGTTGCATTAATGAGGTGCGAGGGGTGGAGGGGGCTACGAAGCAATGTCGGACATGAGCTGGGCAAGCAAAGCAGGCTCTAAGAGACCGTGACTTTGGCCCATGCGCTCTAAATTGCGAACATCTTTATCCACTGCTTCCAAAGCCCGCTCCAGCTCTTCTTCCTCTTCTCTTGATGGCTCGTACTCCCCATTTCTGCTTTCTGTAACAAACATAGCGCCCAATTTTTATCGTACACTTACACCGCCACGTTCACAGCTATTCTTGTAGTAGCACTAACTACTGGTACTCATAGTAACACCACTATCCGCTACAAAGTTCAAACTTGGACAGAATATCTTAGTTTTACTAATAAATATACATACAGATCTGGAAAGATGAGCACACACACGAACACAACTTGAAATTCAACAAGTAAGACATGAGTTATAAGATTCTTACGCATGCTTTTTATATAAAAGTAATAAAACGCTAATATATCATATTTTTTCTATTCCTACTTTATTCATACCTATAATTCATTCACAACTGGAAAACGAGGAAAAAGGAACAACAATTAAAACATTTCTTGATATGAGAGCTCTCAGAGTAAAGAGTAAACAAGACAGATAGACTAGACTCAGTCTACTATTTATGATAAAAGTTGAGTATACAGAGCAAATATGATTCTTTCCATCGATCGTGCATTCAAACTATTAGACAGAATAACTTATGTGATATATTTGAAGTCTGTTCATTGATTTCTGAATTGTGAATTATAAAGTGTGGGAAAAATCCTGCCGTATGGAAAAATGGAAACAATTCCAACGTACCAGAGGTAAAAAGTAGGTTGTGACAAATAGAAAACATTCTGTTTCTAGAATACTTAATACTTAATACTAAAAATACATATACATATACAACGAAAAAGTTTTCATTGGTTGTATTATTTATTAACATGTATTACCAATAAACAAGTCATTGAACGCGTCAGCGGGCAAGTTATTGAGAACGTTGCCAAAATCATGTTCAGCTGGATCCAGTGAAGCGAATACCTCGTGATCGCCAAGATCAACTTTCAGGCCACCACCGAGACCCAGTGATCCAAGACCAAGGCCTAAGTTTAGGCCAGAAGAATGAGAAGTTGCTTGAGGGGCGTTTAAATTATTCAAAGTCTTTGTGTGATTCTCAGTAGTTCCGATCTGATTTACGTAATGATTCTGATCTTGTACAACGCTGCAGTGTTTATTCTCAGACCTGCTGCAAGAAGGTCTCTTCCGTTTTTTAGGTGTCGCCTTAGGTTTGGGTCTTGAAATAGTTGGAGAAGTTGGTTTCTTCCTAGCTTTTTTCGGTTTTGATTCCTGAGCTTTGCGATGATAATTGTCTCTTTTTCTTGCATGTTCAGGGCATAAGGGTAATTCGTGGGCAACGTCGAATACCGGTATACAGCATTGAGTGTTATCGCTAAACTTTGCAGTGCAATGTTCAAAGAGTAGTTGATCCCCATTGATCATTATGTGTCTAGAGCAATGGCGGGTACAAGGTAATGATATTTGGCAGCATCCCTCTACTCCGCATGGAGTACCGACTAAAAGAGGGCTATCAACGGATTTACTGCTACCTGGGGAATCGTACAAAGCCCTTGCAGTTGCTTCAGGATCTCTCCAAGCAGCCTCCAGCAGGCACTGCGCCTTTTCTTGTAATTGGTTCTCGGATTCAGGTTTGCTTTTTTGTAGCTGCGCCAATCTCCGCCTCAACTGTGATCGCAGCTGAGATAATCTAGCGGATCTGTTAAGTCCGCTGGTACTATCAACAGAGAACCAATGGCGTTGATATATCGCAGTTTCATCACCACTCGAGTCACTATCGGACATCTCGTCTCCCGCTCTTGGATAATATAGAAGCATATGATCTCTTCTGTGTCTTCTTGGCTTCAGCCTCAGGAGATTTGTGAAGTGTCTCTGTTTCCTTCGTATCGCATTTGAAAATCTAAGCTCCAGATTTCTAGCATTCCCGTCTACGTTTACTTGGGATTCTTTGTCGCGATTTAATCTTGACGGTATGATTGATCCTGGTGGCTCAGTTTTAATCCTCTGTTTTGTACATTTTCCCTTAGCTCTGTTGTTCTTAATGGTTTTGTGATTTGTGTTGAGTTTGGAATTCTTTGAAGATGTGTTTTTAAGATTCCTACTGTTGATAGCGGCGAGAGGCTCCGGTTCATTGAATACATAAGGATCAACTTCTTGCCTAGCTTCAGTTTTCAGCAGAGCTTTCAAACGGTCGGAAAATTTCAACTTATTGTCCATGATTGAGCGAGGGAGGCGAGGAAACTCCGCCGGATTCTTCCTCTGCCTTTTTCTGTTCCACCCGCATCCCCAAACTATCAGATTCTTTTTTGGTCCTTAATGCAGGACTTAATTCTATGCCATTCAATGCACGAGCTCTTTCGTAGTTTTAATAAATATTTTATCAGCATTGGATTTCCATGCTGATTTGGGAAATATCTTCATTCCTTATTGAGCCGCCTGTGGCTTAGAGGTTTCAAAATAATTCAGGTATCTATCACCACGATACAATGCACTCGGCGTAACCAAATGACAAGCATAATATTCAGAGAAGAAATGTGTTTTCTTCTCCTAAAGAATCTGCATTCTTTGAACCAGGGAGATTTCACACATTATTTTATATCATATGAATATTTTCCTATCGATTCTTCCTTATGAAGTAAATGATTTTATAGCAGCGCAGTGATTTTATATTGACATTATCATATTAGATTTTTGAATAATTATTTGTTACGCTATTGTTGACATTTAACACTTGACGTTGGGGCAGGTCACTAATTTTTGGTTATGTTCACTTGATATTTGAATTAGGAACAAAAGGCACTTTAACACGAGGATTTAGTTGATCCTCTCAAAAATATTTGGTTAGATTCGAAATTTTTTTTTTCATCAATTATCAAAAATTCAGCACCTAAATTATGTGCTTGGATGATAATTTTCAGTAGGATACTATGGTGTGATATTTTTTATTTACTGGTACCCGTTGCCAAGGTCGTATTGGAAACAGATATATTTGATAATTATATCGATATTGAGAATTGATTGAAAAACACTTGCTCCGTAATCCAACAGCACAACCTTAATGAGAATTCTGGAGGCAAGCACAAAACCCAGTAGTATACATCGATAATAACATTAGAAAGACATGTCAGATGTGAAGGCAGCAAAATGGCCGCTTGTGACAGGAGTCGCCATGCGGGAATAAAATTCCCTAAGCCCGATCGCGTTAGGGCGGAAAACCAAAATTGAAAACAAATTACAATATTCTGATAAAATCGATCATTTTAATTATTCGAATATCAATTTCATCAATAGATGAACAATATGTGCATAGAATAATTTTCACACTGTTCAGGAAATACGTTGGATTAGAATCTGAATAATTCACTGGCGTCTGTAGACTTTCATTGAGGTTATAAAACTGCTCTAAATTGGCATGATATTATTATTACATAATTTTATAATATGGCTAAGTAGGTGCGTATTTTACGTCAGAATCTCTAATTCTATTTGCAAGAACTGATAATGCCCGTTTCAATATTTACTAAAGTCGATTTAACATTCTGCAATTTAGGAGTTTTTTGTAAATGTTGGTAGCCTTGCCGAATGAACAGTGATAACAAGCCGGAGAATCAGCTGATTTTGACAGCTGAAAAAACATAACCTAGAGTGTATTAATTAATTCTTTTTAAAATATAACCTCCAGTCAATGACATGACATAATCTCTGTTTTATCTAATTTTTAATTCGTGACAATCATTTAGTACTCAGTATACCAAATACTACATTGGTATAATATTTTATCTGCAATAATAAAACGACTGAGATGTTAACAATACGGAAAATATTTTTCGATTATAAATTAATGTATAAATTGATTTTGACCATGTATCATCTTCTCAGAAATACCTCCGCATTTTATTTCAATTGGATTTTTTCCTTTTTCACTTCATGCTTGTATCAAAATTTATACTCCCCTCTGTATATCGGATGACTCGTTTAATAAACATACGAGAATATGAACAATGGTGCTATACAGTTCAACAGCTATTTTGAAACCAAAATATATCAATGCAATTACACTTTTTCGGTAAAATAGATAATGTATTATTGTTGTCTTTGTGGCGTAACTTACCGTGTCAAATTATGCTTCGATAAACACAAACGCGTATTGGGCAACATAGTTTAATAATAATTAATGAAAATGATGTTCAAAATTAACCAATCAATGATAGTATTATAGCGATGAAGGGAATTCAGACTGTGGTAGATAATAAATAATCGAACAGAAATAAGATGGGAGTAATCTAAAGTAATTATATTTGTCATCTACAAACCACTAAAATTGGAAAAAACACACACTCACGAACTTGCCGTATGAACGGACTTTCACAACACAATTATTCTGTAACCGAAGAAATGAGAAAAGAAAATCCCAAAAGAATAGAATTAGGAAACAGATTTTCTGGTAGATGAAACATTAATAAAAAAAAAAAACCTTGAAATACTTGACTGGTTTGGAGATATTACAGATCAACTGTAAAAAAAGGGGATATATCATTTTATTTTAATGAAAAATATGAATTAAGTTATATCCCTGAAAGTTAGATGATTTCACTTAGGGGACGATTAAATCCAATGAAATTAAATATCGCACCGATAAATTGAGTAAAGTAATTGGAATATAAATGATATAACGTTAATATATTCTAATTTACCAATCAAGAAACAAAATTGAGATCAATTCTTGGATATTTTCAAATATCCAATAGCATTTCTTAGTCAGTTAGTTAGTTAGTTAGTTGATATTTGTTCAAATAATAAGCAAGTCTTATCTATGCCATGTATTCGAGATTTTATACACATGGAATGAATCAAGTGAACAGAGCTTATTAATGCAAATATTGATGTTGACGTCGATGCATGTGTCCATGGCATGACAGTATATTATGAATCTGCATAAAGTAATCTTGATTGAAATTAAAGAATCTTATACATATACATTATTCAAATATATATATAGATAAATAGTATGATTCATATAACAAATGTTGTAGGTGATCGGTAGAGTTTCGATATCACTTTTTTTTTTAAAGTCACACAACAATTCATTCTATGTTTGATGGTTTTTCTTTTCTGGTTTCTTTATTTTGTATTTTTTTATTTACGATAATATGCGGTAGTCTTCCATCTCTTACACACCACAGGGTCATATTGACGTATTTGAAAGGTGTTCAAGCTCTTTGAGTAAGTCCAAAGGGGGACGGTGATGTTTAATTTATTGATGTTTTTGACTTTTTGTTGTTTTTTTTTTCATGTTTCAGATTTTCTTTTATTGAAAAAATGTATCAGCGATGATCATCTCGAAGAAATAAATGAAAATATTTTACGTTACGTAGCGGAATTTCTTCGTTGCGGTTTTTGCCCCTTTACAATGGTTGGTCGACCCTTGATGAGACCTTTCTTGCGACGTGATGTCTGTAACATTAATTTCCAACCCCCCATAATTTCAACTACGCTTCCGGATCGTAAAGTATTATTTGTAAAATAGAATGAAACGATACGAGAGAATTTATATTGTTTATCAATGTCTGTTGACTCGTTTCGGACCAGCTTTTTTTAAACTCACCTTTTTACTTATAAACGAACTTGTTCTCCGATTAATCGTTCGATCAGATATCGGGATTCTTGGTCGATTAAATTCCTCCGGTTTCTTCACCCTGAAAAAATTTCCCCCAATGTTAATATTTTCAGTTTATTCAATGAACTTTAGAATGATTTTTTCTTACAAAATAGTATCATCTCAATAGAGAAAAAATAAAAAAGTGAATAAAAATTACCTATAAATCCTCACGAGCCAGTGTTCTGTGGTATAAGCTTCATCTAAGTAGTTAAGTTGGAAGTTTTTATTGCCAATCTCAGCATTACGAGTGCGATCAAATCCAGCAGGTGAACGATAGTCGATTTTGACTTCTCCAAACCGGTAGTAGCTCAGTTTATACATAAGAGAATTTAATAAAGTAGGAGACCCCTCTGAATCGACCCTGAATTCTCCTCGCTCAGTAAAATAGTCGCTTTCTCTAATATCTTGGGGATGTTCACCCTCAGCAATGCGAACCATCCATAGAAATTTGTTTATATCGTCTCCAGAATAACCAATCATTCCGCCAAATATGACTAGCACATAATCAACGTCTAACGATGTCATTATATCATATGCAGCACTCTCATTTGAACTCATCGCCTTTCCAACTAAGGCTATATGCGAATTATTCCATGTATTATTATCTACGAGCGTTGTTCTGTAGACAAAAAAAAAACAAATATGTAATGTACATAGCAATAGATAAAAATAAAGCAATTCTGAATAAATCTAGGAAAAGATTGAATACCTATTTGCCATGCCTGCTATTTGATAGCCATAATCCCACCAGCTCATTATCCTAGCGTCATTCGGTGTGTTTTGGGCAAGCCAGTAATAAGCTTCTCGAAAATCATCCAGAATTGATCGACCCCCGTCATTGCTGTAAGAGGCCAAGACTATCGAAGGACTAGAATAAGCATTGCTTGTAACCCAGGTACAATGGACAGTGAACATCATGAGGAGCATTGAAATTCCAATGACTACACCGTTGCGGAGATTCGCGCCTAAGCCATCCCCAGAACCTTTCGGTCTCTCGTGTTTCATGCGTCTTAGTTTTCCAGCTTTATCGTACAAGGCTCTCCCTGGACTGCGTTCCGTTTCTTCCTCACTTTCTTCTTCGCTTCCTTCACCAGCTTCCTTTTCATTTCCCTCTTTATCTTCTTCTTTCAAAAATAATTCGAGCAACCCGCTGAATGCTACTCCAGCCAACATGCATACAACAGGAGTTAAGGTCAGCATAAGACGCACCATAACTCCCGCAAAGTAAACTGCGCTTATTGCGTAAAGAACGACTGTAGGAAATGAGAGAAACAGAAAATTTGTCATTTTCATTGATTATTTTGAGAATAAATCGTGGAATAGTTGAAATGATTTTGATAATGTGTTTGATAAATTCTAGTTATACTGAAAAAACTCACTGAAAACTCTTTCATCGTTAATATGCTTAATGCAGTACCATAATCCAACTGGGAAAGTGGTAACTAAAATATGTAAATCAAAGAAAAAGCTGAACCAAGTGGTAGGTTGATGTTCAGAGACAGAAGCGATAATTGGAATATGAATTTTGGCATATCCAGTATCCCATAAAGAGTAGAATCTCCCGCTCCATGGAGCTACAAGTCCAGAATAAGTCAAAATAATCAAAATTAGCAGAAGTGCTGCAGCTGTGAGAGTGACGAGTCCACCAAAGTATTTCATCTCAGATTTAGTGAGCATGGTTCTCAGATATCTGTAACAAAATTAGAAAAACAAACAAATTCTGAAGAGTTCAGAGACCAGTTTTCTTACTTCATGTACAAATTTTCAACGAGTGAATGAATCAACCTGAATATTACCTGATAACAGCGATAAAAATCAGCAATCCAAATACTCCACCCGCAGCCATATGCTCAGATGTTCTTATCGGTTGAAAGCCAACAAATGGTATTTGCATACTGAGCAGTAATCCAAGAATATAGAAGGTGGTATAACTCGTGAATAATCGATTGCTATATCGATTCATTACCAAAAGTGCAAAGACGTGTAATGGAATTAAATTGATAATAAAAACGTATCCACCCCAGGCAGATACCATGTAGAAGTAGGAAAGAGCTGTTAATGCAGCCCAAAATATTGACCCAGTTTTAACAGACTTTACCCAAAGATAATAAGTGAATTGTAATGCAAATATAGCGATTCCCTCGTTATCATAACTACCAGCCACAGATCTGGATATGTATCCAGGTACAATGGCAATGAAACAAGCAGCGAATAAACCTGCTCCTGCGCTCCACAATTCTTTAGTTAAAAAATAGGTGGAGATAGCGGTCAAACCGCTGAAAACTGGTGCCAAAAATACACATATATCTCTTATGTGAATAGGAATATTAAGAGAATGAAGAATATGGTGAATAGACCCGGACGTTATCATGAGACCAGGGTAAACCGTTCCACCAACAATACGACCCAATGGGTACCATGCTCTCTCGTCGAACCAATTCAAAAAATTGTAAAATCCATGTTGTACCATGTACGCCGTTGCTCTGTAGTTGAACCTTGGAACAAAAAGATAAATCTTACTTCAAAATTCCCTTCAAAAATCATTCGGGTAAAGAAGTTCACATAGAATAGTAAATTCAGAACTTCTTTGCTTCAAGTTAATGCAACGTCTCTGACGAAAAAAAACTTGAGTAATCTTTAATAAGATCTTTTAGAAAGCTTGGTGATGATTTATATGCTTATAACTTTTACCCAAATTTGATACATTTACTACGGAAATTGGTTGCATGGACAAATGTATGTGATTTTTCTATAAAAGTATGAAAAGAAAATTCTTCTGGTTCAACTAGTCAAAGTCATAGACAAATATCAAGACCTGGTTTTGTTTGCTGAGGATTGAAACCCACGCTATTGCATTCTGAATGATTTTCAAAATAAATATACATAAATGTGAGATGATATGAAGCATTATTTTTTATGTATTCATCGCGGTTTATGAAAGTATAAAATATAAAATATCTCATAAATATGGAGTCAACATTTTATAGAAAAAAATAAATAAAAATATGGTGATTTGGGTCAGGTTTTGTGTGTAAGTTATTAATTGAATTGTATGGAGAAATACAGGACAGAAGCAATGTAAGTAAGAATAACTAACTATAAAATGAAAATAGAATATCTGTAGATGGTATGTGAAGAATTGTATGGTACGAGTTTATCAAGTAAGATATGAGTCCGCTAATACAGCTACATCCGAGTTCTAAAGTAAATATAATATAACTACATAACAGGTTAATCTAATCTGAGGAAAACAGAACCGGAATGAGTATAATTATATTAACGAAGGCTGAAATCTAACCTGATAGCTATCGTGAGAGGAGGGTCGAATTGCATAGAGAGTAATGAGTGCCAGCGTTGGAGCTGCGTAAGAAAAAGAATGTGATAGAAAAATAATAATACATACCATGGATCAAACTCGTGAATAATGCTCTCGAAACGAATAACGGCAAATAATCGTGAAGCGAATCCAGATATCCATGCGAGAAGCAAAATGGTGAATGTAATTAACGAACTAAGACCTGCGGCATTAGTTAGTGTTGAACTTTTCACTTGCCGCGAGGTCGGCTGTTTGTCGGGGAACAGGACTTTCTTCGCGTACGGGGCGGCCGCCTTTGCAGGCAGCATTGTTTATTTGATTTCTTATTTAGTCTTTGAATATTATTAGATATTTCTTTACACAATATTTTCAACTAACTTCTAGCCAACACCGCCATACGCGCACAAACACCGGTCCCCACACGACACGCAAGCAAAGCAGACCGCACGAAAGTAACGACACCACGAACGACACGTCAACTATCAACATGGCCGCCAACTGAATACAAATATGCCCCTAGATACCTCTGATAGATGGCGCCACTTTATTAACGCGCTGAAATTAAAGTAGTTTGATCGGATATTCCCATGGCTTTTGAGAACGCGCAGTTCAGGTTGAACTGGGTTGAACTACTTGTATTTTTGCAGAAGGCATAAGCAGAATGCAGAGCCATAGTGCATGCGCCGTTGCGAAAGTGCAGAGCAGAGTGCACATGCACTATGGCTTTTGCATCCTGCGTATGTCTGCTGGAATTTTAGGTGCTTCGTTTGGCCTTCAGTCGTCAAACTGTTTCCCCACAGGCTTTGGAACCGAAAAAATGTGCAGGGTCATGACTCACGGCCCGCGGGAGAAAGAAAGTGGGCAGGCGTCTCGAAAAGGAGCTAGGCCGATCCGCCATGTGCGGAGAGGCTCTTACCCTTCAAGAAAGAAAGTTGTACCATAGCGTAATAGTTTTTCTTTGATCCCCTAATTTAATCAAATCCGGTTTTACTATTTCTTGCAAACCTAGCTTCTCTATACCTATTTCAGTGAATCCTACCATTAATAAAAATATTTAAGTCAAATTCCACTGGAGTGTCCTTTAGGACTTTGGCAAATAACGAACCCACCACCTATTGGAATCTGGCGCTTGGTAGTTACTAGCTTCAGACGTCACTAGAAACTGAAAACCCACACAAGATTGAAATCAAGCTGTGTAATCGGCTACAATTTATCACCATAGCACTCAGAATGAGATATCAGCCTCAAACATACCTATAGTATGCTACACGCAATGTGAAAAGGGATATTTGAGGCATTGACAGTATATTATTTGATTTCATTTATAATGATTGAAAAACAATGACAATTTGTACAGTTATGTATTAGTAACACTAATAATAATATAGTACCTTCAATAACGATCAATTACTCCTAATATTATAGGTAGATGGTAATTAAGTATTGAGGTAACCAATGACTAAATGATCAAAGAAATGAAAATCGTAGTCAAATACTATAATTAAATAAAATACTATAGATTAGGGTATACCTATTTATGAATATTTTGCACATTTGATCAAGAGTTTTCTAATAACGATTTTGTTTGGCTCTACTCGATGTGCACTGCGTGCAGTTTTCCTAGTTTTCAACAAATGAGAGTCCCAGGAAATTGGGAAAGCTGCACTCAGTGCACACCGTATGGAGTCAAACGAAATCACCATAACTAACATTGCATTAGAATGAAAAAAAACATAACTTTTTACAAAAGTACCAAATAATACTAGTTGATTAGAAAGTAAAAAAAGTAAATGTACAGATTGAAAACCACCCCATCGAAAAGAAAATGATTATATTCTATTGAAAACGTTGTATACTCGTATGATCTTGTAATTTTTCAAGAGCTTGGAGATTATCCCACCATAGCGGTAATTTATGAGTTAAAATCAATCGGAACCAAGGAGTAAGAGGACAATCAACGACTTTCAAAAATTCTGGCATTCGTTCCTTAGAAACCCAACGCACTTCGCTAATTTCATCAGCATTAGGGTTAAGATCAACCTGCTCTTTTTGTAAAAATAATATATAATCAATTTCATGTTCTCCCCAATATCCATTGCCTATATCATGATAATGAATTCTAGTAAGATACGTAAAATCATTTGGCTCGACTTGTTCTACTGGAATTCCTAGCTCGTAAGCCATTCTTCTTTGCGCTGCTCTACGAATACCAAGAACATTTTGTTCCTCCATTTCTCCAGGAATTTCAGCCAATGGATGACTACAGCAAGTGTTTGTATAATGTTCAGGAAAAGTAACCTGGAAAATGAAAATAAATTGTAGATTTGAGTTGAGTGACAGAAAAAATGGATAGTGTGTTTCACTGGCTGTACTAGTGCACACTGAGTACAGTTTCATCCATTTTTATATCCTACCTGAGGAGGATGGAAGTGTGCTCAGTGTGTACTAGAGCAACCAGTGAAAAACGCTACGAGATTCTAAGAATAAAATAAATTGTGATCTTACTTTATTTGCGGATCGTTTCTGCAGTAGTAAATCTCCTTTTCTATTAAAAAGGAATACGCTAAATGCTCTATGCAAAGGTATGCTGCCGTCGGAACCAACTCGATGACAATCTCTCTTAGAAGCTTCTCCAAGAGGTTGATCTTGGTTATCAACTAAAATGCATCGCTCTTCGAGCGCAGCTTCTTGCAATGTTGCTGTTTGCATTTTTGTATAGCAGCGATTTTTTATCGGGAATAATGCTCCTCGAATGAAGTTATTTATTCTACTTGCTTTGGCAAACATTATGAGTCAGAACGTTTCACAATCGTTTTAGGTTATATACCACGTTACCTTTTTTATAATCTGTGCGCGGCAAGTTATTTTTGTTTTAGATCGGTTATGGATTGATAACCTTATGCTAAAATTTCTCTGTTCACTACATTGTTTAATTTAAAATAGAATTTTGACACGGAACAGACCCGCGCGGCGGACACTGAAGGAAAATTAGTGGAAAACTAGAACTAGAAAGTTGGAAACAACCACGGTCTTCTTCCACCGTGGAAACAACCCATCAATTTACTTGGCACATTGTATAAACATTAAACAGCCGTGATTTCGTCGAACCGTTCTACAACGGTTCTACACTCAACGGTCGAACACCACTTCGAGCGGCGTGCGCAACTCACCCTCACTCCATAGATGAGCGGTAAAATTAAAATTAATATATTATGGAAAGGACTTAGAAAAATTAATAATAATTTCATGAGTGTATTAATAATTACGAAAAATGAAGTACAGAAATGTTTGCTATTATTTATTTCTTAATCGCTTTAGTTACTTTTATTGATTCAAAATCAAGAAAATTACATAAGGTATAAGTTTTTGGATAATATCAATGAGAATATAATATTATACCGAGTTATTTATTTTACTTATTACTTTTGTTATTAATAATGATAAAACATAGGGCCGAGAGTATTATTATTATTATTTTGTTTATCATTTGTTTATAATATTCGAATCATTCATTTATGTATTACTAATAACAGGTAGATAGGTATGAATGAAACGTGTATACATCAGAGCAGAAACAAAGCTTATTATGGCTTACAAGTAAAGTTTATAATAATATAAATAGCTGGCACATATACAAGGCATCCCAAACATCACGATCCAACGTATCAGAATGTTTCTTTTTCACATTTTTACACCCATTATTTCCTATATATTTTTTTTTCTTTCTCTTATTCAAATTACAAGAGTCCGTGATACCACAGAGTATTATGATTTACGAAATTTTTGTATTTCTTTCATTTTTTGTTTGTTTGTTTTCTAGTAAACAGCACCATCGATAGTTTACAAAAGAAGAAAATATTTCTTCTTCTATTAAAGAGAGAGTGAGAGAGATCGAGAGAGAGAGAGAGAGTTTGCAGATGATCCGGAAACATGTTTGTTTGAACTGTTTACAGCTTCTCTTGAGAGAACGAAAGTAACACTGTATAAATCTCTTTTTTCCATCAGTGTACAGAAATAATGCATTTTTACGGATGTTTTATTTATATATATTTTGATGAAACAATAAACAGAATGAGAAGCTAAGAAAAAATGGGAAAAAAATATAATTATCATATCATTGTAGGAACATGCACCATCATGTCACAGATCTGGTAAATTATCATTAAACCGGAAGAGAGAATTCGATTTGAAATCAACATAGCTGCATTTTCAATCAAAATTCGTTACTTATCTAGATTAGATAACAATTATGTATTTTCCACAGATCATGGCTCTCTATTTTCTGTTTAGTTTTGTTCTTTTTCTTTTCACGCCACAACTTTCTCTGTACATATTTTCAATTTGATTCCTAATCCCCGTTAAGGCAAATCATCAGCATTGATTACTTGTATTTCCTTAATAGAAATGTGTATCTGTAAATGTTGAATGGATTCAATTACAGAATACATGATTCAATAAGGAGGTAAATAAAAAAAGATATAGGTATATTCAAATCAAGTAAATAATTTCATATCATATTAGCAGGAAATCCTATCATTGGCAATCTTATAAATTATTAATATCATATATTATGTATCAAGTAAATCCAGATTAATAATACTTGAACTAAATCATAAAACTATGAGAGACGAGAGGAGGGAAAAAAATTTGTATATATATATATATGTAGTATAATTATAATAAAACTGAGAAGATATTCTGAATTTGAAACAAACTAATGCATACACACAGTACGAACAAAATTCTTTCTACGCAGAATATTTTTTACATTATTTGTTTGTTTTATCTTTTCTGTGAGATATAGTAATACAGGGTAATGCAGGGTGTCCTCATGAAAATCTGGGACAAAAAGTCGATTACCAAAAAAGTCCAGGACTAATTGTTTCCAAGCTACAAAGGATTTAAGTCGACCTATCACAGGGCGTGTAGATGAGACAGTCAGGGACACCTCACAAGCCCAGATTATAATGCACTCGTGATTAATTGATCATTCAGCTGGATGTTCGAGTCTTAGCTACCACTGTGATTGTTATCGTCGTTTCCACCATAGTTATCGCCATCCAGGTCTTCGTTTCTGCAGTTTTCGTTCTCCCGCTCTTTTGCATCACAGTTTTCAGTTGTCCACGTACTCCTCTCCGTAGTTTTCGACGCCCATGTCTTTGCCTTCGTAGTTGTTAGTCGTCCAGGTATTCCTCTCCGTAGTTTCCGATGACTAGGTCGTTTTCTTCGTAGTTTTTGACGTCCAAGTCTTTTTCTCCGTAGTTTCTAGTCGTCCAGGTAGTCCTCCTACAGAGAGAAATACCTGGACGATTAAAATCTACGGAGAAAGAGACTTGACGTTGAAAACTACGGAGAGGAATACTTAGACGACTGAAAACTACAAAGGAAAAGACCTGGATGTCGAAAACTACGGAGAGGACTATCTGAACGACTGAAAACCACGAAGGAAAAGATCTGGACAACGAAAAATATGGCACAAACTACGATAACAATGATGCTGGTAGCTAAGAATCAAATATCCACAGCTAAATAATACAATGATCACGGGTGCATTATAATCTGGGTTTGTGAGGCGGCTCTGACCGTCTCATGTACACGCTCTGTGATAGGTCGACTTAGATCCTCTGTAGCCTTGGAAACTATTAGACATTTTGACAGTCCTAGACATTTTCGGTAAGGGGTTTTTGGTCCCGGATTTTCAAAAGGAAGCTACCCTATCATGATGATCCGGTAGGTCTGAATCACCTTGTATAAAAATATTCAATAATAAATTGAGGAAAAAAAAATTAATAATAATAATAATAACAATACATTCGCAGCTCCCACACATTCATCTTTCGAATCAAAGGAAAATCACAACACACTGCACGCATTCCATATAATACTGAATCATATCTATAAACATAATTACTATAACTACCCATGAATATGAATATAGTAAATGAACCTAAATTAATTTTTGTTTTTTCTCTTTGTTTTGTTTTGGTTTCTTTTCTTAAGTATCTAATTAGCAAACTTTATTTTCACATGGACAACTTTTCATATCATCTCCACATACGACTCCTAGTATAGTATAGAAAATGAACAACAAAAAGAAGGTAAATTTTCTTAACATGAAAATATAAATAATAAAAACGGAAATAAAACTAGAAAACTTGTCATTTTTGAAATGAGATTACATGTAGTACAGTAAGTAGTACATTAAATACTTGGCAAGTAGGCAAAAAAAGAAGAAAATTATGATGCTTCGATTGAAGAGTGTTTGTAGTCTTTACTTTCTTCTACTAAATATTAACTATAATTATTAATTAACTTTTTATTTTATTTTATTTTATATTTTCTCAATAAATTTCTACGTGAATTATTCTTGTTCTTTTGTCGTTTTTACTAGACTAAAAGCTACCGCTCTAATAATTCTCTTTTATTTACTCCTAATCTCAATATCGTATTAGTGGATGGCATATGATTTCATATGACTGAAAACCAGAAGGACTATGTTTATTTCTGTTTTATAATTTTTGTTCGCTTACAATCAATAACTATGACAATTATATTTTTATATTTAATCAATGTTTGGCTCTGACTGGCGTATATTGTTAGTTATTTCATACCATTTCTGATAAAATTGCAATAGTAAACACAACAGAAATGAATTAAGAAAATTTAAATAAATTGTATTCGAAAAATGTTCGAAGTAGCATTTTTTTTATTCTTTTTTTTTCAATCTCCGGACAATTTGATTGCCCAGAACATTACAGACGAATGAAATATTGTAACTCTCTTTATCTTATGGAGTAAAGAGAACTGACATGTCTAACTGTATCTGTTCACTCTTAACAGATATTTCTATAATCAAATTTCTGTAAGGATTGATCATTATCATCATCTTATTATCACGCTAATGAGAATCTAACATAGTATAGTGTCTTTTATTTTTTAAATCGCATTACTACATGAAATAAATGGAAACAATGATTTTAGAAAAAAAAAAAAAAAAAATTAATTGTCATGTATTCTGAGTTTCAAACAAGGTACTAAATACAGTTTAATAAATTACCTAATTAATTACCCGCATCAAGTTTTTTGTTTTTTTGTTTTCACCGGTAGAATATAATATAATATAATATAATATAACTAACCACAGCATTTTGTTAACACGTTAGGTAGGTATTCAATTAGCATTTCAATTTATTTTATGTTTTTTTTATTCTTTTTTTTTAATAAATAGATAGAATATACTATAAACATATTATCATGAATTTTCGAGAATTCGTTCTTTAGCTTTCTTTTCTTGCAATCATCAATTAATTAATTATATTACCGAATAATTATATAATTTTTATAAGCTATAGACTTAGATTTACCTTGAGGCTAGCTGGCGTTACGATCCGTAGTAGTTTTTTTCGTATCGCTCAAATTAGTCGCGTTAATACTCGTCGTCGATGTGTTATCCATATTTTTGTGTACATTTTCAACAGCACATTGACTATTTGATGTTTTCTTTTTCTCATGCTTTGAGCCATTCACCGTCATCATTGTCGCCGTTACATCTCCCTGTTTTGTTACAGGATCCGATTTTATACCTCCCGTATTTTCACCTTCGTTATTTAACTTTGATTCCTTCAGATTCGCGGCTTGGCTCATTATTCCCTCTTTTCCAAGTATCTCTTTAAATGTCGCCAAAGTTTTTCTCAGCGTAATACAAAATCCTCGAGATGCAGGAATAAGGGGAAATTCTGGAAGAATTTTTTCATCTGGAATAAATAAAATCAATTAGAATAAAAAATTGAGGAATTAGATGAAAATTTTTGAGCAAAATTCTCCCCAACATTTAGAAATAGTGCAATGTAATTGTAGTTTAATACTATTTCCAAGGATTTATTGTTCAAAAATTATTTTCTTTGATGAAACAAAATAAAAAGAACGCATGTAATTGTGAAAAATAATGAACATACCACAACCAGCGATTTCTTTGAAAGTTGTAGGAGTTATGGGCGATAAAGGATGCTGGTTGTTGTGTTGCTCGGATATTTCCATCCACACATCAAGTCTTTGAAGTAATTTTTCAGCGTGTCTTTTGAAATGTTGAATAATAGTTTCTTTGAAAACTAGAGGTGGATGTTGCAGAAGTTTTGTTTGCGCTTGAACGAGCTTTAGGACAACCATTTCGTTGTACATTCGTGAATTTTCACGGCCCTGTTGAGATCCTTTTTGCTTTTCGTATCCAGCTTCATTGAAATAAGGCTCAGAGACAAGAATTAAACCTTGAATTGAGACAATAACTTGAAGTAGAGTCGAGGAACTTGTCCATATTTCTGTTCCACGTCCTGCCCAAGTACCCAAAAGACTAACACAGACTTTACCATCTTCATACAAGTTTGGATTTAGTCTGTCGCTGCAATATGAAATGTAATGACAGAGTGGCGGAGCTGCAGGATAATCAGCCGATAATTGAAAGTCGAATAAGAATAGACCGTCCTCATAAGGCGTCTTTTCAGGGCCCCGGATCATGACGGAATATAAATCCATTCTGTCTTCAAATCCTTTCACCCAAATACCAGGTGGTAAGGAATTTCGGAGTAATCTTAGCTCCTTAGAAACTGTGCGAAAGAAATTTGAAGGATCTGTAGGTTGAAACATTGTTAGTTTAAATTTATGACTATCGGGTGCGGTGTCTTCGATCGAGAAGCCTTCTCCTTCGGTATAAACCGGCGGAGGAATATCCATGGATATATCAGAAGTATCCGCAATAAGTTCGATCGGCTTGTCCGCTGTTTCTTCTTCTTCTTCTTTTTCTTTCTTCAGCGTTTTATGTGGAGAAGAATTGTTCGCAGCATCGGATAGAGACATCCTGGATAAGCCAAATCTCTTAGATACCTCAGCATGTGCTTGTACAAGCTGTGCTTTTATCAGAGTACATAACTTCACACAAACGTGAGAGCTGGCGACATGCTCCTGACTTTTGGCTACAGTTTTATTTATGCTTTCGTTTTTCGCCAGATCAGCTGCATCTGAGGCCTGTGTACGATCTAGTGTATTATTTACGTCCTCACTGAGGAGAAATTCTCCACTAGATTCACTCGAGCCAGATTCTTTTTTAGAATTCTCTGCAGAAAACAGTCCAGAATCTTCAGGATTTGGATTAATATCAATGAAAAGTTGGTTTATCTCATCCTCCTCGTCTTTACTAGTCTGCTTCTTACCAGCACCTTCCTGTACCGTGCTACTAGTTGCCTCAGTTGACTCATTTACTTTTGTACTTTTAGGTTTTGGTGTCTTATTGCTACTCTGAAGATTACTTGTGTTAGTGATATTTGTATTTTCAATGTTATCTTGCTCCGCATCTGTCTCTGATCCTCCTGACTGATGCGTAAACAGTCTGGTTACTTGATCGGCCATTCTTTGTGCGACGTTAGCTCTTCCTCGTTCTCTAACGCGTTCTAAAAGCCCTTGGAAATGACTTTCGTGAAAAAATGATGTGCCCATTAATTTATCCATGTATCTACAATCCTTGTAAACTTCAAGAAGTCTCCGCATAACTTCTGTCGTTTGCAATGATGGATTTTGTGTGAAAATCTCCTCAAGTCTTGACATCGCGATTCTCGCTTTCTCTATATGAGCTGCTAACTTTGGTTTTATATTCTCCGTTTGTTCCGTGGCTGTAATTGAATGAAATTAACCGAGGAAGTTAAATTAATTTCATGAAGAACAAAGAGTAAAGAAATAATTATCACCATCCATATCGGCGATGAAACAATCCTCCGATTCGGTCTCCCATGAAGCGTCGGAGGAGACATCATCCCATAGTTCTCCTTCGTCGCTATCATATTCACCAACTTTGTACAAATCTTGTGGCCAGCACATACTGACGTGACCATCGACCCACCATACTTTTACTCTACCTTCTGGATAATTGTCTAGGACCTGCCCAGCCGTACATCCAGCATCTTCACCCTCGAAGTTTGCTATACGAATTACCAAGGTACCAGGTCGATATTGAAAGTCTGGATGATCTTTTAAATCGTAAACGCTGACCTCTCGCTCTTGCAGCATTGTTGGCCTGTTAGAAAAATTTTTGATCATCATTTTGAAAAAAATGTTCTTTTTGTTGATATATACAACTAAAATAAGATTGCTTTAGACAGTTCTAGGGTTTGGCGACATAGTTTTTCATTAAATTAGAGAAAATTGTTCATATAATTGATTTAAAGTCATGTGAAGCTATTTAGAAATTTACTCACTGAGGACTTTGACTCGAAGTGTATGTTCTGAACCATTTGACCTTAGCTGTTCTTCCCTGATGATCAACGCTCTGTACAACGCCATACATTCTTGACTCTTCTTTCTGATCGACGACAAAATCACCGGGGAAAAATTCCTGATCATCTAAATGATGGATGGGATATAGCTGAGTTGATGGAATGCCTGAATAAACGTTGATATCATATATTAATATAAATTTTTGAAATTGTTTTCCCCGTCAGTTAGATGAATAAAAAGGAGCAGTTATGTGTATGAATCCATTATGTTCAGAGTGGCATAAAAAGCTTCTGAGAAGATACTCATAACGTTACCAATTTCCACGGAACCATCCTGCCAAACGACATTGGCCTTTGTGCTCGTGGATAAAGTTTCAACGACTATTTTAGTTCCAGCAATCAACGGCACGGGCACGACCTTTTTCTTAGCTTTGCACAATTTCTTTTTCTTCAAAACCTTTGTCATTAGGGCAGGTCCTTTCTTCTTTTTACCCATGGAAGTGACACTAGAACACCCGCTGGATACCTGTGAATGATAAAATATGATTAGAGAGGTGAAAAGTTGCTATTTTCACGAAGTCGAAACTCTTGTAAATAAATATCCCTATATATACCGAAGCAGTGTCGCTCTGTGACCCTGTATCTTCTGTATCCCAATCATCAGAACTCTCTGTGTTAGGATTTTGTGGTGGCGGCATAAGCGAGTTGTTTGAGGCCGAATTTTGGCTATTATTAACAGGATTATTAGCCAAGTTGGCTTCAAGACGTTCAGAAGTTTGTTTATCGATACTTTTCTGCTTAGCGTCAATAGGTTTAGTAACACTAATATTAACACGAGATTTTCTAGGTCCATGTTTAGGAATATTGAATATTTCCCGCTGTTGTTTTCTCCACTGTTCTCTGCTGATGATATTCTCATGTTCTTTAACGACATAGAAATTTCTATCGCCGACTTGTAAAGTTGACGGTTCGAAAACGTTCAAGAGTCTCAGCTTCTTGAGATCGTCACCTTCGACGACGAATTTTGGTTGAGCTTGATCCATCCCCACACCATCTTTGGAATATGCTCTACATTGCCAATGTACACCGACCGAATCAGTCTCCACTTTTTCCACAACAACTTTGGTGATTTTTTGCGGCTTGGATTTTCTTTTCGCTTTCAATTCCTTTGTACATAATATCCATTGCGCATCTTCTAAACAGTGTAAGGGTCCCCAAAGACTCTGTCCTGGATAGAATTCTGATGTATGTGGAAAATCGTTGTCCTGAAATGATAAGAAATGTTCATTGACTATTGTTCTTTCATTTTCTTGTTTTTTAAAGTCTCTTTTTTTAATCGTAGATACTTATGATATTCATAGCAACATCCTACATTACATTTTCTCGCTTCTCTTCAAACTGTTCCAAAGCGCATGCATCAATTTCATTTATGACGCAACGTGAACCGTCAGGCATCGCTAGCCATAGTTTAGAATGAACCATTTTAATTCCGCCGACCCAAGAGTCCATACAAACTGCTATGTCCGCAGCAAATTCCTGTGAACGTGATTACAATGTTACAAAATTATGTAAAAGGCGGGACTGATTTTCTGGTTTAGTTAAAACGGTTTGGAATCTTAGAATATTATAAATAAATTAAATCAAATTCGACATACCTCCAGAGGTACCAAATCCTCACTCTTAACATTAGTGAGAACTTGTTTAGTTCCAATAACTTGTACACAAGCCGTTAATTCAATATCTCTACAGTATCCTCTTTGCGTATCCTTTCCCTTAATCATTCGACGTACTACATCACCCGGCATCAAAGATCGATCGGCTAAATTTACCTGAGATCAAAATATTTCGTAATTTTGAGTAAAAAAAAAAAAATGTAGCTCAAGAAATAAAAAGTGGAATAGTATGTTCTTTGACTTCGAACGAATTATCTATCAATGAGAAAATCCGAGGAAGGCAATTTTGTGAAGAAAAATTTTTATTCAAAGATCTGCAAGTATTTTCCTTTAAATTCGAAATTAGCGCCATGATAAAAACTGCGGAGATGTGTGTATTTGATTGGTGTTCGTAACAAATATGCATGTGGGATGGTAAGTATTTTCGAGAAACGATTTTACAATATAAAAAAAAGGAATGATGAACATATTATAATTGAGTTTATTCAGGTTGGGAATGAAGAAGGGAATTCTGTAAATGAAGAAACGGAGACATAAGGTGATTTATTGGGGTAAAATAGTGACCTTTTTCGAATTGACGAGCTCCTCGATGCCGGAGGGGTGCCATACCGCTCGGATCTCGCCTTTTTTACGTTTCGGACTTTCCTCGGTGTCAGAGCTTTCCTCCGATGAATCAGGGTCGTCGTTTCCCATAACAATACCAAATTCAACGTTACCTCTTTTGTCTACTCGATAGACAACGTCCTCGTAGAAATATTGGTGTTCAATCGTTGTGCTCGCAGCCATGTTTTCTATCGTTTTAACTGTTATAAGCCAATCTTGAGTTGAACTATGGTCTTGTCTCGATGTGCGGCCGGCGACAGGAAACTTCAGAACCGACTGAGACACTGGTTCGTAGGATAAAATTTGTGCGGCGCAGATAGCGCAAGCTCACTCGACTACCAACCAACCCCGAGTAAGACGACGACGAAAAATTTGATATTGAGATTCTAGAATGAATTTTTCACCTAGAAACTTGAGAATAATATACAAAGATTTCAACTATTTGAACAAATTTTCACTCCTCCCTCTCTCCTCTTCATGACCCGTCCGGATACGAGCCATCTTTTTTTTCCTTCATTTTTGCAGATTCAATTTTTCAAATCGAGGGCGCCGGCGCGTATTCGAGTGGATTCTAGAAAGCGCTCAATTTCTCCGGATTCAAAACCATTGGCTCTTCAGCGACTCTAAAATTGTACGGAATTCCGGAAAATATTTAGATTGAGGTTTTACTTTCCGGTTACTACATTCTAGATTCTGTAGATTCTCGGTTTTGTTGTTCATTGTAACATACGCGACATCAACAATTATTTGCTGTTTCATTTCCTTTTCTAATACGCTAGCGTATCGTATAGAACTGATTTTTTATTGATCCCATTATAATCTGTATCTGTTATATAATATTCAAAGCGATATGCTACTGAGATGTGAACATATAAACGCACACGTATATCTCGATTTTAGACTTTGTTCTGGTCCAAAGTATCGAGTATTATACTAGATCGCGGGTGTATTATTATATAAGAGATTTGGAATGCTTTACCAATTATTGATCAATTTATCAACTCAACGGAATTGAGCGAATTATTTATAGATAGAAGCGAGGTTTTTTATAGTTTGACGAAAAAGACAAGAGTCACCGAATAATCGGTATATGAGATTTTTAAGTATGAGAATTAATATTTATTTCTGAAAAACTACGATTAAATTGAGATGCACACATGATATTTTACAATAAATAATCAAGACATAAAATATTACACTTCATGCGGACTGATATCAATTGACGTCTGAATATAATTTGATATATTTTATTTTCATTCATATCTGGATGGAATGTCTCATTATATTAGTATAGCATTTAAATATCGTTAAATTACATTCACACGAATAATCATACTTAGGTATTAAACAGCGAAATGGGTTCGCTGAAAGCCTTGTCCCAAACTTTGCAAAATCGTCTGTATTTCATCTTCGTTTTGATGAAAAAATACATATGCATTAAATTTTGTTGCCACGTTACAGTTCGTATCCCTGTAGAACAAAAAAAGCCTGCGAATTAAGATCAAGTGAAAGAATATAAAATTCGAATGCAACATAAATATTCTGATCGGATCAAAAATCTCTTCACATTTGAATATACCTAGTATTTAATCATCTTTACATATGATACACCAATTATTAACTAATGCAGGATTGAAGATTGTTTATTCTCACCCCGCGATATACGCAAAGTAATCTGGGATATTAGCTGTTCGTCCACACGAGGATATTTCCATATAACTGTGCTTCAAAATGATCTATAACACATGAAAAAGTTTAGACGGAGAGTGCGTGGTGCCTGGTGTCATGCAACCCATGATGCAGTCATGTATGGCGGTTCAATTGAACACAGGCTCATAACTCAAATTTCCTATCAGGCACATTACGTTATTTAATTATTATTTTCACTTACATTATCGTCGTTATCTCGAGTGACCCTAATTCCAATTTCTAAACACTCGAATCTTACATTTGAGAGCCGAGAATCTTCCGACCTGAGTAATCGCCAAATAGCTTTTTCAATTTGTTTAACATCGCCTTCGTTTCCTGTGCTAATAGTTCCGCAATATTTTACAACAAAGCCAGCTTTTGATAGATTATTCTCTATATTACTATTTGTCTTGCCTAATTCAGCATTCGCAATTTGTTCTGTAGATTTAACTACTGGAGTATTTAGTAGTGATAATATATTTTGTATTTGCTCTACACCAGAACTCCGAATCAAATGAATTATTGGTCCGTAAAACTCTCTGGATTGCTTATAACGAATCTATAAAACGACAGAGCATTAGAATTCTCGAGTGGTGATGCCAATAATTGATTAATGAAACTGAATGAAATGAAAACAAAAACAAAACAAAAAACCGAGGAATACGGATTTTGTCACATAAAATTAAACATGATAGTTTCGTACTTTAATGATATGAATGGATATGGGCTTTCCAGTCGCTTTTTTCATTATCTTGCCAAGTCTTCCTTTGGCACTTGATGTTATAATGCTTCCGTTAATCTCGTCTAAAATATCACCGAGCTCGATTTTTTCCTAATATAAATTAAGATAATTAATTTCGGTTTATACTTAAGTTCTTTAATGCATGTGCCACTTCAAGAAATATTTGATTATCACTCATATAGTAGACGAATGAATATTAAAAGATTCTTACATCTTCGGCGGCTACGGAATTTTCTTCTAAATTTACAATAAGGGCCCTTCCATCTACAAAACTAAATGAAAAAGAAAGAAAAAAGCAAATTTATGTATCATATTAGTATAGTTATCAGCATACTATGTTGTATGATGATAACAGTTATAGATCACGTTATTGTAGATTAAGAGATCTGCAGATCGATCATGAGTAATCCGCGTTATGTAACGTGATTATTATTATTATATGTAATACTTTCGACGTATTGTATCGAAAGTTATTATTATAATCTATAATTGAAACTTACGAAACTGATATGCCGAGTGTTTTACAAGGCACAAATTCTAGAAGCATACATTCTGGTAGGTGCCACGTATCGTCGAGAAAGCTCGAATTTTTGAGATTGAATTTAAAATTTAGTTTGCTGCTTTGGAGCAAGACGGATAATAGTATTTCCCGCAATATTTCATCGCCTAAAATACTCTGAGGTTCGTAGAAATCCAATGCGAGCGAGCAAGTGTTATTTACCTATTAAAAATCACATATAATATATTTGATGGATGTATTATAATTCATGAGAGTTATCCATTATTCATTACAAATGAATTATTTTACATCTCTCTCAACTATTAGCTTACTAGTATTTGGACGGGTACATGCAGACATTTTCGAGCCAGACAAATTCTTAATAAAAGTCTTAATCGTCCAACAGGTGAACGAACTCTACAATTTTCTTTTACCGCCTGTATGGCCGAAGTATATCCATAACTGTAATCAATTCCACAGCGTATTTCATCATAGCACATTATAATATATACTGATTATCGTAGTTTTCATATTAAAAAAAAGAGCTAGAAAATCGCACGTGGATAAACATATTTTTTCAAATAAACATTTGAAGGGAAATCTAGTATCACATTTGTACTTATACATGATTGGAAATCGTTCAAATTGTTGCACCTTAGATTTTTATCTAGAATTTCTTCCATCCAGTACCAAGCTTCGGGTGATTTTGGAAATCCTATAGCATTCATTCGCATTAAAACGCCTTTTTGAAAACATCTTTCTAAACTTATGCAAAACGAACGTAGATCGATATTATTGTCGTCTATTTCGGTTTTGCATTCCGTTAATTTACGTGTCCACCCTATTAATAAGTAGAAGCCATATATATTTTTGTAATTTTACACACAGCTGAAATATCGGATAACGGTTTCAATTTTATCTTAAAATATCATCACGGCGTGGTATCAGCGCGTACCTTGTCAATTTATCCGAAAAGATGCGATATCTATCGCATTTAAAATTTCCAGATAGACTAAGCTATAATAGCTGACAGAAAATAAATAGATTCACATGTTCTATCGTTTTACAACCCGAATGAAATGAAATAAATCCAAGAATTGATACATTTCATCCAGATTTTTGATTTTCGCGGTTATTCGTGCCCGCGTTTTTTGAATCTACGGATTCGATTTTTAAATTCTGTTATTTCATTAGACTCCCGCTTTTAGAATCAATAAACGCATAACATATGTAAGTTTGCGCACGTAAACGACCTCTGTTGCATAAAAATCAATAAATGTCAATCCAAAGATAAGAGTATAGGTATATGTGTAAAAAATTGCGAAGTATGACAATTTACATTCAAAGCGGTTGTCCGCAGTGCAGAATAGCGTGATTATAATAACATTGATAATATTCATTATATTTCATAACGATAAACTCAAGGTGAGTGAAGGTTGAACGACATAACCTATATCTGTCAGACTGATTTAAAAATAATTATAAAATTACCTTTCAGCTCTTTGATTAAAGGGTCTGAGACCGACATTGCATGGTGTTATCTTTGATTCTTCTTTTCGATTGAAAGCCGCGGTAATATCTAAGATATTCCACTATTTCCTCGATTGTTTATTGACATGTTTGATAACTGACAACCGCTTGTTTCTTGTGCTTGTAATCCTCGATCCACGCTGCGGCATCCATTCGCGTGTGTGCACTACTACGTGAATACTGTTTATTTTTATTCTTTTTCTTCGTTCACTTAGCTTCTTTCGAGTTTCTTATTACCATGACATATTGATAACTTTAGGAAACGTAAAATTCTAATCTCAATTTATAGCTCGTTGGCTTAAGCTCAGTTACATTCAATATTTCAGTATCATTCTTGCCTCTGTTGAAGAAACACGTTCAAAATCGTCGGAGAGTGATAACTATTATTATTTTCAGGTTTATATCTTTACTGTGATTACCCCATATACTGCATGAGAATTGAGTATTTAAATAATTTTGAATACATTTAAAAGTTGCCGTTTTTTTAATTGTATTTCCTTTTATCTCAATGCAAACATTGCTGTGCTCATATTTTTCTGAAAGTATTTATCGTAATTTATGGAAATTCATAATTCTAAATTCAGACAAAATTATGTATCTCTTTTATCTTGAACGCAATTCTGCATTTTTTTCGCAGTAATTTTTATTACCAATATCCAAACAGTTTCAGTCAACAATATAATATGGCTACTCCAATTCCTGACAAAAATGATATCCGAATAAAAGCTCTTCGAGCATTTGCTCAAGAATTTGGAGAAGATGCAACAGTGTGCGCTTGTGCTCCTGGAAGAGTTAATTTAATTGGAGAACACACCGATTACAACGAGGGATTTGTTTTACCGATGGTAATTCACTTCCCTTATAACTATGTCCAGATTTTCATTCAATATTCAGATAAATGGGCCAATACTTTTTAGTTGTTATGCAGAGTTTTGTAACAAAGTTTATCAAATTTGTGACCATGGTTCTGTGATTAGTTATCTTCTATCTGCAATTACATTTACCGAGTCTGTATCATAATTATAGTTGGATGTAAATTATCTTGAAGTTCTTTGGAAAAGTATAAATTTCTATTCAATTCTTCGCTTTAAATAATTACTATTAAGAATCTGAACTCAATGTTCTCATAATTATTGTTCACTTTACATTCCAGGCTTTGCCTACAGTAACGGTGATCGCTGCAAGACCTAATCAATCTCAGAAATGTGTGCTCATAACAATGAGTGAAGCGATCGGGAGCATCAGTCGAGCGGAATTTGATACGAGTAATAAGAACGGAATTAAACCTGGAGAACCTAAGTGGGCTAACTATGTTAAAGGTTCCATTGCGAATTTTACCTGTTAGTATTTCTGCAACACAGTTTTTTTCGTGCTAATCAATCCTTGCCTCAAACTCGAGGGATCGAGGATCAAAACCAGGAAAATTCAATTCCTACAAAGATCAATGATTATTTGTTCTATTACATTTTTCTTTTTCATTAATTTGGTGAAGAGAAATCTCTTTTCCATTCTGGAGGAACAAAAGAATAATTGAAAAATTATTTCCTTTGTTTCTAACTATGCATTTCTTAATTACCATTTAATCCTCTTCGGATGGTAGAATCGAAAAACAACATAATACAAGTCTTTTTTTAGGTTCACTGCCAGGATTCGACGCGTTGATTATATCAAGCGTGCCCGTTGGCGCTGGATTGAGTAGTTCCGCAGCTCTTGAAGTTGCTACATATACTTTGTTAGAAGCACTTAGTGGCTGCAGAACAATTGATCTCAATGATAAGGTGGAAAATACTGATGTTTTTGCTTTCTGCTCGATTTACAGCTGTCTCTTATCTATTGTAACTGATAAAAATGATCTACAAAATATTCTGTGGAATTTCAGAATTTGAACATTCTTATCAGTTTCATTGATGACATGAAAACAAATTATTGTTTGCGATTCTTAAGCGGGTGACAAAGACTTTAAAATCGATAATCTAAGTAATAACTGAAGCTTTCCATCCGAATGGATTTTTTCTCAGATTCTGAAGACAAGTAATTTAGTTTCAAAGTTAGTTAAAATTTTGTTTCGTAGGCAGCGGCATGTCAGCGAGCCGAGCACGAGTTTGCGGGTGTACCATGCGGTATAATGGATCAATTTATATCTGTAATGGGAAAGAAAGGTCACGCACTGCTTTTAGATTGTAGAGACTTGAGCACAAAGCTTATTCCGATGGTGCAAAGTGAATACGTTTTTTTAATAACAAATTCAAACGCACCGCACAAACTTTCTACAAGTCAATACACTGAGCGTAGAGATGCATGTTACGAAGTTGCTAAACGACTGAAGTTGAACAGCCTCAGAGATGCGACGCTCGCTGATTTGGATTGTAAGTTATATCCCAGTAGAACTTGTCTCTATCGCAAACTCTAAAATTCAATCACCAGAATGTTAGGCCAGAGTTTATACCTTGAATATTCATCAATTCTTTCAACTCAAAAATAAACCTGTAGACTTGAAAATTAAAAACAGAGTACTAAAAACGTAATAAAAACTTGCTGCGAGTAATGGCAAATGCTTTAAGATCTAAAATTTGGTATTATACTTGAAAATCATCATAATGGCGTTATCTTTATGTCTCTAAGCTGAATAGTGTTATATTTTTGATATTATAAACATTTTTTACAGTACTAAAATCTCAAAACGTACCAGAGGTGTTAATAAGGAGGGCTCGTCACGTGATAACAGAAATTTCAAGGACTCAGGCTGCAGCCTCAGCTTTACAATCCGGATCATTTGTTGAATTTGGTAAATTAATGAATGAGAGTCACGATTCTTTGCAAAAGGACTACGAAGTATCCTCCGAAGAGTTAGATACCTTGGTCTCAGCCGCTAGGGAAACTAGCGGAGTACTAGGAAGTCGACTAACCGGAGCTGGTTTTGGCGGCTGCACAGTTACTCTAGTGAAAAAAGAATCTGTTGATGACCTAATCAAGAATATAACGCAGAAGTGAGTTACTTTTTTTTTCTCTTTTATCAATTTTGAACCGAAGGTATCATCAAATCATGTATGAAGTTTTGAAAATTGAGTTTACAGTTTATGAAAATTGATGAATAACTAATCATCTTTTGGTTTCAATCCTCAGATACACAGGCCACCCCACGTTTTATGTTGCAACACCAGATGAAGGTGCCAAAGAGATGGCAATAGACTATTCCAAGTGTACCGACTAGCTTCATTGAATTACTGTGATCGATTAAACCGCCAAAAAATGAATCGGAATTGCTTTCAGAGAATCAAGGTAGGTGCCTTTTCATCAACGAATTAATTCACCGAAAATCGAGTGAATGACGGTCACCTGATCGTGAGCCATTGTAATGTTTCTTTACGTTCGCCCGTGAAAACGGAAGTATGTACCATCAAAAACCAGTGACAACTTGATCGTTGCAACTAGTTCCTGGAAGTTGAAAAAATCAAGGTCATAGTGAATAGATATATCGAGAAAAATGTGAATCACGTGATTCGCTGACGCTGAAAAAGTCATGACTATTTGCCATGATGAAATTGCTCCTTGAAGATACAATGTGATAAGATTAGAGCATAATAAATCTACTTTTGATATAGAATTTACATAAAAATTCATCACTTGTAATAAAAAAAATTTGTTCCATGTTTCGTAAAGTCTGTAAATGAGTCTCGAGTTGCAAAAATTTGTTAAAATTCGTATTGAAATGGTAAATGCAAGATTTGAAAAGAGAAATAAATGTATAATATTGGTCGAAGTTAAGTTGAAGAATTGCGTAGTAGAGATATCTGAATGTAAAAACTATTATTACCTATTTGGATTTCTTTTTATTAGAAAAATGAAGAAAATAAGAAAAGTCGTTTTGAATATTGACTTCGTCCGATTGCCAAATGCTCGAAAAAATATTTCTTGCGCAGATGTTTCAGAGCTTTTTAGAGAAATATAATTTTCAGGTCTTTACATTCAATATGATCCAAATATAGCCCAAAGATTCATCTCCTTAAAGTCTACTTAGAAAGTTTTTGTTGTAAAGCTATTTAATTTGAATTCTATTAATAATGATATCAATAATAATAATAATTATTATTTCATCAAATACTTATAAAACAGGAAGTAGTTCGTTTTCTGTATTATATTCTATTTTAATGTTATATTATGTAGATTAGGATCGTCTGTACAAAAATTAAATTTAATAGTAAAATGTTTTCAATACTGATCCCCGCGAATCTGAACTGCATTTCCGCTAGGTGCCTGACACAGTTATATTAATAATAACTGATTGTGAAACGTGATGTTTATATTATAATAGAATGTGGTAGTTCATGAATGAGCTTCAGTATTTCGTGGCAGAAGTCGTTGATGAATTGGAGAACTCTGTAATACATGAATAAATTCATAAAAGTAAGAATCTAATTTAATAATATATACCTATATAGTTTGAACTATAATTTTTGAATATTTCCACGCAAATTGTAATTTTAATAATTCAATCCTGAATGAAAGATGATGTTTCATTTATCAGGTAACTTTGCATTTTTCCTTACCTTTGAGGCAATCGTTGAGTTCAGTTTCGCTACCACAACATTTGAGATGCGTTGGTTTAACGCCGCGAAATATTTCAACGACGCTCGGTTTCAAATTATGAAACAGTAGAGGCTGACCTCGACCGGCGAAATCTTCAACAAGGCTTTTTATTCCCTGAAAAAGTGAATAATAACAGTGATAACAATGATGAATATTTATCAAAATAAATGAATAAGAATAATTGATTGACATCAATTTAAATTCACCTTAGCAGCGGTAAAATCGGCGGCTTGTATGTGTTTGCAGTCGATAACAACGGGGACGGCGTTACCCTGACGTAGCCCCTGTTTACTGATAACTGCACGTACGTACTCGACGCTCGGAAAAACTAGACTTCTATCAGGCGTAATTACGAGATATTCGCATCCGGTATCACTCTGTGAATATATTTGAATATAGTAGATATAAAACGGCCTGGATTCAAAAATAGATTCAGAAATAGTACGGTTTGTATTTATTGAAATAGTGAGTGAATTTGAAATAAAAAAAATGACTATCTTCATTTATGTGATAACGTTGTTCCGAAGCGTCTTTAAAAAATGATATCATATTGAAATGGAATGATATTTTTTCGATAAAAACAAAAAGAAACATTTCTACGTAAATTATTGAAAGTTTGTCAATGTCTCATTTTCGTGATTTTATACGAAGATGCCGGGATTTCGGCTATTTTACTCACCGTAATCTTTTCCACCTTCAAAGTCGGCCGAGCAGAAGCGTATAGGAGAAATAGTACATTAATTCCGATGCCGATAACAATTCCCAACTCAAGCCTTATGAACAAGCAACAAACAAACGTTGCAACCGCTGGGATAAGATCCAATTCTTGAAAATGAGAAACAGAAAAATGAGAATATCAATTGACGTCGACAATGAATATACAATCAAAATTTATACCTATATATAGGTTCAGTTTGTTCAGGTACTGAGCTACGCTACAATTTGCGTCGGAAAGTCACCCAGATAAAAAATATGCAAATCTGTATTAGTACGTAGTGTACTTAAGTATGACATACCATTTCACTGAGAAACAATATTTATGTCATTTCTGCATGCTATGTGAGTCGGTATAATTATGAGTTAGATGGTTATTTTTTCACAAATAGCGAATGGGCACGATAAGCTGTGTCTCGCTCGGTAGTTCATATTATACACAAATATATGAATACGCTTTTCCGACAAATATATTCAAACCGAGAACTTTGTTGTCTTTTTGTCAATGTTTATCATTTATAGTTCAAAGATGGAGTCCGCATAGCGCGGTTGCGGAATACAATGTACCTAGATGCAAAGGAATCTTCAATTTCACCGAAATTTACATTCGTCGAGATATCATCTCCGTAATCCCGCGTCTATACGACACAGTGCCGCTACCGGAAATCATAAAATTTGCAGTGGTCAATTATTCGCTGCTGCTGTGATAATATTCCCCGTCTCTTTCTCTCATCATTTTTGCGTCGCGCTGAACTATACTTATATTAAATGACGATGATAATGACAATGTTTAAAACGATATTGATCGCTTACTCTTCGTCCGCCACATTGGCTTGATAACATGAAATTCGACCATGAAAACGACAGCTGCAATGATAACAGCGGCCAAAGCTGCTTTCGGAATGTAGTTGAAATATGGAGTGAAAAATTGTAGAGATATGAGGACCATTATCCCGGTGTAAACACCACCCATTGTCGTTTTTACACCCGAAGCGTTATTCACGGCTCCACGACTCAGGCCACCAGTTACTGGTATCGATGATACAAATGATGAAACTATATTCCCAGCCCCCAACGCCAGCATTTCTTGCGTAGCATCGGTCGGCTTGCCTTCAGCTAGAAAGAGAAAAGTGGAAAAATTGTTGAAAGTTTCTATTATAGCGCGAGTTTTGAAGTAGTCGAGATATTTGTAGATGGTGAGAAAAAAGTTTGAGTGAATCTGAATAAACGACTATTGCAAATTTGGAGTGCTGTGATTCAAAAGAGGAATTTTCTCTTGGTTGAAATACGGATCAAAAAGAAAATTGAATCCGTTAAGATTCCACTGAGCCAGCTGCTCTCTTGGTAACGCGGACGCAGCGATCTCAGAATGTTGTGCGCGGATTCATATTGATAAATCGGAGCGAAAATTAAATGTGAAAAAGACAGAGGAAGCGAGAAAGAATATTTTATAAAAATTGGAGAAAATTAATACGAGCATAGATGCAAAATTGTTTAGCTTACAAAATACTTTTGAGATTGCGATGCTCTCCAAGAGGCTCAGCAATGGGACAACGAAACATCCGGATCCAAGAGCTGACACCATGTCACCAAAATGATACGTTTCGTTGCCAACAACTGCTGCGAAGGACGGTGAGTGGAAGCTTGGTAATCCTGGCTTAACATAGCCCGTCAGTATTACTGGAGAGGTACCAAGGCGAGCTTCCAGAAGATAACTTCCGACCGAGCATAAAACAACTATCAATATATTCCTGGCCGTTGAGATGAACCATAGAGCATTTATCAAGAATTTTTGTAATGACGTAGGGTCCTTCGTCTCCTTCGAGGTAATCGGGATGTCCTTCACCTTCTGTGTGTGACATTTTAACGCTGTATTCACGTATAAATTTAAACGATCTAATTTATGCGGCTCGTGATCAAATGTCAAAATAACTAATCGGAATAATTGACGAATATACATAGAACGAATCATAATCAAGATCTCGTTCAACGTACAGGATGAGGGAGCGTAACCGCAACAGGTATGCTAATAATTTGTTAATTTTAAACGAATGTTTCTAACTTCGTATACATAGGTGTATGTTTGAATCGAGGAAAGCTGGTTTTCAATCGTTAGCAACTGGTGAATACCATCGCAGCACATGCTGTCAAATACAACGAGTAAACATATGAGATTGCGAAATCGTTGTAGGTATTGTATTGTAAGTCATTGCTCTTGTATTTGATTGAACAATTACGAAAAATTACATCTGAGACTGTAAATTTTCCGAAATTTGCACAGATATTCCAGAAATGTGACTCAACGTAGGACGTATATAAATTCTGTAAAGGCCATGACAAGATATGGCACGTGGTATAGAAAGCTCACCCTGAGAAGCAGAAGAACTATCATGCACGTGACACCGAGTACGGCATCCCAGAGTCGTGTTTCACCAATATGTTGAAAAATCGCTTGCCAAACGTTCAGGAACTTTCCTGCGTTGAAATCGAGGCCTAGAATATCTTTGACTTGCGAAGTAGCGATTATTATAGCAGCTGCCGAAGTGAATCCAACTGATACAGGTCCGGAGATAAAGTCTATCAAAAATCCTATATGAATGGGAACAAATTTCAAATGAAATACCAGAAAAAGACGCGATTCGATCATGTTTAGGATATCAATCCTAACGGATCTGACTCTTCCCCTCTCCAATATTTACCTAGTTGTAAGATACCCATAATCAACATCACACAGCCGGAAATAAACGTCAATAAAACTGCAAATTCCGGGCCAAGATTAGCTTTGTGCAAAGTTTCTTTTGTTAGGATAGCTACTATGGCTGTAGGACCAACAGGAACGTCTTTGCATGGGCCTAATATCGTGTATACGAAGCAAGCCATAAACGAGGAATAAAGACCGTACTGAAAATCGGAAGAATGTATGAGTTTTGAGTAAAGGACAGCCCCTACCTGTCACAATTTGCAGGGCAGAGAGAATAAAGGAAAAAAATATGATTGAACATTTCAGGTACCTGTGCTGGAACGCCTGCGACACTGGCGTAGGCTATTGCTTGTGGTATAACAGTGAGACCAACTGTAAGGCCAGCGACCAGATCAGAAATCGCGTATTCCTTATTGTACTTTGGTAACCAAGAGAAAATTGGTATCCTTCTGTGGAGTATTTTTTTTTTACAGGATCTCCTTATCCGACGGCACACCCATTTCGGCCCCGAGGAACAGCCCAGACCACGTTCTGGATCGGAGGGATCTATAACAAATCAGCGATCATGGGTAAAATTACGTGAGGCGAATTGTTTGAGCGAGAATATAAACTCTACAATTACTTTTCATCGTGGGCTGCAATACACATACACACACCTTCAGAATATTCGATTGGAGTAATTTCAGCAAGTTAGAAACTATACCCGCTTTCTTGTGTCTGCACGTATTCTAACGAAGCAAGAAAATAGCTAGATCTGAAATTTCATTCGCATTCACACACGTCTTTTTTCCCTTCGTTGTTCGCGGATCTATTTTCAAAGAGAAATTCTAAATTCGCATAGCTGCCAGCCTATACGATGGTACGAGCTAGATAATTCATTGTGTACATGTGTACATACATTAGTTCTTAGCCTGTTTTAGAACGCGGAATTGGAGTCACAGTGCAGCGGGGCAATACTGGGACGACTGGGTCCTCATAAATTATGGTAAGTTAGTCAAATTCCCGTTTGGAAAAAGAGTTCAGTTCAATTACAGTGAACACGAATTCAATCGGAAGTGTCAAATGTATGAAGTTATTACACATCCGGATTTGTTCGAGGATTAGATTATGCTCGGGATAACCGAGTGATTCTTCAAATAGATAATACTTAATATCGTAATGAACACGAGCAGTTAGTCAATGAATGAGTCATGTACTTCTGACAATTCCAAAAGTACCTTCGCAAGACATCGAGGCATTAACTACCAAAGTAGGTATACAATTTCTGATAACGTATCGTATACTGCAGTAAATCACGCGCGTAACAAAATAAACACGGATGAAACACTCCATGGATCTTGAAATTGACAAAACGGTTGTAAACGAATTTATTATACACTTTCACGAATGGTAAATCACAGGATAATGTATTCACCTATTAGTCATGTAGATAAGTCTAATCCCCTACGGTATGATGACGGTCTCTTATTGTTTCACATTCATTAAGAATCCTCTAGTTCTCTAATTAGGTACAACATATTGTACCCAGTAATCGTTATTAGCAAATAATCAGTTATATGGGTCCAGTCGAATAATCAACGCAATTATAACAACGAAAATTTGACGATTTCGTGAAATTTCTCGGACAAGAATTATGATTAATAATTCCGTGGCAAATGAATCTGTATACACTATATATACACGTCTTATATTTCATATTCGATACCGATCGCATGATTTTATGAGTATTGTCTTTTCCATTCGTGGCCTCTATCCTTATATAGGCATGAATTGAATTGTTGATGGTATAAAAATCGGTTGTCAATCGAAATATATATCACGTTTGTGTGACTTGCGGGCCATTCATCTATTTAAAAGACATTTTATGAGGCCTTTTATTCATATGTCCGGACTACGGGAATTATGCACATTGGCGAAATAGTTCTTACATGTGATGAAAGGCCTGTTGTATGTATATACTATAGAAATTGGAATTCTTTTTACAATTAGAGGTATTATCCCTTTATAATTTATCTTCAACTCCAGCCACGCGGAAATGTCGCCTAAAGAAAAATTAGTATATGATTTATTCGTATGCTTGGAAAGAATTCTGTTTAATGTGAATTTTACCCGGCTGTATATTATTCTTGATGATAAAAGGCGAGATTTCGGGTGATTCAGTCCAACATAATTATCCTCATTTCATAGTCCCACATTAAAATTTGAAAGTGCTGTTATCGCCAAAACAATTTGAAAAATCAGTGTAATTCTCGTAGAATCACAATGGCATGAAAAAATTGATCTTTACCATCTTCCATTTGATTGATGCTAAAGTCTTACCAGAAATTCCGGAAGACATCTTCGCCAGTTCCGGTAGCATAGGAGGTTTCAGTCTGTCGTTGATGATCCCCGGTGAGTAATATTCGGCATCAACAGCAGCTTGATTTGTCGTAACGGCGAGATTCAGCGGGGTAAAACCTGTCAATCTGACTTCTCTTGCTTCTCCGTTTTCCTCTTCGTTTTTAACGTTGTATTTCATAGTCATTGCTGCAGGCTATCAGGTATACTACGATACCTGTGTGCTGTTCGGTTGTTCGAAAGTAGGTGTATGATGCGAATTCTGACGTCCACGTCGCGGAACCGAAGCGGTTTCTTCGGTCACAGCAAGGCGCTGATGATCGTTAGCAGAAATTTGCATCAATCAAAATCAGGGATTCCATATCCGAGCTCGGTCTAATCACGACGTTTCTATGAACTTCCGTAACACTCTGCAAAGTACGAGGGTCAGGCTTAATTCGTTTTAAATTGTTTGACGGTGTTCATAAAATTGTTAAATTTAATTATACTTAAAGATAAAAATCTGGTTATCGTAGCATAAGAAAATCTTGGAGGCAAAAAACAATGTACAATAAAAACGATTTCACATTTTCTACAGATATGCAATCAGCGATGCTGATTGACAGATTCTGATGCCTTTTTAATCAACGTTCTGTCTTTTTCTTCATTCTTTAAACCTCTTGACGTCATCGAGGAGGAAAAAATCACGCATAAAAGAAACCCATTCCTGTCCGAAGACTTCGGGCCTCGAGCATTCGGATCAACGATAAATGTAACCGTTCACAAATTTTCAACTCAAGTATCCAAAGATATAATTTACCATTCTACAAGTAGCTCATCGACGGATCACTCAAAATTACAATATAAAACGACGCAGAAAATCGAAGTTATCGTCGCGAAGGAATAAAATATAAAGTTCTAAAGTTATGGACATAACAAAAATTGGGAACTGCGATATTAGGTATTTTTTTACGCAATATGCACATTCGTAATATGTTATATAAACACAGTAGAAAAGGAGGAGAAGGACGGCGAGTGCTGATCTAGACACAAAATTTCCGGTGTACAATATACTCTCGTACGTAGCTTGATATAATATGCACGTGTGCTTTTTCTGCATGCACGCGTGAAGGTGTATTCATTATAATAGTTTCATTTTACCGCGTCGCAGTCGTATGGTCGGTACATATCGGTACATGCATACGTAGTACGTATACACGTCAGTTCAATCTCTGTAAACCGCGCTCGCGTGCACGAATGATTCAAATATTTTACTCGATGGAAATCGCGATCAAATAGTTTATGTGTGGAAGGAATGCATACAGTGAATCATGAAGTTTGAATCTCAATTATAATCGCGCGTGGTGGACATTAGGATCTAACTCATAGCACGCCTACTATATCGTATTCCGAAAGTTAGTTAGAGCTACTAGCCGATTGTGAGACGGGACCTATAATCCTACATAAAGAGTTGATCGGATACTTTCTCCAATTCCTGCGCAAATCTGCGTATATATTAGCCGGTAAGACGCATGATACATGTATTTATATTGTCCTACGCATTTCTCATAAATACATATTTTGAAAAACTGTTAGGTACAGTTTTCCTTATGATATTGTGTATCGGACCTGAAGTAAGAACTGCCGTGAAAGAGCCGAGAACGAGGACAGAGGACAGAGGACAAGTTTGCTACCTGCGAATCGACTTTCCAGTTATTGCTCACTAGCAAATTGCTCTCTTCGTAGAAAATATTTTGTCGAATTTAAGGACGAACAATAATCCGCAGCAAATTTCTCAAATTCCAACGACCTACCGGGTGCCCACGTTGAAGCTAACTTCACCACCCCAACAGCTGCAGGTGTTGTGAATTTGAACCGGCTATTGATTGGATCGGAATTTCCGAAATGTTATCTTCAAACTTCTACGTTAAAAAGTATATTATTATTTTCATATTATAGAAAGGACACTCCGTTGAGTGCGGCTGCACGTATTGTCGCGATCGATTGACGCGTTTAATCATATCGAAGCAATTGGTCACACTTTGTGTTTGTGAAATTATTCACTTTCCCGGAGTGTTTCCAGGTTGATATTATTGATCAAAAATACGTACCTATAACCTGATGGGTCAGAGATCCCGACGATATTCCTTGTATGGTTACCGTACGTGTTTCTCATATAATACTTATCGACATGAATGACAGGTAGAATACCTCGTCATTGGCATTGAACACAAACTATAAATTTCTTTTTTTTCCACAAAAAACGTAGGAATTTGAAACCCGACCACAAGTATTGCGGTAGTGATTCGTACTCATTTACTTGATCACTCTCTTATACGAAGTAGATTAGCAACCGGTTGATTTGAAATTGCAATTACCAGCTTGAATGCGGTGCAAACTGCAACTGAGAACTGTAAAGGGTGACGGGTAAAAATTTAACAATACTATAACGATCTTACGCGCATGCGCGCGACACTCAAAATACCGCCACGTGCTTATAGATCGTTCCTCAGAAAACCTACATATGCTAACGGTATGCAATGATGTATTACACAGTCGTGTGACGTATGCATATATACATGTGATTTTCAGTCAGAGGCATCCGAAGAAGAGCAAAAATTGCATAAAAATACCAGAGCAACAGATTCCAATGTCACTCACACTCTTTTCGGCGGCGGAAACAATTCAGACTACGTTCTCTCTATTGCAAAATGATTGTAACTTCTGAATAGAGTTATTTGCCATGTCTGCCTACTGCCCGAAAGGCCATAGGCCTAAGAAACAGAGAGAGAGAGAGAGAGAGAGGAATTGTCTGCTATATATGTATCTATCTTGCGCATGATCTTTAAATCTATACGTCTTCGCTTAGAGAATATATAATAATTTATATGAAAATTCCACCGAAATTGAAACTGCAAGGCTGGTGTTGATTGAAAAATAGTTTCTTTTTTCTTTACTTTATAACGAGTTAAGCCTAATGACACAATTCTGGAAAGAAATTGCTTATTTTTTAGATAGGATTACTTACATCAGATTTCAAGTTATACCACTTTTCACCACAAATGTAGAAATTTACTAGAGTTATTTACGATCCAAACCGTGAAAAAAATCGAGAGAAAAAATTGGAATTTCAAGAAGTAAGGCACGTAAAAAATAATCTTGATGCGATACATCGAGGTTTCGAACGCGTTGAGCTGATGCGGAATGTCTAAATTATATGTATCTCGAGTTATAAATTTGGGATACTCGTTGTACAGCTTGAAAAGGATAGAAAGACAAATATTTCTGCTCCTCCTACGACGATTGAGACTACATGAGAATAATTATTTGGAATTCATATTCGATCTCGCATCGGGGGAACTTTTATGAACTCGCGGTGTTGATTTTCATCATTATTATTTCCTCATTCGTCTCTGCTCATTTGGCACGGTTCCAACCTGTGTTCAATAAACTGGTTTTTAGATAACCGGATAATAAACACAGACTGCGAATTATTAAAATTATTCTTCGGACTAGGTGTTTAATGATATAGAAGGTGATTGGTGAATTTTTAAATCAACAGACGCCAATGATGGTCCTCGAAACGATTAATGAATTGCTCTTCTCATTCACATCTATGCTCACATAATCATCTCTTAAATAATGAACTTCAGTATTAACATAGAAAGCACTAAGAGCATTCATCTAATTCATAGTTAGAAAAATAATTGCAGAATCACTTTACAGAAGATTATATCAACGTCCGATATGAAAAACAGAACGTTTCAGATTCAGTTTTCGGGTGAAAAAGAGTACGCTTCATACTCCCTTGCAAACTAACGATAAGACGGATCTGAAAAAAGAAATTTGCCAGTTTTCACCAATAATCTGCAATTTCTCTTTTCCATCTGAAATCTTCAGCGTAATTTTGTTCACCTGGGAATCAAATACGGACGACAAACGTATGGAATATTGTTGCGAATACTATGTAAAATTGCAGAGTCGATAACACGGTCCTAATTACTTTTATTTATTATTTTCCGAGTTTATTATTTGAACCTGATATTTATGTATGCAAATTCTGCAATTGTATCTATAACATGGAATTGCAGAATCGTCCGTGGACTGTTCCTGCAATATTTATACTGTGACCAAAATGTCATGAGATTTGCAAGACTGATCGCTGTGTCCGATTACATATACATATTTATGAAATTCGAAGCTCACAGCTCGATCTAGACTGAAAACTGGAAAGAATTGGTCGATTCATTTTCTCCTAGATCTCACAATAAATCGCTAATCATCTCTGACAATGTTTAGATTTCTGATCAAAATAAACCAATGCAAACTACATATGACATAACGAACGAGAATGAATTCTATGGAGAATCGATTCGTACCGAAAACCTTAAAAAATTGACTCGACTGATTGATTTTCTTTGGCAGCAAGCGGTATAGCCGCAACTATGAGAACAATACCTTCAAAGCGGAACTAATTATGCTGTGAATGCCGTGCGTAGAATTAATTCTGACGTTCTCACGTAATACTATTTTAAGAATGTAAACAGTGATTATTACGAAACAAGTTTGATCGAGTTCAACAATGACCTTGAAAATAATTATCGTTTTTTTTTCACGTTACGGATCAATTCCCAATCTCATATTATAGAACAATTATTTGGAAAGATGAGAAAAAAAAATGTTACCACCAAAGGCCCCGGGGGGATTCGAACCCCCGATCTCCTGTTTACTAGACAGGCGCTTTAACCAACTAAGCCACGGCGCCTTCATGGATGCGCGTCGAATGTGACGTAACTTCACTGGCATATTTCGCATTATACTATTCTGTTCCTGTTCATACAATCGAATCTTAATTCGGAAACGAATTGCGTTGTATTTACATAACCGGTAGCGATCCCGGACAATAAATCCTGTGTCTAATCATTCTAAACACGTTTACTAGAATGCCATAGCGTTCATCGACCGAATGTTCAATAATACTATACTATGTACTACAGTATTGCATGAATACTACACTTGGAATACCGGGCTACGTATATAATATTAATCAAGGCTCCTCAATTCTGGGAGCTATTCAATCCATATAGTTCATACAGATCTGTAGACAAGTCGCCCCGATGTTGAGTGTTCGCGTCTGCATTTTTTACCTACCATGAAATTGCAAAGCTATGAAAGTAATTGCTATACCTACGTTCAGCAGCGTTGTCGAATTATTAATTATACGGCTTACCTGCATGCGACTTCTGATATCATTTCGAGTATGTGTAGTATAGCACGTGCCGCGGTAACATATAACGTTATACGTAATATATATACATACATACATATTACATACATACGATTGACAAATTGACCAACCCGGTATATTTGATTCGTCATTATTCGTATATTGCCGGTCTAAATTGAAATGTCCAACGAACTACATAAGATAGCGCATATATTTGAAATACGTCAATTTCGGTTACGTATGAATTGGTAGATAGACAACTGTTCAGTTCGTTCATTCTAATTATGATTAATACGTATGAATTAGGAAAATAATTACGCGTTGAATCGTACACACGTATTTGCCCCGTGGACGCAAAAAGCTGAATTTCAGAGGAATAATAATTTCAGAAAACGTGAATCACGATATGTATATATTTACATACCTAGGTAGGTGGATACCTAGATATTTAGTATACATATAGTAGGTATAGTGTACGTATGTACGTAAACGTACGCAATTAGAAGAGGATAAACAAAAAACAAATATTTCTACACACGCCTAAAATGAACATTCACAATAACATGACCAATATGAATAGAGGTATAATGTATATACGGTATACTATATTAAATACTGACTGTCCATTAACGGACTGCATAATACGCGCGGGGCATAACGGTAACAATAAATGCGGAAAATATTTTACAGGTGAGGTTACACTACTTATTCAGGTATTTGAGTTGCTTGTATGTTGTTCTATAGTAGCCGGAGTCGTGGCTCTATAAGGACATAGAAACTTACGGTTTCGCCTAATTACAATTGTTATGAAGTAAAACCGTGAATTTCCTGCACTAAAATATTGTATGCGGTTTATATATTTTTAGGTACAATATTAGGTATGCAGATTTCGAAGATTTCCGAAATACAGTTTACAGGCGGATTTCGCGAGTAGGTATATGTATATTCTCGATTCTGTTGCAGTATTATGGTGCGATTAGAATTGCCTAGAATTCAATTGTTCGGAATCAGTGAAGTGGAACCGATGGCGTTGGATGCTAAACCACGATAGTACGATATAGTCATTTTTTTGTTGTGTAAGTTCAAGGTTTGTCGCGGTGTAAACGGATCGAAATGATGATGCCGCGGCTATTCAAATATCGAACATCAAATCTGACCTTGAAATTGTTCTGAAAAGAAAACATGAATCATCGGACGAGGTGGCCGAGTGGTTAAGGCGTTGGACTGCTAATCCAATGTGCTCTGCACGCGTGGGTTCGAATCCCATCCTCGTCGCACCCTCTTTTTTTTCTCCAGCTTCAATTCTACTACGATTTTCTAGGTTCATGAATTATTTACAATTTTATTCCACGCTCGAAAGCACCGATTGCGTACTTCTGGAGAGAAATGAATGGACATTTGATCGACGATCCTGCATATGATGTTGAAATGCCGTTTTTTTGATAGTACGTAGGTATACGCGTACTGATCATTTCTTGCAATCGCTCGAACGTGCCTAAGCTCATATTCTTCGGAATTTACTGTGAGTCTATAAAGACTCAGGAATTATGATTACTATTATTACTATAAAACTATATCCTACAAATTCTCTTCCCTTTCACGCGATCAATTATAACTTGGAAATTTATTGTATGCGTACTATTTGTACTCCGCAATGCAAGATTAACAGATGTATGAATTATTCATCGTCAGCTATCTATTGATGTATCCGTCTACGAATGCGCAGTCTCATAAAATTCTCACAATGTGCTCTAGTTTATTATTATAAATAAGAATTTATAAACTATTCTCTGTAATTTATAGGAATTATCACATAATGGAAAATCAATTATTGCAGCACGGCGCTCTGATGGCGCCTAAACATCGGCAACTTGCGTTGCGGTTCGTTACGCAAGACCGTGTCTGATTCATTCCCATATTTCTTACGTTCACGTCACTCGTGATTGAAATAATTTCATGAATAAAATATCTCGACAATTTGAAGATACAGTTGTACAATATTTCGTTTTCCTGTTCAAGGCATTATTTAATGTAGATCTCAACACTTATTGTACTTTCTCATAGCTCATATATTCATCGGCCGAAATAGCTCAGTTGGGAGAGCGTTAGACTGAAGATCTAAATGTCCCCGGTTCAATCCCGGGTTTCGGCAGTTCTTTTTTTTTTCTCTTTCTTTAGGGTAAGTTTCGAGTTCGGTCTCAGAACTATTATATGATAGAAAATACGAGTCAATAGTATCAATTTGCGCGCGCGCGTGTATGTGTAGACCGAATTTGCGATAATCTACATACTACATACATGAATGTAGTATTGAAATTGAGTTTCGTCAAGGTCTTAAGGATATTATACAACATTCGTTTACGTGGATTTGGATACTTGCGACCAGTTTCGTTCCGCCTAAATGCAATTGTAAATATTCTGATAGTTCATTGATAGTGAAAGGTTTCATTTCATTGCTAGATCATTTATTTATTTATTCACTCAGCATTTGAATGATCGAATACCTAATCAAGCTATATGATAATACACTCCGCGAAGCAGAACACTTATTAGTACGGAACACTTATTTTTCACTTAATTATTACATGAAAATTGAGCAATAAATCACAATTACAATTCACGGTTTATCATTGATTGATTAGCACATCGTGGGGGGCGGATCAAACGGTGAGCCCTGCACCAAGCCGCAGCATATAGCTACAATTTATGGGAGTTCCCGTTCCTCTTTTTATTCCTCATTTCTATCCGTAGCGAATTTTATAGGAAAATTCACGATACTTTTATAGTAATTGGGGAATATACTCGAGTATGAGGTTCCGTCCTGTACAATTTTGGAAGCGTTGAGACAATTCTGACGAAGTTTACCACAAATATAGTCTTCCTTTATATTTTTTGTAGGCCAGAATCTCATACTCAAATATAATACCGAATTGCGATAAGATGCAACCTACAAAATTCTCTCTGTGTATAGGTATTAATTGTACCTATGCGTCGAAAGATGGGAATTATGTCTATAAAGCATAGATGTCATGAGGTGTGACTTCTATTGTACAATGGCCATTGGTAATTATTAATTATCCCCCCCCCCCCCCCCCCCCGCAATGGAACGACAATATTTTCATGTACAATGGCGGCAGAAGCATTCAATCCGGTCCTACCGCGACGAACTTGCCGATGATATAGGGACAAAATAAAGGTAACTCTATGTTCGTGTGTAACATATTTCGGACCTCGCTTTACTTATGATATATAAACTTTGATCTGGAGCGTTTCGTCACGCTGCAGCTGTAGATAACGGTTTACTCAACCTCATACAAATGGGCAGTTCGAATCTATATGTATTATGTATGCATGCATATTATGCATGTGCATATTGCTGAATTGCATCGATACACATGGCGTTTGGTTATCTCTTCGCGGTATAGCCGAAACAGTACTCGCGTAAGCTACGCTAAATCATCGTATAGCATGCATATATAGGTACCGCGAATATAAGTTCACGCTCATTTCGCCAATCTGTAATTTTCGAAATAATGTCATTCCCAGCAAGCGGAAATTTGGACGTTACGTCACCCCTGCTGAGATCGCGTAAGTATCGAATACATAATTATTACTTGCGTGTATGATCATTATAATTGAATGATAAGAATGCCATAACAGACGAGATTGTTACGAGAGGAATTTCCAACTGATTTGTTTTCGTATCTTTGTTTTTCTTATTGCTTTTTTAATTTGTTCTACACTCCGTGTAACCTAGAATTATTGATCCTTCGTAGGTTCAATGTTTCTCGAGTATTTGGATAGATATAAAACGTCATTCATCGAGGCTAGCGCAGCGAACCTATCAGAGTAATGAACCCTTCAAAAGTGAATTCATATTAAAACGTAAAGTAATAACATACAAGCAGCAGTCGTGGCCGAGTGGTTAAGGCGTCTGACTAGAAATCAGATTCCCTCTGGGAGCGTAGGTTCGAGTCCTACCGACTGCGAGAATCTATTTTTTTCCCGGCGCTGCACGTCCCGTTCGAACTTACATTCTTTATCGCCAATCCGCAGATCTGACAAATAGTGAATGAACAATTAATCATTTCTTTGCCAGATGTAATAATATTGTCGCACGTTATCTGCACCATTCACGCTGCACTTAACCGATGTATAGGTATGTATTACCGCATACAATTGATTGGGCGTAGGAATTGCACTGGTATTTAATTACTCTCGATTATTGTACTCATCCGGGATCTAAAGTATTACATTTTCATTTGTTTTTTCCTCTTTTTCTCTCGAGCTTTTTGAGTTAACTATACGAACGCACGGGGCAGTTTGACATCGCCGTGACATTGACCAGCGCAATACTGCCTCCCAATCAGCCCAGAGTACTCAATATATACATATAATTCCACTCTATATAGTTGGGCTTTGATCTCCGTTCTCTTCACAATACTCAGTGCCTCTACAGGTATATCCATGACATTTCCATGTGATCTATATCTATAGTTGGTATATAATGGACCGATAAGCAAACTGCGGTAATGGTATATAGCCGCGGTATACTACTCGTACGAAGTTAGAAGGTGAACGCTTCGTCAACCACGATGACTGCTGTAATTTATTTGAAAATGATGACAAAAAATCCCGTAACTTTCAATCGTTATTGTTGTCACCGGCATTGCCATTGTCATCATTCTTCTTCTTCCTCTTTTATTCTTACTCACATTCTCATTCCCATTTATCTTTTTCCTATATCTATAATAATTTATATGAACTCGCGTGCGGCTGTGCTGCAGTGCTGTTCATGCACTGTGCAGGATTTGTCAATTGTCATTATTTCCTCAAGGATCCGCAGTCGGTATAAATCGTGCAGTCTGCACCCCGTATAGCTTGACGTAACGATGATGCACACGTAACCCTACTGACTGAAACGATCTTATCAGAACTATATATGATATGTATGTATGTACAGACATACATGTAGGTATTACCTGTAGCAGCGCAATTTTATTGTCAGATATCCGCTTCATGATCTCAGCTCTGTTTTTTCAAAGCTGTAAGCGATGATAATATATCGATGTAGTTTGTATACAATCTTTACTATGTAGGTATAAAATAAATAAATCAGTTCACATAAAGCGTGGGAGAGAACTAGCTGGAGAAATTAACACCGCGATAATCGATCGGGAATATCATCATTGAGATGGCAGATTTCGAACTATAGTTAGACGTGAAATCGACCTGTGAAATTGTCGTTTATTCAACGGCTAACTAGTTCGGAATCAATGAGCTCTCTCTGAATTTCGTGGATAGAATTTTCCACTCTTGAAAGGTGTGAATTTTCACGCCGCGCCGTGCGTTGCTTCGGAGCGGCACAATTATTCTCGCCACAAAATTTACACAGCTGTAGCTGGTCTTCACCTCCATGCGTCAGATAGGTATACGAATTTACGGTATTATAAGTGGAATCCAATGCATGGAGAATTAGGGACCGAGATTCGTCCCATTTCGAAGTATATGTATATCGTAGATCAGGTATGAAGCAAGTATTTATATGCCTGTAATGGGTACTTGCGATAAAATGTATGAACAGATTGTATATCTATACGTGCACTCAGTGATCACCGTTCAAGGACCATCGGCTGAAGTATATATGTGAAGCACGTCACGTAATATGTGTGTATAGATATGTACATACCTCTATAATGTATAACTGAATGCAATTATCGTTATACCCACCTTCTACTCTGTTGAACATTTTTTGAATCATAGATAATCCAAGAACCGAGAATTTTTGAGTACCGATACTATCTGGTGTGCATTGAAGTTAGCTATACAATGAGTGGGAATAGAGCACCACAGGACTTGCGATCGGAATTATACAGAAACCGGTTAGAAAATGGAAATACATTACATGCATTTTTGTTTTCTATAAAGGCTCACCTCCGGTATGAGTTTGCTGTATGAAAAAGGGTTGAAAAAGGCTATGAGACTATGAATAACGACAGTATAGGAGAACTTTTTCATTTTTGATCAAATTATCAACGAGCTGGAATCTTCGAATTAGATATAATAACCTGTGGGGTGATTTACTGTTATGATTTTCAAGTAATCGATATTTTCTGGCTCGTTTCAAGCGACTAGCGAGGGACGAGTTTGATCAGAATATAATGTTACGTACCATGAAATATTCCCATGGATATTCGAATTTTTAGTATAATTTGACAAGATTTCAATTCGCGCGATTCTTTCAACAAAAATCATGTATCTTGATTCGCAGATGGAATACTCAAGTACAGATTAAATGTTCGTCAAACAAAAAATAACTGCTTCTTAGGGTCAAGGAAGCTCAACCTCGAAAAGACGCGGCTGATAAAAAATTCCGTCAATGACAGATCGTTGTCAGTTTACCGCGGATCCAGCACATTATAGGCAGTTCAGGTCGAAATCTGTAAGGCTTTTCAGATCTAGCGCCGTCCGTATTATAATATGAGACTTGCAACGATAGCAGTAACGGGTTTCCGATATTTTTTACAATTTTGAGGCACGTATATGTACCTTCGAATGAATAATTTGTCGATAAGAGCACGTCGCTAGTACAGGAAAAGAAGAACTAAACAGCGCGAGTTTTCGGTGTTACAAGCTCGAGGTCCCCCTCAATTCGATCAAAGCACTTCTGAAATTGAGAGGAACGTGCAACTCCAGCTATCAAAAGTAATTACATAAACATTATTGCATGTCCGAAAGTGGGAGTGGCCGCCTAATTATCATTGATGCATATAGGTATACCTGCAATAATTTTGACGATGTACCGGTGCGCGTTGACCGAATGTTGAAGAATTATTCCGAAAAAAGTTTCTGCATCGGTATGTATACCTCGGATGAATAAGAAATTTTTCTAAGAATAATTTGGTACGTGATGAAGATTCAAGAGTTTTGTGTAATATTGTGCCCATATGCATGCATGTGTATCTACATGACATGTCGTAATGCTCTGATGGAAGTGTATACGACATTTGACAGTAAATTATACGACTCGTTGAAATTAGGGATTACCGAATACCGCCGCTTACCTACTATACGAAAATTGCACAACGATAATTTCCAGTAATTTGTATTACCGTGGTCGGCCTAATGTCCGGAAGTCAGCTGTTGTAACCGATATTTAACAATAACCAATTTCCATGATCAACTTCGTATGAAATCAGATACGAAACGTCATTCATCAGTTTTATTTCTCATATGTTGCACGCGAATAATTGGGCGAGAGTAGTCGAACTGGAATCAATATCTTAATTAGAGGGAAAAACGGAAAAACATAAATAAATACAAAATATTACAGTTAGTGATGATTAACATTATCGAAGGTTATTCGGTGAGTTACAACAGCTGTTCAAACACCAATTGATTTGCGATCATTTACACAGTTCGGTAGATAGCATACATACTACATATACTAATGATGTCGTTTGAAAGAGAAAATATGTAGAATATATAAAAAGTTGGTATAATTATATTGTTGTTAACTGACTCGGTTATTCTCTTATAAATTATTGTGCATTCGGTAAAGCAACATATGAAGATACGTAAAACCGGTTGTGACTATAACATAGTGTTTAGAGGATTCAGTTATACTTTTTTTCTGCTACACACAATGTCGAAGAATACTTACAACGCGGTTCCAACGGGTGAGTTAGAGATTTGATAACGAAATTTGTGTACTAGTTCATTTTCACTTTACCTATGTTTATTGCAGACAAAAACGCGAACTACTTGTTGCAGTACACATTCGCGTGACAAATTTGTGAGAAAAGTTTAACACTCCTGGGAAATCGGCAGTAAAAGATGACGAACTGTCATACAGACGAAAACGATAAGAACTGTTGTAGAAATTTCCACGATTAGTCTGATTTCTTTTTTGTCGATTTTCTTCGTAACGAGGATATCACAAGTTTATTGTTTTATAGTTCTTATCCATTTGATTCCACGTGTTGTGTAATGGAGTGAGGCTGATGTCGAATTCATTCAACCAAATTTCATCAACTCCATGTATTATTTCGTGACCCTCTTACAGTTTTATAATACGTAAAAGAAAGCTGCAGGGCCTGAAAACGCCATAATTGAAGTTCAAACAAAACTATGTCTTCATTCTAGAGAGACGCGTTATATTCTTACAACAAATAATCGGTCCACTTCATTATCACAAGAAAGTGACACACACGAATTCTCCGGGTTATCGCTGGTCTGCCCGCAGCCTAAAACCTATATTTTTTTACTGGATATTTTCATTGTAGGCCGATCTTTCGAACGAAACGAGTGAACCGATTTTTTCAAATTTCATAATCGGAGTCCTCGAATAATTTTCAATGTCGTTAGTTATTTTGATATAATTTGGTCTATACTTGCAGGGTATTTCAAAGGGGAAAATGATGAAGTTTTTTTTTATACGGAATTACTTTAATCGCTTGTCAATCCTTCTCGTGACTTTGATGACGGCGATTTGTGGCCAAGTACGGAAACATTTAGAAATTAAATATGCCAGGAATAGAAGTTTGAAATTTCATTGTGGCGAAGCTCGACAACTGTTGGATCAATCCGATCGAAACTCGACACTTCGGAATTGTGTTGAATCATACAGACACTTCCTTCACCGAAGTTTCTGAATGATTTTCAGCATATACATATCCACAGATATATGTATATATAGTCATGGCTTTTGCGAAACCACTGAGAAGTGTCAAAAGTTATTAGAATTGTTCTCATTGAAAAAAAAATCAAAGACGTGGTATTCGCAAGTGTATAGATCTGCATCACTGCAATCAATGAGTCGGCATTTCGAGTAATTTCAGATATAAGTATCTCTGATTTTCCTTGCAGAGTGAGATAAAGATTCGTATCGGTTTTCTCATCATCCCACTTGTCGTTGGATCAGCGCGTGAGCTTGGAGATATAAAAAACAGAATTAAATTTACGTATGTACGGTGATATTTTTCCCTCCTGCCACCCAGAGAAAGAAAGGGGCAATTCCTTTTTTACAGTTAAGATAACTTTTTTCATCAAGAACTGCACTAAAATTATGGCATAATGCTAGTTATTACACTATGAATAAGAATTGTCCCCTCGATGAACTTTGCCCGTGGTTACCTTAACGATATTTTTCCCTTCGTGTGAATGTGTAAACCGGATAAGTGGATCGTACTGTCATTTTATCAGTAAAGAATACGATAGAGAACCCGACGTCAGTGGTCGGGGTACTCGAGTTTTGACTGTCGAGTGTCTCTCGTTTAGTTTTCACTCGCAAGTCTAGATTAATCATTCGAGTGATACTGTAGTCGCAAGCTACAGATTGTTGGTGGGAATCCTGTATTACGAGCCGAAAGGTTAACGACATTATGTACATTCGGAAATTATTTACTACGGTTAGTGGAAGAGGTGAGAGTGATACTTTATACCTCATTAGTACATCGAAATTAGTTAGAAATAGATATCGCGTGTATTACAATTTTCTTCTTTTGAATTTTAAAACGTTCGATATCGTCGATGACAGCTCCGGTGCGATGTAATTCACGATGGACTGAATTCTGATTCAGAGAATTCCGTTGCCAGGATTTTTATTCCAAATTGGGATACAATTAAGTGTTCACACTGTTAAGCTCCGCGATCTACTTATTTAATTTGCGTCCCGTGTTATTGAAATTTAATTGAATTCAATCCATTACGCACGACATCATTTCTCGGACACGGAGCACCTAAGTCCTAAGGTACATTTTTGACGAGAGTCGGTGTAGCTACACTTCATTGTTTTCTGATATTATAATATCGAATTGTTCAAGTGTTGTTTAGCGCGTCGAGAAATCTTCCGAAATGCCTCAGTCAATCAAAAAATAAAGTTTGCTTAATTGTTTGGTTTGCAGTCTACGAATTCCGTATTCCTCGGATTTCAAAACGACTTTCTCTTCGTATGCACGCTGTTATGATCAAAATAGCCACTAACAGTTATTTCTCCGAATTTCCATGGAATACATGTATCAATCCAATCGCCTGTCTGAATAATAATATCATTGACTTAAACCCCTGATATATGCGGTGGAATTATTCCTCCTTCGTAATCATTCATGAGAATTATCGCTGGCATTATTCACGAAGAGCTGAAGACGAAGAATCCCCCATCGTCAGCGAATCGTGAATGATGTTAATAGCTATCAAACTGATATAGACACCGATACTCAATCCTTGATCACACGTCAATGATGTCCGATTAGAAGTACTTATCTATTGCAAGTGAAAAAGGGGAATCATTCACGAGAGTGAAGAAATCATCTGACTTCGGTAGATTTCTGTACTCGATATGTATGAAACAGAGAACCGAATGAAACCGCGGGGCGAAAAGTTTATAAGACCGCTTCGTTAGTGGCTGAAAAATGAATCTTCGGAAGTTTCTTTTTCCTCTCAATTTACGGAGACTTGATATACACTGAAAAACCGCTTCAGACGATCCAGCCGGAATTCTCGGTCTTGCAGCAATAATGCCTATGCGAATAGGATACGGTAGTACCTGCTCGGTAAAAGAGCCATACGAAAATTGTATATAAACAGTCTGGTTAGCGCAGGCCTAATATCACGTCGCGACAACTATACGCCTAGATAGCTTCATGCATGCGTTCGCGTACACCGACCAAGCTTTCTGCTTCAGCTAGCTATATGATTTCTGGATTATTGATACCGGACTAATCAGAATTGTACGATATTTACAGCAATAAGGGTTTCCCGTGTGGAAAATATTTTCTCGCCGAATCGCCCATAATTATCGAACAATACTATAGCATTGCCGTAACTTCTGGCGCATTTTTTACACAAGCCGGGGGTGAGATCAAATTCTCAAATTTGATGAACCTGAATTATTGTCTAAAGGCGGTGATATGGCCTCGAAGAAATGCAATGCCAAGGATTTGGTTCGTCGCAGGTTACCAATAACATCATGGCTCCCTCTCTATACTTGGAATAAACTATTCCAGGATTGTTTGGCCGGCTTAACTGTTGGCCTCACCGCAATTCCCCAAGGAATAGCTTATGCCGTAGTCGCCGGACTTCCTGCACAGGTTCGTACATCCATATAACTGAACTTGCTAATTAAAACCACATTAATGATCATTTGTTACGAAAACCCCAGATACTCATACACGGTTCGTGGCCCCTGGAGGCCACGAACTTCGTTCTCTGTTAAAAAAATCGTCAAAAATATACTCAGAGGGCCGATTAAATGCATCCTACACATCGCGGTGAGAGGTCTAAGAATGCAGTTGAATTACGTCCCCAGCTATTATACAGCGGCAACTCTCGGTCTATTGAACTAATTAAATTTAAACTACTTATTCATTTCCTTTCTTCCCGGACCTCTCGTCTTCTCAAATAATCACGTGATAACTCGTACTAGCTACTCTATGATTATCTTTCTCCAAAACCTCGCAGTAAGTTACTTGGTTTAATTTCAGTACGGACTTTACAGCGGATTCATGGCACTTTTCGTTTACGTAATACTAGGTGGCAGCAAGGATATTACCATAGGACCTACTGCCATATTGGCATTGATGTCCCAGGAATATGTTACAAAGCTTGGGGAAGATGCGGCGGTGAGTTCAATGATGTTTATCATCGAACATAAGTGTCTGAGTTCATTGTGATTGATTGTGAAATATGTAAATTGATATATAAGATCGACGAACAACATTCCATAAATCAAGTAAGACGTTGCAGACAATCTTGTAAACGATAAAACATCCGATGGATACGTTCGTAAAATTTGTTAAAAAGGTTATCTACGAATGATCACCGTTATGCGTCGACTAGAATGGTTATCAGAAACATTGTTCTTACTCATCCACCGACAGGTTCTGCTCTGTTTCTTGATGGGCTGCTTCATCCTCGTTCTTGGCCTGTTGCATCTTGGTTTCTTGGTAGATTTTATAAGCATGCCAGTAACCTGCGGATTCACGAATGCCGCTGCTATAACGATCGCTGTATCCCAGTTCAGATCTCTGTTGGGATTGAAAGGGAAAGGCAACGGTTTCATAGACTCTCTCGTCGCAGTATTTGGCAATTTATCAAAAATCCGACTTTGGGATACTTTGCTGGGAGTTACTACGATCCTCGTGCTTCTAGGACTTAAGGTAAGACCTGTATGGGGATTTTTCTTCTCTCCTTCTCCCTCCCTCTCTCTTTCTCTAGTTGAAATCAATCATTTATTACAATCTTTGCCTTCCTTGAAGACGATCTTTCCTCTCTTCCTTCCCCGCTTCTTTCATTCCGTGATCGTTGAAGTAGGTATTCTTCTCACGATTAGTTGATCCTCGATTTATAGCCAGAGGGAGAATAACGGCGTGGAAGGTACACACCTATAGCGGGAACTAAGACGTAGTATTTTACGCCCCCAAAGCCAATTAAACAATGGACCAGCGCCAAAAAATATGAGTCGTAAATTTTAGCCAATTCTGTGGGTTGCCTGCAATTCGTTTGAACGAAGACTCGTTCCGACGTCCAACAGGTGGTGTAAGCCAAAGTAAAGTGTAAAACAACCGGTACTAACAAGTAATCTTACCTGCACCCTCAAGACAATCTACTTTTATACTCGGATGCAGAAAAGCGGGCAAAATTTTTCAAAGTTTCTTTTACCCGTGCAGGGAATCTAATTTCTTCGTAACTCATCGTCATCACGTTTCTCAAATTCTTGCCATACCCAAACACATTTCAGAAGCAGATGCGTTTTTTTTTCTCTTCTTTTTCCTGTTTTCGCGAGATTTGAGTTAATTTCTCTTTTTACTTTCCTCCATTTTGTCTAGTCTCTTCGAGGAGGTAGAACCGGAAATGCGTGGGAGAAGATAAGGTGGGTTTGCAATTTGGCTAGAAATGCTATAGTCGTAATACTGGCCACTTTATTCGCCTATATACTTTATGCGAATGATATAAAACCTTTCGAACTCACTGGAAAAATTGCCAACGGTTTACCCCCGTTCAGCTTACCTCCGTTCACAATCGTCCACAATAATCAGACGTACAATTCTATCGAGATAGTCAGGGAGCTGGGAACCAGTGTTATTTCTATTCCCCTTATTGCCATCCTCGAGAACATCGCAATAGCGAAAGCCTTCGGTAAGTAGATTCGTCGGATGACCGTTCAAACATTTATTCATTCATTTTCTGTGAAGTCTGTATATAAATTGTCATCTCAGCCAAAGGACGATCATTGGATGCCACGCAGGAAATGATCGCCTTAGGGATCGGGAATATATGTGGTAGTTTTGTGCGGTCTATGCCTACGACAGGAAGTTTCACACGGACAGCCATCAACAACGCGTCTGGAGTCCAAACACAATTGGGAGGGATCTTCACCGGGGTTTTGGTACTCCTTGCCTGCGGTCTCCTCACCTCAACCTTTGAGTATATACCAAAGTCGACTCTCGCCGCTGTAATCATTGTCGCTATGTACTTTATGCTCGACTTTGATGTCTTCACGATATTGTGGAGGACCAAAAGTGAGTCTCGAAATCCCATTCTCTCACATGTCAACATATCTTGTTTCGTGAATGTCTTTCATACCGAGTAACTGATTAACGCTGCACGATGTTCATCGAGAATGAGGCCGGCCGTTATTCCTCCGTCACTCTATTTCTCGAGTCATTATCATTATTTTTATCGTTTTCTAATTATCAACGTATGTTCACAATACACAGCTATACCTACTCCGAATTGATCATCGATCAATATTTTTCCTCTACCGATTTCAGGTTAATGAGCTTTCGAACAAATTGTTTAGTAGATTGACCGACCACTCACCGCGATGAATTTTCATACCTATATACAGGGTTATAATCATTGTTCAGTGTATTGGATTAGTCGACTTATTCTTCCGCATCATAAATCTCGATAACTTCATGCAGGGATTAAAAAATCGAATGAGAAATCGTGTATTATTTGCAGAGATTGACTTGGTCCCATTCATAGTGACGTTGATCTGCTGCATTTTCTTGGGCCTCGAGTACGGTATGATAATAGGGATCTTGGTAGACATGGCTTTACTTTTATACACCGCAGCTCGTCCCGGAGTTATCGTTGAACAAGAAGTGGTCGACGGTTTTCAAATTCTTCTCATAACACCAAAACAATCCCTGAGTTATCCTTCGGCCGAATATATCCGGGAACAAGTGATCGCTATGTAAGTTGACCGAGGAACATTAAGTTTGAATCGTCAATTACCTTGTAAAAGAATCAAGAATTAACAAAATATTCCGATTTGCATTTTTCTTTTTCAATTTTATAAAGATGTGAATCAGCGGGAGAAATTCTTCCGGTTGTTCTTGACGGTCGTCACGTTTATCGTATCGATGCAACTGTCACCAAGAATCTAAAATATCTTCAGGGTGATCTGGAGTCCAGAAAACAGATGTTAATACTTTGGAACTGGAGTTTTGAGGTACAGAAAACTCTCGAGGGTTACGACAGTTCATTCACCAAACATTTCAGAACAGCACCGACGTTGAGCGGTTCCTCTCTCGAAGGTAATCAAACCATCTCGTACAATTATAGATTATCAATTTTTCTCTCTCGGCATAATACCAGCCATAAGTAATTATTAATCCGAAACTACGATCTTGTTTAGTCGCAGCAGAAGTTCCTGTCATTCTAACAGAATGAATTACGTGCGATCATCATCTGGGCCAGGTATATACTTCTTTCTGTGATTTCCGGGTGGATTTGAAGAAAATTTGAACAGATTATTCACTCACATTTATCGATATAATGAATAAATGAATACATGGAGCCACCATAACGATCGTTATGCCTTAAGGAATATTCAGCGCGTTAGAAGTTACTTTGAAATTTATACAGAGACATTATAGTGAGTATCGTTATTATGGCTAGTTGGCTAGTTCGTATGTATACGTAGTAGTTGGTTAGATTTATACTCTGGAACGAATGGCTAGAAAATTAATCAACTATAACTTTAAGACGGCGTACTATGTACGACAAATTACTACTGCAGATAGAAGGATAAGTTTTTGTATACATGTAAGATAAAAAGAGAGGAAAAAAGAAGAATTTGATTATTCGTGACCTGACGTGTATGACTCTTTTCAAACCTTTCTTTTATCAACCTCTCCCTCTCCCTCTCCCTGCTCCTGAAGATGCGTCATAGATTTTTAATGCAAGTCCCTAAACGATCAGCCGCACTGAAATAAGATAATCACGGTTTTTGTCAGTTCGGAGCCACGACATTATCACTGATAACGTTTATGAGTTTAAACAGACAGATACAAACAAGCGTGTTAGGTAGAGTTTCACGAAGATATACACACGAGTTTAGTAGGTAGAGCGGAGAAAACCCGCCGCACGAGTAACCTCGCGTCAAGCTGAAAGAAATGAATACAAATTTTCATCCCATTCTTCCCAATTCAGTCTTCGAGCCTCTATTCAATACATCGATACCCCATTATAAATTTTCAAAATGTGATCAATTCAAAGTTGGAACCTCCGAGTCGCAGAATCCGCGGACACCAAGTTTCGAGAATATATTCACATCTTTTTTCTCTGAACGCGGAAGCAATTTTTCCTGCTTCGGGCAGAATCGCTGTTTCACAATGGTTTTCACCGGATTTTCGTGCTGGAGCGTACCAGCTGTTTCCAAAGAGAATTAATCGACAAATACGCTAATATTCATACGCTCATACGCAGACATATTTTTTGCTTTCATCGCACAGCACTTGATGATGTATATAAATGCGGTGAAATTGGGCTCCGAGAGCTTCGAAACGAGCAAACCATGAGGTTCGTTCGCGTCAGTGGAACGAGAGATACGAACGTTTGAAAAATACCGGCGGTATTATTTCCCCCCTCTGAATCGTTTGATGAATCATTCGGTGTAGCCTAATAGCGGGGAACTAATCAATGGTGGAACTTCTCATTCCTGAACTCAACGTATTATGGTTTGATGGGGTCTGAACCCTCCTCCTCCCTTTAAATTTAACACCGGCGCATTTGAAAATTCTGACTTATACCGGTATACACATCCGGCTCCGTGGGTTTGGTTCTGGGATATATAAGCAATCAACGTTCTTCGAATGGAAGGATCGCGTTGAACGTGGGTAGAGTAATGGAGAGGATCCAGTGAGAATCGCAAAGAGTAACAATTCATCGATTTCCCCAAAACGTAGAAGAACACGACTCATGAATTCACGATTTCTTGTTAGACTATTTAAACTTCAAGAAGAAGGATAAAGAGATGATTAACCGAGAATTTACGTTAGACCAAGTGGGCTTTCAATTTTGGGCTTCTTTACAGCGATTGTATGCACTACCCAACAATATAGACTTCTATACGAAATGCCATGAAGTTGAGGTAAAGAAAACAATTTTCAATTGATTTTCAAAGTTTTCGAGTATCCGGCAAATCCCAACCCCGCCGGAGTGATTGCCAGGGGTACTTTTTACTGCGCGCGTGATACGTCGTACGAAATTCCCTTATACGGTTCATGAAAAGAGATTCTTTTCCTCTCATATCTAACTGGTGCCGATCTTTTTACGTCTTTTTATGTCTTTTTCTTTAGTTCCCTAGTTCAACCTCTTTGGGTTGAAAGTGTGTACAGGAAATGCGAAATGGTAGCACCCCAAGGACCCTGAGGACTCAGAGGACCACAATATCACCACCGTGTTACAAGGGGAGGCGATCGATCGTGAAACATGGCGCCTGCGCTAATCTGGAGTTTTGGGACGCCGTCCGTCGCGGCGCCCCATACTGCTTAGTGACTCCACTCGCCATTCGAAGAGTGACGACCCGATGGTGGGCGAGTAACGGTCGTCTTTCTATAAAGCTTTACAAATAAATTATACACGATCAACGGCTCCGGGAGGTTAGAAAGACAATTTAGTGAGCAAAAGCAGGCGAAATAAAGGAAAGGAAAGAAAAGAAAAAGAGCCTGGACCTGGCCGAAGTGATCTTTGACATCGTCGTCACGGCGGTGGTGCAGTAGTATTTATTATGCGGAAGATAAGATATCGAAAAGGACTTGTTTAGTTCCTTCTGACGAAAAGTTCAGTGGATACCATTCACAAATTCTCCACCGAAGTGGCAGCCGGAGGAGAGATTCAGCGAATGAGAATTGAAAAATTTGAAGAAAAAAACATTTAAACCAAACTTTACCTCATATATTCTAATTGAAATGTCAGAATGCGGAATACAGTAGAGTGTGAAGGAAGAGAAAACGGCCTTGCGGTGTTCATCTTGGGGACGAAACAATGCCGGTATGTCTGTCATCTCAATGGATATTTTTGATTCTGTGCAACAGTTTCCGTTTCGAATTTCCGTTTCCCCACCTTTTGCTTTCCTCTTTTCATTGCTCATTACAAACCCAAAGTGAGAGAAAAAGGAACACTGATGACACGAGACAAAGGAGGCTTTTTTTCACTGGATTGACAAAAAGTTGCTTTTAGGGTTCGACTGTAGAAGATATGAAGACCGCAATCACAGATGCGAGAAAGTTTTGGGTGAATGTCACAGGGACAAATGGGTAGGGACAGAGACTGAATTTTTCATTGTCTCTTTTCTCATTCCATGCTTTTTCAAAAGAATATAGTCCCGCCGATCGAAGGTTGGAAATGTTCGGCTGGCTTTGAAATAATTCTATCCGTGAACGTTCATTTACAAAACCGCGGTCATCGTGGAGTCATAATTAGGTAGTATAGTTTGTAAACAAATATGAAGGAACGCCCGCTGACTTCCTTGCCGAAGTGAAGTGATTCATTCGAATTACAATCGCGTAGAAAAATAAATGTTGAAAAAATGATTGTAGATAGTTTTTCTCCTATTTTCTTCGTTTAAATATCACACGTTTCTTAATCTTCGTTATGATTCCACGGAAAGCTACACATTTTTCTTTCCTGAACATCGTCATGCGCGACTCACTAATATTCCAAATGAGATTCTACAGGTTGGAAAAAAAAAGCAAAAACGAAAACTCTTCACGCGTAGAATTTGAATTTCTCGTCGTCGTCTCGCTCGTCGTATCAGGGTCTGTTTGGCACAAGAATAATCTGTATGGCTCGTTTAAAAAAATAAATCCCGTGATTTTCATATTACATCTTTCCATTCTTTCTCGTAACGTGGTTTATCGCACAACTTCCTCGCCTGACAGATAACACTGCATTACATGAAACCATATTTTCTCACGGTCCAACATCACGCGATGTACAAGTAGTAGTAGTAGTAGTAGTAGTAGTATGATAAATATCCGGGTACGAGTAGAACCTTAGCGGAATCGAGAATTTTGATAATTTGCATTCAAATTTCAATCTCAGCTTCCGTTTACGCGGTAATACCATTTCGCCCTAAATTACATTTTACGATGATAGATCTGCTCGTGGTTATTCTTTCTCAATTTCTTCTTTTGTTTTCTCCTTTTTCCTCAACTCATTTCCTCTTTCGAGCAAGGAAATATGTAACGTAACGTAAAACTGCCGGGGATATATTTTTATGTTAAGATGAAAACGCTCGTCGGCCCCCCTTGCCTCCGCCATATATGTAAAAGGCAGCAAGACTCAGCTGCCAGCTTGGGTAATTGATCGTTTTAATTAAAACGCTACCCTCGGTTCTCCTCGTCCACCTACCCTGACGAATTTGAACAAAAAGTAAACAAATAAGCAGCGATCTCCGCGTATAGTATCCTCCGGACGTAAAATGGATACCTCATACCTGCGCATGCTTGAATATAAACTATAAATTGTTCAAATTGTTACGAAAAAGCGGAACAAACAAAGAAAGAAAAAAGAAAAAAAAAGAACAAAAGGGCAGGGAAGGGAAGGGAAGGAAAAGATTACGTGAACCAGAGTTCGCCGAGTAGTTACAAACAAAATCGGTATAAATTTTGGTATTTCAAAAGAAAGATTCCGTGTCTGACTATCATCGTAAAATCCCGTACAACGCTTTGGAAAGCGTCGCAAAGTTTTAAGATCGCTCAGGCCTTTGGTCACGCGATCGTGGACGCCCGCGCCAGGTGGTGTGGTGAATTTAGACTATGAGGAAGAGACGCGCGTCTAGAATTGTAGAGACTAAGGCCCCGAGGTAGTGGGTATACCGCTATATATCAGGGAACCGTGTAAGCGACAGATTGTCCGAACGATTGGAATACGGAGGGTGGAGTCTATACAGGGAAAAGTTAATACAGCAGGGGGTAACGAGCGATGAGATCGAAATCGTTTGGCAATACGATTCGAGGGATATTTCTTCTTTCTTTATCACATCATTTCCCTTTCGTCTTCTTATTTATTTATTCATTGATTTATTTATCTGCGTGCGTGTGTGTGTGTTTTTTTTTTTTTTGTCTGCGTTAGAAAAATTTCGACGCGCGGCGCAGTTCGACGTACGCTAGACAAAGTCTGTTACACAGCAGAGCGATCATATATATATATAGTATGTTGGCAAGAAGAAATTTATTAATTGGTTTTTTTCTCCTTTTTATGTTTACGATTATTTGTTCATTTTTTTCGCAAATTTCGCACGCAGTATAACGATTTTCACAGATTTTTTCATTCGAAAGAAAGCAGAGGTATTCGCATATACGTGCTAATTATTGATTATTTATACAATACCTACAATGTTCATTCATTAAACTTGCCAACCTAGTCTCAAACTCGGCCTCTAATCGCCACACGGTGAGGTTATCACATATTATCGTATATTGCAGTGGAACTGTATGTGGTTTCCGTAATTAGGTGAACGATAGCCACTCGCGGTTGTGCAAGTCACGAAGAAATTAGGCATAACGGTAATTCTATATGAAAATGAAACATTGCACAAAGAGAATATGAACAGTGAGGAAGAAAAAGAAGAAGAAGAAGAAGAAGAGGTAGTTTTTAACATTGTTCAGTCAGTCAACGCCGCAGGGAAACTCTTTTTTCGAAGTAGATTATGAGCCTACAATACACGGGGATAGGTGTATAATTGATGATCGATATTCCTCATAGTTTCTCGTCGGTACATCTCGAGCAAACTATCAAAATTTTAAGTTGGAAGGAGCGGAGAACACCCACGCTGCCTATTAATACGTAGAGATGAAATTATTCAAAAGTTCTACCTATGGACAGGTACGCGAGAGAGCCAGATAGCTGTATCTAGTTACGAGTAGATATATCGAGTAGGTATACACCTACCTATATCTTGAAACGACGCCGCGACGCCTTCGTCGGGAGCCTCAATAATTTAGACGTCTTAGCTGGAGAGAGAAGAGAGAGAGAGAAGAGAACGAGAGAGAGGGCTGGGAGGGGCTGGGGGGAGTTGTGAGCTCACGTTACCAGCGAGAATGAAAGGGTGGTGAATTATTATTCATATTTTATTCTATCGCAGCAGGCTGCACTAGTTTGAAATATACGAGTTTTTAGTTTTGCCGAACGAAATCTACATGTTATAGTTATCAATAATATTATCATGTGCTACGGCGTGATTTGAAAATGTTGTATTCTATAACGATACGAGTATCTGGATGATACCAACGCGGACGTGTTATGATTTTATATAAAAAAAGACGCATTGGCTGGGCGAAGGGCGTATTTCATGTAGACCGGTAAAAGAGGACAAGCTACGCGAAAAACAAGAGAAGAAAAGAAAAAAAAAAAAAACGCGGCGGTGAAATTTTATCCGCAAAAGGAAAAAGAGAGAAAAATGAAGAAAGGAGAGAAAAAAAAAACCCTGAGAAAGGAAGATAAACCGGGGAGAATGACGAAAGTTTAGAGTAGCTAAAGTCCCGGGGACTTGTTTCCCCCATTTTTTCTTCTCATTTTTTTTTTTATCATTTTTTATCGTTTTCTGTTACTTCTTTTCCACCCCCGAATGGGACCCTGACGGTAAAAAGTAAGCACTTCGAAGAGATTTTTGGCGGCTGGTAGGTAGTAGAGTATATCTACTGCGGAGTATATATACAGGTATCATATTGATTCACGCTTCGGTACATTTACGACATGTTTTAAACTTTGTTTCACAGGATAAATGCTTCCTTCAGGGAAAATTCGTAGACTTTCGACTACCTGCACACCTACAGCTACGTCTTGTCTTTTTCCAGCCCTCTTTTAGTCTTCCGCTATGCTATACACCTTTTTCTTTGAAATTAATGCTGCAGCCCCCTGTATTCAATGGCTTGAATCACCCTCAAAGTAAGTTTGTGTAAAGAATTTTATAATAGAAACCTCGGAGGCGTTTTGTACAGCTATACATAGTATATTACAGAATAGAGAACACACGCGCGATCGCTTCGAGAGAAATTCCTTCACAGCTTTCCTCCTTTTTTTTTAATTTATATCAAGTTATGTTGAAACGATATCATATCATAATTATAAAAGTGAAAGGTATAAGAAGAAGCTTGCGCCAAACAAATTTTTCGTTCTGTGTTTTTCAATGTTAGGTACACACGATACGTGATTAGTTGGAGGCAAGTTGTCGATTTGTAATCTGTGCAAAGTAAAAAAAAAAAAAAATTACGATCGATTACGTAAAGCTTTCCTCTGTGCGGAAATTTGTGGCTCGAAACAACGCCACAGAAATCTCCTCGAATCGATTGACGTATAATTTATCGTCTGCATTGATTGATGGTATAAAAATTGACCACTCTAGTATGTACTGGGACGAAACCACTGTGGCTAAAAAATGTTCTCTCTCTCTCTCCCTCTCTCTCAACTTTTTTCGCCCACACCGATCGTCTATTTTTCGCAATCACCTTTGACGCTCCTATGCCGCAATCACCTGTCCTACAGACAATGGGCCAACTATACCGCATTGAAACAGGATTGGAATAATCGAACACGATTCGAGGCGCTATTGCAGGTCGCTTTTAGCTGGGACATACCTCGCTACCATTACCTACTAAGTCAATCGATCTATACGAAACTAAATATCACAAAGCACAAAGGCATTGGGGTAGAGAGAAATTGAACTATCGGTTTCAAATGCTGCAGACTATTTGTCGATTCTCTTCAATCTACGTTTATAATTCCTATATCTCGGTTTTCTTGGAATTTTGGATTTTTTTCCGTTTGAAAAAGCGAAAGAGAAACCTACGATTCCTTCCGAAGTCCTCGCCGATCAGGTTTATATATTACACTAGAATCTGAGTCGCGTGACCGATGATGACTGTATAACGAGTTGTCGTTCGAGTTGTGTAATTAAGGAGTTCCCTATGTAAACGAAAAAGCATACCAAGGTTTTTCCGGGTGACCCCGACGGGGTGCCCACGACTGTGGCAAAGGGGAAAAGCTCCTATCGATTTTGTGCAACAAGCAGAAACTCGGCTGAGTCATTTTCTCGACTTTACTTCCTCCCGGATGTCTTCGCTATACACAAGGAGTTGTTGAAAGGAATGTTAGTTCCTGCAAAAACGCTGCGCAGGCATCGGTACCAGTTTATTTAACAACGGGAGGTATAAAACCTGAAAGGTGATAGACATCGGATTGTGGAAGAAAACATGATCGTAAAATATGATCGTACCATGAAATACATCGAGAACATTCACCTAAAATTCGACAATCCGATTTACAGTCAACGATACGCACAACGTTTCAAATCGAGGAAGAATCGAAAGTTTATAATTGGATCCCAGAGTTGGAATAAATTTACAATTCCAAATTCAACGTTGTCGCGGAATTAAACTCACGTGCATAGAAAAACGGACTCTGCGTACATATTCGAGGTTTCTTTGCATACGCGTACCTAGTTTATCATACACGCTTTATAGCTTTCGCCTGCGTTACGTTGACGAGGAATTTTCACGCTGCTCTAATCGCGCATATACAAGATATATGCGAATATAATGCGATACCTGCATTTTCAAATTCATGCTCCTCCGAGCCATAAATATTCCTCGATACAATTTGTATGTTCGATCGAAGAGTTGTGTATTTCTTGTTGAGAAATAAAATATGAGCAAGCTAGTGCCTGCCCCACCGCGTTGGGCGAGGTATCGAATACCGAAAAACTTCGAACGACAAACGTCAATTGAAATATTCGAATCCATTCGAACATTCGGAGGTTCAAACGGTAATAAATTTTCGAAATGTGAATATAATTTCACCCAAAATCGCATCCGAGAAAAAATCTTTGCACAAATATTGATGACCGTCTGGCTGTTGTATATATATATTTGCACGAATTTCCATCGTGTGTATGTGTATGTACAACTATATGGCTACCTTTTACGCGTGGTATTTAGACTCTGGTAGTACATAGATATTAGTATATATTTACACCGCTGAATAATGTCAAACGTGCGTTTATACTGCCTATAGTATACATATATATATATATATATATACATATACATATGTAAATATGTACATGTTTGCACATAGCTACGACCCCATCAAATATCCTGGTGCACAGCTTGAAACGCACAAACAATCGGAAAGAGCGGGGGACCGGCGACGAATTGCCAACGTTGCAGAATCTGATATTGAATCTGAAGGGCGGTTGAACTGTTCGTATTAAGAGAGCGGGGAAAGATTCACGCCCGCGAATTTCATCTCACTAGATTATTATACCTCTGTACTGTAGGAACACGTACGTATACATGTGGTAGCGTCGTTGATAAATATGTGTTTTTGAAAATACGAAAAATGAGTATAGGTACATTGTATAAAATGACATGTTCAAGTTCAAGTTTATTGAAAGATCTCGAAGCGCGTGGGTTCCTTCTTTCTCTCAAATTTCGAACGGTTCTGTTGGAATCAGTTTGATCAATTCATAATAATATACACCTATATGCATGCGCGGAGAAGAAAACATGTCGTCTGCCGAGGAAAGTGAAGAAAAAATCAAGAGAGTAAATTTATTTTCTATCGCGAACGGAGTGAAATGCGGAAAGCAATTTTACGAAGCGTTCAATTTCACGGGACGCTTTCATTTCATTGAAAAGATTTATTATGATATTTGCCTGCAAGGGTTTGCCTGGCAGCGCAAGTACGCGAGCTGTTCAAATACTGCAGGCGGCAAGCTATAATCCGGCTGCTAGATCGTCGAATAAATCGAGATGCTTACACAAATTTCGCGTAGCATCGCATTATCAAAGATCTTCCGTGCAGTAAAGCTTCCGACGCGACGGAAGAATTTCAATACACTCTGCATCTATAATTATCGATTGAACACGGAATTCCATTGGAATGTTCAACTAAAATTAAATTTGGCTTATTAAATTATTGAAAGATAGGAAAATTCCGAGGATTTGAATACTCAGAAATAACGGGCGGAAATCTCGTGCTTTTTCCACCGTCAAAGAACCGAATCAGATTTTCTTGCAGACCGAGCCCGCGGTTTTCGGGAAACTTTGCAAGCCAAAGGATATCAGCTACTCGTTTGGCTCAGTGACCTGAAACCTGATGAATGTAGCTCAGGATTGGAGAGGGATATGGAACGGCTTTGAGACGAGGTTGAGAAAATTTATCATAATATCGCGTTTGAAAGTTAATTAATTTCTCAAAGAAACTAATAAAGAATGAAAAGAGCCGGGCTATAATAAATCCATTCGAAGACGGGGCTGAAATCAATTTAAACTCACCTATACAGTATATATTGATCGGTAAATTAGCAAACATTATTTTCTTCTTATCACAAATCCTGGAAACCTTCGTTAAAATTAATGAAAATAATTTCATAGTACGTACACGTCCTTCAATATCTCATCGTCAGACGCTTTTTCTGATATTGACAATGTACAAGTACGATACCCGACAGTGGCAACGGCTGAGAATGAAAGTAAAGCAATAAATCGAATATCGTTACTATTGCTACCCGGATTGGTTCGGCTTTACCGAAGCGCTGACACATACATAGAGCCTCGACTTTTCTTGACGTGGAATTTATAATATTGTCTAAATTCAATGACGATTTCCGAGCTAACCGGCCTCCTGGATGGATGAAAAATGTACTACGATATCACCTGTATTCAATATTATATATACGATTTTCAATAAATCTACCCGCGCAATTGCAATTTGCTTTCGGTCCGGCTGGGCATTGATATCATCTGTTATATTTTTCTCAATTCCGACTGACCGAAGGGTGGATTAAATTTTCGAAAAATAGAGTATAGCTACGATATATACCCGTATGGTACCCAACTGTGCAGATATCAATTTCGCAATACATTTCGCGTTACGCAGATATACGCGTACAATATTAGTTCTATACGGTTGCGTCGAAGATTAATAGTTTCCCGAAGCAGTACAGCGCACAGATAGGAATTAATGATTGTAAATTGGTGAAACATGGTATTAATGCGTGTCCGGATCAGTATTGACTGAAATAAAATATTTCTCTCCGGAGGATGGGGGACGGGGATTGGTTGGACCGACTGGCATACCTACAGTCGCGCGGATATTTCACATACCTCGCAGTAAATATCAAACGAAACAAATGTCGAACGAGAGGGTTCGAAAAATACGCTCGTTTATTCGACTGTGACGAATGAAAAATCACTATCCTGCAGTATACTATACCTACTATACTCGCGTAGAAGAATAAACCGAAACCAAAAAGGAGAAAATGGAAAACGATGATTTACTTCAGTTTATTTTATACTCTGCATACGCCGCGCCGCGCCGTATAGATAGCTTCATTTCACCTGCGGACGTACCTAGTTCGAGTTTCGATACGACCAATTACTTCATCAAAAATGGTATCATCAATCATTTTTATCTCGAATATATCGTGATCTCAGTGGGAGGGAAATTGACGGAATTCATTAAAAATTGTACATCAACATCAATTGATCCACGTGTTTCTGTTCTCGTTGATCCGATTGCAGAATGCTGCAAGGGAGGTTTCATTTTATCCTGAATCTTTTATGTCTTTGCAGGACAAGCATTAGCCTCGAGTTTTTCATAAGTGTCACAACTAAAACTAACTGAGCCGATCCGCCCCGCGTGGTAGGATACAGAAATCTCAAATTTTCTATGTGTTCATAACATACCTATGTACACTGTGATAAACTGAAAATCCGTTTTACAATGTTACGTATGTTTTCTAATTTCAGAACCAAGTGCCATCCTTATGTATGACCTTGCTTCGAACTGGTTTGCTACTTTAGGTACGTAACCCTGCAACTTTTCTTATAGATTGCGTTCGATTTCATTGTCAGTAGCGTCGACAATCGCGCCACCCGATTTTTGTGTTAAAATTCGTCTTCGGTTTCATCGATATTGGAAAACGATTTACGTTACCTGAATGTCAAATTGCTGGAATGAAATGGCTCCCGGTGTTAAAGACTTCTAATTCGTAAAACACGTTTATACAGACAAATCCTAAGCAGATGCAGTATAGCTCGTAAGATCTATAAGCTATAATCTTTCTCTAATTCAGTCAATTGATTTAGATTTGATAGTGTAGCTATGATTGCCTGGCAGCATCCGTCTTTGAATTGGCACTCGGGCTTCGGGTGTAAATTGAATATCGATTCGCGATCGAACATGATCCCAGGCGCACGGGCCGTACGCGGTTATTTTCACCTATCCGAATGTAGTACGCGATCTTGCGCTAAAAAGTTTCCAAACAAGAAGTCGAAACGAATCTGTATAGGACGATTTATCGTAATTGATATCGTTGTCGGAAAAATCAGGCTCTCTCGGTGAGTACACGCATTCATACTGCGTAAAAAAGTGTTTTTTTTTCTTCAATTTTCCCTTCTTTCTTTACGCTTCTGGATTTTAAACAAGGGGCGGTTGCTGATAGTATATCTATGAATTTATAATAGCTTTCGGAAGGGAACCGAAACGGTGGCAAAGATTTGTCGGATTGTGAAGGAAATTAGCGAATTAAATTCTCTAAGACGAGATATCCCGGGGTGTCTGGGATTTGACGAAGAATGTACACATTTTTATGAATTCCATCATTAGGTCATATGGATCCGTGCGCGGTAAGACGGAATCTTACGATTCCGATAGATCGAAGTTTTTGGCAAAATAATTTCACTGGATTGCACCGAATACAGGGAAAACATTATATTTCAAGCGTCTTAACACAGGTGTAGCAAAAGTTGATTTGTATGAATACGATATTCGTGAAATCTTTTTACGAAGACTTGTCAGTCATCTACCAATATAGATTACATACTGCAGTTAATTACGAACGAATGGACGACGTGTTTTTTTCCATTTTCCTTTACCGCGGAATAGGAATAACGATATGATTAACGCGAGATAGCTGAATAATCCATGTAGGTACCCGCAGAATAGAAGGTAATATGTATACACCGCGTACGCATCCTATGTACATATAGGTATGTATATATACTATATATATATAGATACACCGGTATGTATGTAAATAGCAGTAAAAATCATGCAACGCTATAAAGCGCACGAGTGGGTAAAGCACACGTATAGTATATCTATGATGAGTATTCATACAAACAAGGCACGTAGAGCAGAGCTTCGCTGCAGGTTGTCTGTAATCAAAACTGTCTAGTAATTACGGTAATGGGTGGCGAGAGACATGAAGCCAACGTTTGACGCGTAGAATATAAATTATGCACCGCGAGTGGGTAGTGCCCGAGCGTGATAATTGCTCTCGCAGCCTCCAAGACGTTTTAAACTACTGAAAAATCCCATTTAAAAAAAAAAAACACTCTGGTCCAATGTTTCCGTCAACGCAATCATCGGTTCAGGTAATATCATTGAAATTTCAGCCAAATTTCTCCTCCTCCGAGTCAGTCCGGTTACGGTAAATAATAACCGAAAACGGAGAATCACCGATGCGTTGAGTGACAAGAAGAAGATAAGTGTTATATTCGCGGACCGAAACCGTTCTTCTTTCTCATCCAGAATGATAAGCGTTCCAAAAAGTGATTGGTATTTTGTTTGTTGTTGTTTCCAAAATTTAGAGAGCCTCGAAGATGGGTGGTCGAAGAGGAGGTTCCGGTGGAGGTCGAGGAGCCGGAGTATTGAAGGAAAGAGCCAACATGTCCTTCATGCTTGTTGTCATGTTCTTCGCCGTATTTGGGCTGATTGTTTTAACGGAAATTTTCCTCATCGACGACAGACACGGGTCCAGCGTTGGCGGTACAGGAGCTTTAGGTGGTCACAGAAATGGTCACAGATTGGTTGCTGCCCCGGATAGACCAGATTACGAGGAGGTTGGGGTGAGTTTAATTAGAGGGTTCATTCGCGTAATTAGTTACGGCTGTAGGTCTATAATTACCGAGAACAAAACCGCACGTTAAATTGGTAGGTAACGCACCAAGTGCAATGGGAATCTACGCGCATGCACGAATCTTTCATTTCCTTCTGCCTATCTTTCGCTCTACGGACCTTATACATATCGCAGAGCATAATAGAACAATAAGAAAGACCATAGAAATTATCGTCATTGATCCTACTGTGCGAGTTTTTGACGAATAAAAATGAAAATAACGTAAAAACTGGAGTTCGTCTATTCGATAATGGTGACATTACTCACCGCAGTTGTTTCATCCCCCGTCGAAATGTTCCTCGCATCGATATAATGGTCAATCTCATCCGACGTATGCGCATCTACATCCGGTTGACAGAGTTCAATCGCACGTGTATGATAACTGAGAGCCGTATTAGGTGTATATTAATTAACACTTGAATCAAGAGCAACGGTGTTATCAGATTCTGATTATCACGGATGGCTATATCCCGGACTTCGCGGCTGACATGAGCTTACGTTCGTGAAATGACAATAATGACGTATACTGTTTAGAAATTTATTCTACACACCTTTTCACACAGAACATCCGCTAGCTGTTCACCATATAAAACTCTGAATTAGAATAACTGAAAACTGCGTAACACTGCAGTGTCAAGTTTGCAATTGAAATACACAGTTAATGCGAACGATTCTATGATCGAACATCCTGCCATCGAAAGTCTGCACTGATAAAATCAATACTTCTTTCAATACCCGGAGTTCACGCACGATCTATGGATGGCTGCAACGAATTTGTAAGATCTTTACACGAGGACCGCGCGCGGTTTTTCCAACAGATATTACATCCGCGTGGGCATAGCGTTTCGTGAATTTATTACACGTGACTCACAGCTGGGGCCAATTATTGGGAAAGCCCCGTGCTGCTGACGGTGATAATTTCTCCTCGTTAACGGTCGGTAAGGGTTTTTTATATCGATCGGTCTCAAGTCCCTCCACCGCAGTAGAAGAGCTTCGAATTTCAATTATGCGTCGCTCGACACGATACATATCTGGCCTTTTTTCTCGAGCGATACTTTGATAAACACGTCCCTCGCCTCTCGATTTTTAACTCGAAATCTAAATTCGAGAAAATGTGATAACATCTCATCAGACTGCACTCCACATTCAAGCCCTTGATAATTGGAGAAACGCGATCGTGCCCTTAATTTTCTTCGGTGAAAAAAAGTTAGATGAATCGAATTAACGAGCGGAATAAACGGCTGATTTCCGAACAGGCGGAAGATTACGCTGGCCTCAGGGGCACCTTTGACGAACACGTTGGACTCCTGGTCAAGGATACGGTCGAGGGTGGTAAACCGGTAGCTTCGCTTGCTGATCCTCGAGGCTTACCGAGTCTCCCGCCGAGCCTTGAGGCGCGTTTACCTCACTTGAATCAAAGCTTGAGATTGACTCACGCCGATTGGCTCCCGATCACGAATACAAGGTAAATTTTTCTAATTGTCACCACGTAGGATAGATATAGGTTTTAGATAATAAAATTTGGTTTATCGCCTCATGCAAAGAATATGCGAACGATTTAGGCTAGGAGATGCCTATAGACGGAGATTAGTCGGTCCGATCGCATTAGAACTTGCGATTGAATTAGAAATTGTCAAAGATATTGGCGCGCCTGATATTTTTTCCCAAAGTTTATCTCATCCGAGTTCCCCGTGTCTGGTAGAGCGATAAAATATTGATAATCAATTAAAATTCCAATTTTTCAGTAAAACTGCTAATGAAGGTATGCAATTTGCGTTAAAAGCGTAAGAATCTTATTTGAATATTTCCCATCATCATCAAAGGGGGGGTTTTTCGACACCGTCGAACCCCTGAAAATATTCCAATTTCGTTTTCCTTGCTCTCGGAGCGTAGTAGTCGAGGGCTTCGAAAGACCCTCAAAGTTTACGAACCCCTCCCCCAATGTATATTAGTCCTATTTGCATGAGTTCACGAAGAGAGTGCCGGAAGTGCCGTTTACGAAATACTTGAAAATTTTCAAACTACAGCACATTTGTCTTTACTATGCAAAGTTCCCTTTGCGCCCTCTCAATTCTCAAGAATAAAACGCACGCAGAGCAGCTTCCGATCCCTTTTGTAACAGAAGAGCGAGAGAAATAGCGAACAGAATATACGATCGTGTGCTGAATCCGCGCCAAATCCCTATCAAACTGATGAGCACATGTTTGCACTTTCTTCCCTAATTGCGTAAAAAAATTCCAACGCCATTTCTCATTAGTTTATCTTTCAACAGGTATAAATTCTTCGTCTACTCTGCGTACTACGATAATCGTGCGGGAGGCGGCGATGGCCCGGGATTAATCAGGGTAATTGGAGCAACTAAAACAAGGAGTCCAGAGCGTGTTTGGTGTCGGTTGTGGTACAATTTACAAGCAACCGGAAACGCTACAGCATCCATTACCGTACCCGCTAAAGTCAAGGTGGATAATTTTGGTGCAGATGTATCGAGATTCAAGTATAGCATATGGGAAACAATAATAATAATAATAATAATAATAATAATAATAATAATAATAATAATAATAATAACAGTAATACGCGCATGACGAATCTGTCTACGCAATCCATTGCTCTAAAAACTCAACTATATATCCCTATATCTTTTCATTTTTATTATACGATGTAATTCAGCTTTGGCTAACTTATTTTTTGTATTTTCAGGTAATCCGAGAGAATTGGAACTTGAAATACAGCGCCTGTTTCGTGATTTGTCCACTACCGAAAAATCCACCCGAAATTCCGGATGGCAGAGTACCGAACAGGGTACCGAATTCCGTCAGCGTTGTTGCCAGACTGAAAGCCCAACCGGCTAACAGGATTCTTATACAAAATCGACCATCTGATAGACCGAAGGATCGGGAGGCTTTAGCAATCTGCGTAAAGCCTCTACACTTCGACTATAACAGAGTGAGTATAGACGAAAATTTGATCTTCCGAAAAATGTACCGTGCTAAACTGTCGTCGTTGGTTTTCTTACCGCCATTTTTCATTTTTCGCGAAGTAGGATAAAGGACAGAGAGTGAAACAATCATCGACAATTATCATCGGACGTATTAAGTTCGTATTACAGATGAAATTATTTGATAAGTGAATTTGATTGCCGCAGGTGATACAGCTGATCGAGTTTATAGAATTGCACAGATTGCTCGGCGCGAGTCACGTGACGCTTTATAACGATACATTGGGCCACGAAGCTGGCTGCGTTCTGAGGGATTACGAATCCAGATCAGCAATTGGCAGCGACTATCCACTGGTAACGCTTCTCCCGTGGCATCATCTGGACATGATATCTCAACGGGAAATTCGAACCGAAGGATTATTCGCTGCGTTAAACGATTGTCTTTATCGTTCCATGTACAGCTACGAACTTGTCGCTTTGCTTGATCTCGACGAATTCGTAATACCAAGACACAACTACACGATACCTGAACTCATTAGGTAAGCGCGATCTGCACTCGTCTTTGAATTCACAATTTTTCTATACATTTCTGATTCCGATTTTAATTCTAATTCATTTATTGAACGGACTTCGACAAGTGATCGAACGAATCTCACCAACCGCCTGACGAACAAGAATATTTCGTTCCTCTAGCGTAACGTCATTCTCCTGATTCCGGATTGAAATAATTGATATTTTTTCTTATACAACCGCCGATTACAGTGGTCTGCATGGATATATTCAAACTTGCGCGGTTTTTCTCACAAGGTTTGCGTGACTCTGGAATCCTCTTCGTTAAACGCAAAAATAACTCATTTTTACTATTATCATTACTATTTTTTTCAAATGAAACTTCGCGCGATGTATTATCTCTGCGTATGGATATACACATGCATATACGTACGCCTATGTTCCATCGTTATGAAATTAATTGTATCCTTCGTTCTTCGTTCGTTGCAACATTCGAATGAAAATTAGCGAATATATCTTATCATCTCGGATGTGGCATCCGGCGGTTGAGTATATCTCGAATAAATCAGGTCCGCGTGTCCAGCGCACTATTTCATGAACATTTTCCTGTGTTTCCAATGGAGCCGCGAGTGTTAAGTAATTTGAGTATACGGAAAATTGGAGAGGAATTTCGTTCGGTTACACATTACATCATCCACATCGAAACAGCCTGCTACGGCGCCAGGGTACGCAGATATATACACAACGCTCACCGTGCAGGGCATCGGGGTTTCTATATTCATAGCGTCGATTAAACTTCAGACAAAAATTTTCCTTTCAATTATTAAGTCAGTTTGTTACTTGGTTGGGGTTTCGACGTTTTGTAAGAAGGTTTATAACTCGCGAATAAACGGCCTTAATGAGGCAGTCGCTTTCCTTGAAAATTTCAATTCAACGTTAAACGAGCTTCCGTTGAACGAGGTTCGTGAAAAGGTATTTTAAAACCTGCCTTTTCCCTCCGTTTATATTCTCGCTTCAATATAAATACCTACCTCAAATCTGAGATAAACATTCTGCACAAAGCCCACCCCACTGAGCGGAGAAGAAAAAAGAGAAGAAAAGAAAAAAGAACACGCTCTGATTAAGACTTTTCCCAATTTACCCGACACCCCGACGATAACGATGAAACGTATAATACTACACCGTGAATTCCGAAGGAATATTCTTCCCAAAAATTACCGTATACGGTATAAATTAGTCCGGAAGAGATTGCTGCACAGAAAAAAACCAAGGAAGCGTTTGAATTTGTACATTTTGCTCTCTGTTTTCTTTTGTTTTTTGTTTTCTTCTCTTTTTCTGTTTTGTTGTTATCTTCTTTTTTCCAAATACATTCGATTTTGAAGAGAAATCGGTAGTAGTCGGTACGTAGGTACCCACGTTAAAAATGACGACCGTTTTTTTCCTTCGCTACGTTTCCTAATGGGAAATAGCGTACAGCGTATAGTGTACCAGACGAGGACAAATTCCACGGAGAAGCGATTTCCGTGATAAAAATAATGAGAGACCTTGACGATCGTTGACTTTGCATTATTATTACCCAACAATCGCATCTGAAAGTTTCGTTCCGAGCGATTGAATTGTAATAAGAGAAAAAAAAAGACGCGCAACGCACACGAACGCGAACACGAACACGAGAACAGTTTGAAGTAGCAATTAGGAAGGAAGTTAGGAATGAAGTGAAGTAAGAATAGCAAACAGTGGAGAAAAAATGCATAAATAAACAAAAAAAGAACGTTGTAAAAATAAATAAAACTTTCGTAATATTTTCCAGTTGGTTGGGCAAGAGGATTAGCACCAAGTCAACCGGCGCTTATTCATTTCAAAATGCATTTTTTTATTTACAATGGGGTGATGACCCGAGCGTGAAGTTGAGCCAAACGCCGGAGGAAGCGGCGTTAATTACCTTGAGGAAAACTCGACGAAGGGTAAGACTACATCCGCATAAGCAACGTTCTAAATATATTTGTAAACCCGAGAACGTTGTCGAAGCCGGCAATCATTTTGTTTGGGAATTTATACCTGGACACGGAGCGTTGAACATACCTGCGGACGCTGCGATACTCCATCATTATCGAGTGTGTGAATTTGGTGGGGACGATTGCGTTAAGACGCCTTCGGTAGTAGACAAAACCGCTTATAAATACGGCCCGGAATTATCACGCAATGTTATAATACGATACAGAGAATTAGCCGAGAAGTGTTCGCTTCCTGATCTCGATCCCGTTCCTGCTGCGCCCGCAGTTGCAGTATCGTCAAAATCAACGTTAACCCCATCAGCCCGAATAGCTAGATAGCGAAAACTGACCATAGTAGGTGGAGAATTGAAAAAATTGAAAAATTTTACCGGGCCTCGAAAAATTGGTAGAACGTATTTTTATAGCTATAACAATTTCTAGCGGGTATACTATCCGATTATTTTTCTTTCCTCCTCTTTTACCACTTACGTCATACCTAGGCGAGTTAGGCAATATATATATTTGTTCGTCTATCAATTCGTTTATTCGGTTAGCCGGTATGAGTCATAAACGATTCGAATATTTCCTAATTTGTGATCAAATGTGTCATAGAATAGGTATAATATATTTTAGGCCTGTTTCTGTCCACAAAATTATTGTATTATAGATATACTATATATATACCTATACCCGAATGTGATTTTGACGATTGGGAATAAAAGTGCAGTCGGCGATAGTACTTCGTTTTCCTCAAATTTTTCTATTCACGTTACGATTGAATCGCGTTAGCGCGTCGGACATGAATCTCTCTATCGCGCAACGAGATTATATTAATAACTTTGATTACGGGAGATTGTAACAAATTGTACAACTTGGGAGAAGAAACAAAAGTTGAGTGAAGAGAAAGAAGAAGGAGAAGAAGACATTTATAATATTAGAATATATATGAAATTGAACAGGCACGAAGAAACGTTACGAATAACGTTATGAATAAATAAATAAGTAATTTAATGAATAAATAATACGAATGCGAATGTAACCCCCCTCCCCCTCCGCACCCCTAAAAAAATGTAATTGTACGTTATACGATGGACTGACGATATTTTTCTACGAAGAAAGCTTTTCTCGTATAAATATGTACCTATATATACATATATTATATATTATATATAATTACAATTAAAGGCCTCTTAAAATAATTAAGCCTCGAATATGTTAGTTTGAACCTGGTGCTTGTTTGCAATTTTATACAATACGTAATTTTGTATTTATTTTATGTTCATTGTACCCCCTCCGGTAATTATGGATAGTATGTGACTGCCATTGTGTGTATTGTTATTGTATCGTTACAATAATTATACGTTGTATTTTCCATAATTAGTATCATTATTGAAATTATGATACGCTATAATATACCAACGTATGAGTATACGGTATATATTTCGATGACCTACGTGAAGTATGTATATGTACATACTATACTATACTATAACCAACGATTCGGTACACTGTAAAAACCTAAAATCAGAACTAACTCTCTCTCACGTGCCGCCGAACTCACAATCAGCTGTGAGACTACTATCGATATAGTTTAAATAAATGAACATATTTTATTGTTAGATTTTAATCCGTGAGAAATTGATCTTGGGCTTCAGGTAGGTACTCACGGTGTACCTACCTATACCTATATATAGACATACCGAGAGATATTCGATTACGAGCAATTACGAAACGAAAAGCCTAATATTTCGGTCTAAGAAATGATATTACACCGTGTGTAGTTTAAAAGATGAGTTATCGGCGTGGGCATAAAATGATGAACGAAAAGAGGAATAATAATAAGAACAGTCGACATTATTGGTAAACTATTGCAACCGAGGAAACGGCTGGTGAAAATTTCCATACGGCTTTTCGGAATTTCCATAAAATCCACTTGAATCCCAGTTGGAGTCTGCAGAAACACTGCAGTAGCTGGATTTCGGTGGAATACACGGTAATTTTGAAAATCCCTACGCAAGTTTTCACCAGGTAAGGAATAGTATGAAAGAGAGTTGACGGATTGAGCGGATACGAGTGTTAATAATAAAGCGAAGGGATGAATTTTATTGAATCCTATACCTGAGTACCCCAAACGTAACGAGATAATGATAATTGAAAAGTTCTGTACCAAGTATTAGGTACGGGAAGTATTGTATATTGGAAAAACACAGACTCATATCGCATGTATGTGTACGTAACTCGTACGTGACATTCAAATAATTTTAATAAAGCTAGAAAGTTTCATTATATTTCATTGAATAACTGATTGGTTGATGATTGTTATAGAAAGTAATAACTGATTATTAATAAACGGAATATCAAACGATTGAAGTGTGATTACGTTATTGGTGATTATTATGTAGATAGTACATATATGTCTATAGTAGAATGAGAAGGTTCTGTTTCCTATGTTTGTTTGTGAGAATATTGTAATTTCCGAAACGGAATAAAATTCTACAATGGATCAGGCGCGTGTATCATGATTCTCTGATATTTTCTTGTGAACTATATTAACGGAAGAAAAAGATGAAAAAAACAAAATTCGGCAAAAATATTGATAATATTGTACATGTGCGATACCGCAATATCTAGCAGTGTAAAGTTTGATGATTGAAGAAGAAAGTTTCCGTGAATAATTGCAAAAATAATTATATTGGAATCTGGGATCTCTTTTTTTCAATTTTTATTAATAACACGTATGTAACGTACAGAAAATTGTATATACTACGACATTTGATATTGATATAATAATAACCATTGTAAAATTTATTTTCGTGTGATTTTAGTCTCATTTATCGTTGAATACACGCAAGCATTGCATAAAATTGAGAAATATTTAGGCACGCAACGTACGTGACGTAATAATAACAATATTAATATTAATGATGATAATATAACTGTACGAACGAAATATTGTTCATTTGTTTATTTATTTATTTATTTATTTATTTATCTATCAAATAGAAGAATTCCTGTACTTCAAACACACGATCAAGTATATTGTTATGAGCCCGAAGTTCATAACGATAGGGCAACAAAGTTACGAAAAATAATCCATTCGTTATAATCGCCGCTTTGGACAACGAAGTATCATTCTTTGTCATTATTTTTTTGTCATTATTTTTTTGTCATTTCATTCGATTGCTCTAACGTTATGAATGTACTCGACCGGCGCGTGCGTAATACAATAAAATATTGTTGTATTATATCATGTAGTAGGTATATGTACGAGTTGAGCAAAATTTTAATGAAAATTTCAAACAAATACCAAATGGTTATTATATCGAAAAATATAATAAAATCGGTACACTATGATAAAATCAAGTGTTCTTTGATCCCACGTTCAAGTTCAGTTCGATTTATATACATACGTATATTACCTATTCGGGTTTTGACCAATTAATCAGTCGATGTATGAAACTCTATAAACTATTTTCTTTCGTTTGAAGAAAACTCATATCATATTACTCTCACGTCGCTCATCTCATGTCTACTATAAACACAAATATAGGTAGAAACAACGCCTATTCTTCTTCTTTTTTTTTTTTTTTCTCTTCCACTCGTTTTCGAAAAACGAGGCATTCGAAAACTGCGTATCTTAGAAATCACATAATACAGAATCTTGCCTATTATAATTATTTATAACACTCTACCAAACAGTCAAGTTATTCCACTGTTTCGTTCATATTTCATATATATGTATAGGTATATTTTGTTCGCTTGCTTTAAAAATCTTCATCAGAATGATCGATTTTACTCACCGAACGTTTTTCCGGATTACTTTTACCGTGCAATCCACTGAGTTCGAGTTCGCCGTCAGAATTCAAGAGATCGTCATCGTCGTCCAAATCTCCGTCAATGAAAAGATCGCTGTCGCTGTCCAAAGATCCGATACTGTCATTCAAATCAAGCGCTGTTCCAACGCCGGCACGTTGACGGCCGGACATACTTCCGTAAACGCGACGTTGCAGCGCTTGGGCGCGAGAGGATCCTCCCATACCTAATTAAAATTAGAAAAATTAATAAAAAAAACAACAGTAAGTTTAATTTTAACGGAGTCGAGTCGCTTCTTTCCCTTCTTTGTTCTTCACTTGATCCGGAAACAACTAATTTTCAAATGAAAGTTTGTGGGGCGAAGAAGAAATAATGAAAATAACGAGATCTCTAAGGACTTTGAAATGGGACCTACTAGTTTCCAGTTTATTCAAGAGATTTTCAGACTTGTAATCACGGACTCGATGATCCGACTCTCTCAGCCAATTCTTACCAGTCTTGACACGAACTCCCTGACCTATTCTTTCTTGTAATTGTTTTTCGGTATCGACTAAACCATGCCCAATTGTTTCTTGGTTCGAATTAAATATCGAATCGCTTCCGTCGAGAAGACCTTCAAGAGTTACGTCTTCGCCTCTGAGCTGTTCGAGCTGCTTTTTAGTAGCCGCTTGTCTAAAAAACAAACAGGAATAATAAAATCAAAATAGAAACGGTTGTATTGGCTGAAAAGAAAATCTCTGTTTCTTCTTTAAACTGGTTAAAAAGTTTCGGAAAATCTCTGACTTGCCTTCTTTCGAATCTTTCTTGTTCAGCTTTAGCAGCGTCTTCGTGAAGATGTTCGAGGTAAGCGAGGTATCGAAATTTTTGTAGATAATCATCGTAAAGTATTTTTAATTCAACTTCAAGTTTTTCAAATTCTTCCATAAAAGCGGGTCTGACTTTTCTCAGAGTTTGAAGTCGTTTCTGATTACGATCAAGCTCTATACGTCGCCGTTCAATTTTCGCGTCCAAGCTCTGTTCCGTGTCTTTGATATTTTCCATTTGTTTTTTAGTCTCACTGATCTCCTGGCTAATGTTCTCGAGAGTTTCTTTGACCGCTAATTCTATCTCCGAGGGATCAAATTGCCGAGATATTTTCGTGTTTCTTATATCACGTAGATCTACTTCACGACCCAAAAGATCGAAGAGTGTTGCACCGTTCACAGTCAGTTGGCTAGCAAGTTGTCTGGTTGATTTCAACTCGTTTATTTTATCTAGTATATCGAAATTTTTACCAATTTCAATATTGTCACCCATCAAAATTGCTTTCTCCGTACTACGGCTCTGCGCCTCGTAAAGAAGGGTTGTTATTTTCAATAACTCTTTAACCGCGTAGCCATCAGCCTGGTATAATTTCTTTGTGTTTAATTTGATGTTCGCTTTGACCGCCTGCGATGTACAAATAAATGACAAATAAAATGTTGTTAAACAATCGTTAGATAATGAATCTGTGTATGTATAATAAACAAGAAGGATAATGTTATTCGTACCATAAATTCGGCGGTTCTTCGAACAAGTGCCACTCGGTCTTGTTCCACATTGTGTTCATTAGGAACGTCTGCGTCCGGGTCGAATCTTTTCACAAGCCATACAAGTATTTCAGCGATCAAAGGAAAATTTGGTACACGAAAATTAGCCAGAGATATCAGTCGCGGGTAACCGAGAACTCTCATCATCTCGGTGAAATCTGGAGGATAGAAAAGAATTTGATACATTAATTTTTCAGTCATTAAATCAATTCATTAATATTCATATAAAAATTTCAGCATAATATGACAATATTCAGTTGTCTCTGTTTTTTCCTCGCTTCTTTCTATTACTAAAACGTTCAAAGATCAAAACTTCGTCACAGGTAATGCTACGCACGTACTTCTCAAATCTCTGAACGACATTTTCCACGTGCACCTTCCTATTATCTATTATAAAAGTAAAAACTTTTAGAACTCCTAACACGCCCTACTTCACAGCCTTTTTCAATGTTTACGTTTAGATTCACCGGCGGTTGCTTGGCAACGTATTCAGGTATTACATATGGATATTATGCAAGTGGCTGTTGACCGCTAGGAGAAAGAGATTAAAAATTGTAGTGTACAATTCCGCAAATTCGATTTTACGATTTTTATCACATTTCCCACACTACTCAACCAATCTTTTCATATAAAAAGGATTAATCTCACATTTTGGGATAGTGTCGGGCATATTTAGCATTTTGAATTTCAATATTCATCAGAAAGAGCGCTACCTATAGGCGGAATATACAGGCATCGAGACTAAGGTTCCTCGTTGATAAAAAAGAAATCTCCAGAGAGAAAAAAATGAGAAAAACGAAAACACTGCGACGCAATTTCATATTCAATGATTGATTGGAAAAGAAATTATCGGTTTCGATAGCGGAGCGTCATGATCAAAGAAGGAAAAAATCTGAAGATGATTACAGAAAATTATATCTTATACAAAAAATGAGCAGACGAAAATGATTAGTTTTAGAATCTTTAATAACGAAAACTAGACTAAACTCTATACAAGAATCCCTAAATCGGTACAACGACTATGCCTCACTAAAAAATGGAGTGAAAATTTCATCGTAAACATAGATTCATTAAGATAAACGCCGAATAAATGTCTCGATCTAAGTGATTGTTCATCGAAGTAAATAGTTTATTTCGAATAATGCACGGGACAAGGCAGATGAGAAAATATGTGGGGAGGGAGGATAGATTTACAGGGGATGAAACTAACGAGAGAAATATCGAAAGTAAGAAAGAACGAGCAAGAAAACGGAGTATTTAAAAATCGACAGGAGGATCTTGTCTTCCTCGTTTTATTTCAGATTTTATTCTTTTAGAGAGGAGTCTTTCTCTGGTAGCTTTGAGGTGTCTTCTCCTCAATTTTTCTTCCGTATCCGGCGATACTGTTGGCGCTGGTTGCGCCACTGTTCTTATCATAGTTCTGAGCTTCTCTAATGCGTCGGCTAAATTCAATTGCTGAGATCTCGTTAAGTCTGATTTGATCACCAAATATCCTTCCTTGTTTATTTTTGTGCCGTACTAGAATACACAAGAACAGAGAAGAAAAAAGTCAATAAACATTCGAACGTTGCTGTACAGTATTCAAAAGTCTTAGAGAAAAGCGAGAGAAAGAAAAACAAAGAGAAAAACGAGAAACGATAGAAATTTGATTGCATTCTCACTTTTTCCAACACTTTGGACTTTAACTCTTCGGCCAACCATGTCGCATCTTTAACGTTGAATCTCAAATCCACTTTCGTGTTCACTGTATTAACATTTTGACCGCCGGGTCCGCTGCTTCGGCTATATGTTATAACGAGTTCATTCAACGGTATGAATCCGGTAAATTTAGCGTCAGGATTTTCCGGCGTCTAGAAGTGAGGAAAAAGTTAGGTTATGTTCGACTAGGTTATGTTATGCTACGTCGCACGAAGTTCGGGAAGATATTGATGAAAGGTACTCAACGTCGTAAATGAAAGTAAAAACGGTATCGAACAAATATCAAGGGAATGTATTGAGAAATGTGAGAATGATCAACTTACAAAATTAGGCGTGTAAAGTTTGAGGCTACTGTTCGGATATAGGTTATCTAAGGCGAATGCACTTTTGTAGGAAAGCGTTCTACCGAGACCGCCGACGTGGGTTTTATTTGTAATCTCATATTTTATTAATCTGAAACACTGTCTAGCGACGAAGTTCATCTCGGTGTATTATTACTATTGATTTCTTTCGTTTCGTCTCTTCTTTAAATCAATCGACGTATCTCAACTTCGAAATTTCTTGTACAGATAATATCACTCATCAGATCGCCGCCATGACAGTCGGGGAATGTCGATATTCTGATCTTCGATTGTCAACGATTTCGACTCTCGATTCGTAACAGTCGCGTACTCGAACAAATTTAAAAATTCAAACATTTCAATTTAAATGAACGTCTACACTCTGGTATACTTTCACACTACCGAAACTCAAACCTCGCATGATTTCAAACAATGAGATATTATACTGGCAATAATTTACATAATATTTTGCAACCAGATTATTTCACAAACTCGAGTTCAATCAATCCTGTTATTAGACGGCTTTTGAAGTTTCAAGCCAAGTATAGGCCGCAGCGTGTAAAGTTCGGAAAAATTGTCATTGAAAATGCCCAAATTTTCCCATCATATATACCTATATATTCAAATACACAAATTATACCTGCATGAATTTTTCCAAGAACTATTATTCAAACACGAAAAATATTATTGTCGCAACTGCAGTGGATATCAAACAATACTCAAATTTCAATATTTTCCAGGATTATGTTCAATTCCTGTTTACAACTTTTTGATTTCGTTTCTTTTCTCTGGTACCTTTTTCTTTTTTTTTTTTTTTCTACAAGCGAAATTTATGACGCGGTATATTGCGCAAACTTCTCTATACAGTACATATACACATATATGTAGTACGTATTCGATTATAGGCGCGCAATCGAAATCTATTGCATAATTAATTACGCGATTGATTACTCAATTAACGGACCGAACGAAGTTCAACTCAAATTGTGATATATTCCGTCCCAACTTCCCACTTCTCCCCAAGCATTTCCGCGCTTTACGGAAGAGGCGGAGAAAAATAAAATTGATATTTCCACGCTGCAGAACTAATTCCTATCATTTTACATCGTATTGCGAGGCTTCATTAATAAATTGATTATAGGCCATATTCGTAAGAATTGCAGACAAAATTTTACCCGCACAGACGCACGTGTTATACTATTATTACTATTACTATTATTACGTTATCTAAAATCTTCTAACTTTTGCTCAACAAAACAAAGTACGATGTGTATGGGATTTTTAAGTCTACTATTGTTACATGCGCGCTCATGTATAGAAACATACATATACATTCAGGAGTATATGTATGTTTGCGGAAGTAGCGTATGTATGTATGTATGTATGTATGTATATGCATAGGTAGACAGGTAAGCCACCACGTGACGAAAGGAAAGTTAAAAAGTTGAGTTCAGTTTTGGTGATTTGAGGAAGAAAGTATCGCTTGACGGTGGTCTCGAATACATATAGTTTTATAAGTACCTTACCTTACGGCTGCTCATACCTTATATCCTACCCTGCCTATCCTTGCCTACCTTCCTCCTACCTAAACATCATACGTTACACAACGGAAACGCGGGCGCGCGTGACTCTGTTCGTGAGAAAAAGAAGCATACACAGTATTTATTATACATTATACCGATTCCTATTCCTGCGGCTGGTTCTACTACACTATCTACGTGTATTGTATGTATATCGAGGTATACGTACGTAGGTATAGGTAACGAAGAGAGAATCACGTGCGTCTGTGATATTATATTATACAGCATGTAAGATCCGATCTCTCTGCAACCTTCTAATTTTAAACTATTCCTGCATCGTGATCATCGTTCACAACTAACTGAAACGGTCAATAATTGCGATATTAGACCTAAATTATAAACCGGAATAGTAAAACTGCAGACCCCGGAGTTTCAAGATAGCAGATTGCTCCACAGAATGTAAGAGCTATTGGGTCTTCACATTGAACAATCGTTCTTGTACATGTACTCAGTTCTCAGGATGAAAATCATTTTGCAACTCGTGAACAGGAATTTTTCACGTCCGTACAATATCACGCGTTGAATAATTCCGACTGTTCGCTCTCTTCAGAAATTCGAATGCATATCGCCTACAGCTATCTCGATTTGGATTGTTTCCGCGTTTTTTTGTTTTGTTTTCTACCTCTTTTACACTTACACTTACATTGTTAGTGGGGGCGAGTGTTCGGATGCCGAATAAGCCTGGCAATAGGTACAGTTTCCACACCGAACAACAATCGGACTCATAAATCTATTTTGTAAATCCACAATATATCCCACGATTTCCATAGGAGAAGAATTTCAACCGAATGCTAATTCTCTTCCTGGTTTTCAAATTCGAATAATAAATTTGAAACCGATAATCGTCAATCGAGTTACGTAGAAAAAATACCCTTTTATTTGATCAATTATTCGATTTTTTATGCCTGAACTATATCATGGCTTATTGTCAGACCGGGTTCAATTGCCACCTACACGCATACGGATGCTTCTTTTGGTGAATGTTATATAATAATTGAGTATATCACGAGAAAGGATATTAGAATGATGCATTAGCTATTTCAAATCGTCGATAAAACAGCACGTATAGCCTATTCGTACTTCACCATAACTGCCTATAGGTATATAATAATGAGACGAAAGTCCTTGGCATTTCGAAACGTTGCAAATTATTATAACAATGGATAAATCCGACAAACTGTGCGTATATTACAGGTATACCAACGCATAATATTTTTCTCTTAATATGTTAGTTAATCTTCATAGGTTAGTTCGAAATTATCCGAGCGCCAGCATATCCTAGGCTAAGGTGAGTCGAGGACAAATATATAAGCATGAGGAATAAATTCTAGGTCACGTGGATCGAGAAGACGTTGGATCTAGGTATACTCTCTGACCGGTCGAGTTGCAAGCGAGTATTTTGATGATCGCGTCGATAACTCAAGGATCCTGGCTAAAACGCGATGAAAAAAAGAACCATTGCGAAAGAAACAAATGAGAAAAGAAAAAGGGAAGAGGTCCTATCCCGGTAGTCGCGATACCGAAAATTGCTCACATCTGTATCAAGAAGAAATGAATACATTCAAAAGAAATATTACATTTTCTATTGAACTTGATTTTACGCGTTACGAGTATTCAACATTCACATTCCGATCGAGATCGTAATAAATTTATACGTTCTTTGATCTCCAAGGCTGCTGTATGTCTGGATTGTGGCATAAAAAATTTTGATAACTCATTCTCTTTCATAATTTCGTCTCGCGTTGAATAATTGTTAAGCTATTTGAAAACCGCGAAGGAAAAAAGTAGCTGACGTGTTAACCGAGTCATGAAATATTGTAAACAAGCTGCGGTGCAGTAGTAGTAGGTACCTACAACTGATGCAGTCCTGAATTCGCAAAGCTCCGACAATATCCTCGTACGAATTAAAAATCGAATCGGTGATGCTAGCTCGTCAATATTTCCAGGTCGAGACTAACGCGGGGAGGATCACGTGGGCCGAAATTCGTACAGCTATTATAATAACGAACATTTCTTTTCAATTTTATCGACGACCAGCAAATTTGGAATTAGAATCGTTGCTACATCAAAGCTGGAAACATCATAACCGTTTATTCCCACATCGCGACGCGATTTATATCCGCAGACGTATTTGTTTCTGTCAATGAAAAGGCGAAACCTATTCGACGACTATCTTATCGCACGACCCATCTTCGACTACAATGCCTCTCTCGCTCTGTATTAGTTCAGATCCGTTGAAATGCACGATTAGAAAGGACAGATCTAAATATTTTCGTGACGTGACAAGAAACCTTGATTTATTAGTCTCAGGTATACAGATCGGATTCGATACCAGATCGCTCTTCGCGCGATACAAATTTGTCACTCGATTTTAGAGCGGAGAGAATATCCTGCAGAACTTTATGCCGCCAGTTGAATTTGACAAAATGCCAGGGAGATTCGATCGGTAATTGTTTCGTTTGTTAAATACCAATCATCATTCGAATCTAGTCCCCTTTCATTATTCACACGTATACCATAGAGGTATATAAATCTCAAGAACTAAAAAGACGATTCGGACCCATCGATATCCGAAGCTCGTTGAGAATCGTCCAAAAAACCAAAGAGATGAATAAAACCAAAAATACAAATCAAGCAGATGCGATTAAGTGAATTTATGATGATTTCTCCGCGAGCCTCGCCGATCTACGATCTACGATATGCGACACGCTTACATGCCCTCTTCTTGTTCTTTTACTACTACTACTAATACTACTACTAGTTTTTCTTTTCCTTTTATCCACATCTATATTAATCCGCCTCTCGCCCACATTGAAATGTTTTAACGGTGTGAGCGAGTCATGTGATTGTCGAGGTGGGTCATGGTCTCGTGCGTGTAAATTTCATTCGCTTTTTCAATGGTGTTTGTAACGAGGATAGTCATTTCTCTCTCTATATATATATATATATATATATATAGCTGCGCGTTTCGAAAATAGGTATGTATATACGTATACGTATTCCATATATGCCTAAATAGGTATATGCGTACAAGATTGTTACGAGGAATCGGCGCCAGTACCATACAACGTACGGTGTGAAACTTTAATGCATACCTGGTGGGTGCCCACCGGCCATAATCCGGGTGTCGTCATTCGGTGAACCATGTGACGACGAGCACGCAGCTCACGACTAACATAAGCCAATAATTCAAGAGGCGCGTGATCGGAGCAGGATGTCGCTGCACCCGGTTGAAGTTTCGTAGATTATAACCAAGATTTGCATATCCAATGGTTTTTCTTGTATACTTCTTGTACTTGACATTTGTTGAACAAAAAACAAAGCAAAAAAAAATGTCCAGGTTAAAGTTCACAACTGTGGAGCATTGCAGGCTTGAAAAAGAAGAAGAAGAAACGAAAAAAATGAAAAACCAAAAGTAGAAAGAAAATCTGGGTCTTTCCCAGTTCCCAGATGTAAATTCAACCGACGACTGTTCTTTCAGCAAAAATGAAGCGAAGGAACAAGGAAGAAAAGAAGACAAGATAAACTATACTTCGCGAACACGAAAATTTTGTTCAATAATTTAAACGAGTGGGGTGAGCCCATGAATTTTTCGGGAGTTTTATTTATGATGCAATCCAAAAAAGAGACGAAACAAAATCGAAATTTCCACATCGTCAAATTCAAAGACTAACATAAAATCGTTATCTCGTTACTTATTGGACGAATTGGAATTTCAAATTTTGTTGGATATACCCAGAATGCTACGTACGTACCTACGTATGTATGCGTATGTATGTACGTACGTACTTACATACCTACTGTCTAAGTTTGGTTCGAAGTTTCAGAAATGCAGTGAATTTTTCTTTTGTAACGTAGTGACGTACACACCATACATATAGAACACTCAGTCAAGTCAAAATAGGATCTCGCATTTTAATCGGTTCTGTGAGTTATAACACACACATACCTATATACCTGGTACCCGTTATCGTTCATCGACACGAATTGAACATATTTCGTATAATAGGTATATATCGATGGTCAGAAAGATCTGGTGGAAAATGTAAATTTAATTATAAACGGCCAATGAGAAAGATTTATGGCATACGAAGTACCGTAAAAATTCCTAACTACATACCGTATATATAGGTATAGTATATGTATCCGCATGAACTTTGTGAGTACAATTTTCGAGCGAATAGAAGAGAAAAAAAAAGTAAGATAAAAGAAGAAAATAAAACCGATTTGGTATTGAAATGACTCAATATTCTTGAAACCCGCGAATAGATTATTAGCATGTTTAGATAACGAGATATTTGAAGAGCGTGTCAATTTGTTATTCCTAATAAATCCTTTGAGAAACTTATATTCCAGGATCACTGCAGAAGTAGGAAAGTATGGCATTCGAATGCTTGAAACGCTTTCTCGGTTACAAGCTATTAACTCTGTAATATCGCTTTGGATTTGGAAGAATTTTCAGATCTTTGATTTTATACACTTTTGAAGATGCTATAACGGCTGGAGACAGGTGATCGGGGTTTTGTTGATCATTGACACTAATAACCGGCTGTCACCTATTCACCTTTCCTTTCCTTTCCTTTCCTTCCCTCTGCTCTCACGTTTGCGCCATATTTAATCGAACGTTGAGCAGAACCCTTCGATTTTATCGTCCTATTGTCGGTCACGTAAATGCCGGGATAATCCGCGGGAATCACGTACAGAAGATATCGAAACTTCGTCAAAGTTCTTCGTTATAATCGTCAATATGGATCGCAGCTACTTCATGAAAAGTAGCTATGTACTCCAGATTTCCGGATACATACATACTTCAAATTTTGCAAATATTTTCAAGCATCAATTAGAGTACGAGAGGAAAAAAAATGCTAGATCGAATCAATCGACAATTATCGATAGAACTTTCCAGTTGCTTGGGTAGGTCTACGTACAAATAAAATAGAAAGATATGAGAAAAGTGCTGCAGCACAGGAAAAGAAAAAGTTTGGCCAACCGATTACACCGATATAAGGTGCGACCTTTACACCAGGAAGAGATCAAGCCGAATTTAAATTTCACAAGATTTTTGGCCAATTCGAGGGAAAGCGGATAACATAATTTCTGGAAACCGTGGAAATAGAAAGCGTGCATCGGAATGCCCTGAAATCTTAATATTCCGATCCCGGGGATTTTCCTCGAGGGTTCTTTTTCCTCCGTTGACAATATCGTGTAAAATTCAATTCCAAATATGATGGGGAAGAAGTCTGCGTCGTATTATTACCAAATCACGTATAGCAGGAAATTCTTGTAATCAAACGACGAGGAAATCATAAGATCATGAAACATTTCGAATCTCAGTATTCACAGTTACCAGGGATAAACCATAATATATAATCTTTCATTATCACCAAATCGACACTCAAACGAGAAATATCTTTCATCCGGAATAATTTATATTCGACTATATAAACGAACATTGAATATAAGAATAAAAAAGTCACTTTAATTTTCGAAACCGATGTAACAGGCTGAAAAGTGAACGAAAATAAATCGAAAACGAAATTAGAAAAAAACGTCCACTCGTCGTAAGAACGGATAGCATAACCGGCCGAACTGATTTCTACGCTCATCGTGTTCTGAAAATAAAAAATTTATTCGAAAATATTTTTGCGATTAAGTAATGGTCACCTCGGGCTCAACCGGTGACGAGTTTCTAACGCGATTAACGTTTCACATACGCCACTCGCTTCATTAACATAGAAGTTGAATAAATAAGGAAAAAGAAAGGGGAAGAAATCGGCCAGTTTTGAAACGGACATCGACTTTTTGAGAGCCGATATTTATACACTTGTTTCCCGGCAACGCGTGGAGATTTTTTCGGTTTTAAACCGCCAGATGAAAGACCGATTCTTCTAGTTTCTCAAAAGCCAAAGATCCCCATCGGCAGATCGTCGCATTCGGATTTTGTTTCGCGTTCTAAAACCTACCGGTATATTTTTTTCATGTTGCAATATGTTTGCTGCAGGTTTATAGTTAACGAAGGTAATAGAAAATCGAGTAGGTGTAGAGAGCGGAGCAACAATGATACCATTCGTACCAACTTCGTTGACAGACGCGATATGCCGATATAGATATTATTATACTTTGAATTTCGGTTCACGGAAGTCTAGAGATAGAATATCATTTCACAATGACGTAATCTGAAATAAAAGCTCCATCGTGAGCACCGGTGAATTAAATTCGGCCGATCGACTACCGAGCGGTTTTCTCAGTTTCGGGCTATCCCGGGGCCATAAACACATCGCGGTACGCTTATGCATGACGCGGAGAACAATTTATGTATCGGCGATTAACCAAGGACACGTACACAACCAACACCAAAATCACGTGGGTCTGGCATACTTGGTATGTATGTACGTATGTATGTGTATCAAAAATAGTATATATTAAGTTTCGTAGTAGCTGTCTTATTAAGATCATCTTCAAGAACCGAGATCCGGTTCTACCTGCAGAAGCAAGTCACATGACGATCAGCCGGAATCACCGACGTCGACACAATCAATAACCCCACTCCTACGTGTATAATAACATATATTTATTCAGCTACATCATTGATATATGGTCTTTAATTGTGGATGGAGGCAAAGTCTCTTTCAAGGCGCCTTCAAACATTCCCATCCATTTTATAGAATCTTCCGCAAATCCGGTACTATACTGTGTCTAGGTAGTACACACCTATGGTAATTGTGTACGCAGCAGAGTCAGAACATGACATGATCGTATTGTGCGAATGCGTTACAGAGAGATTTTCTCGCGACCTTTCAGCGCGATTCGATAATATTGAATCACGGATTGTTTAGATAATTTACTCATTGATTATTGATACGAGAGGGAATCTTTTCTTTCTTTTCTCGGTCCGTCCGATGTCTCGTAACGATTTACGCGCCTCGTTCAGGCTTTTTCCTCTTTCTTTCTTTCTCCCTCCCCACTTCAAACATAAAGTTTGATGATTCGTGTCACAAAGTTAAAAAGTAATGCCGAAGTAGAAATAGATAGGCGGAATAAAGCAATTTTGTCGAAATATTATCTACCTACATCTACATATCTCGCGCACTGTTGGCGGGAGATGCTACACGTATAAATCAAAAGACGACGCGAACATTACGATCAATTTAATCAAACGACATATTTACAAACCATAAACTTTCTTCCAATATTCATATAGATTAATAAAGGCCGATGGAATTTATACCCGAGGTGAAAATTTGTTGTTTAGAAAGTATAATAAAGAATATCGCGGGCCATACGGCTCTACCTATCTCCGCGAACGAATAAAATTCTTTCGGCTATGAATCTATGAGTATAGATAGATAGTTAGATAGACAGATCGATATTTTCGGTTTCCATATTACGTAGCCATATTCAAATATACTGTAATATATGAATAAATATGTGAATATTCACCCGAATGGTAAATCAAGTTTAATTTTTTCTTCTCATTCCCGATCGTAGATTCAATTTAGAGTTCGCGTGTTCTGCCAGGTAAGTATGTACCTATATATACATACGTTAATGTCACCGCATGTGAAATGTGTGCTTTGCCATTTTTGCGTTGAATCGAAAGTTGTCTCAACTACTCTGAACGACTTTAGTAACTACGTATCCAACGTCACGTAGGTATATCAAGTGGTTTTTATACTGTAAACACAATGATATACCCACCTAGATACGTGATGGGTATCTCGTATACTAAATCGATTGAAGTCGAAGACCTCGCTCGCTCGTAAATCTTGGTTACGAAAACAATAATTGAAAAAAGTCGAATAATAACAACGATAACAAGAACATGAGAGAAGCATCAAATCGTAGATAGTCAGCTGGCTAGTCGACTGATCGGTAAAACGATCGAATGAGTATAAGATTACCCCGTTCTTCGAAAACAAATTTCTCAACGACTCGGACGAACGAACGGTAATTCATGAATTATGATTGTTTTTGATCTCTAATTGCGTCGGCAACCCGACGCGCGACCCTCGCTTTTCAACAAAAATTTATATTTCTCGCTTTAGTTGTAGGTGTACGCTTTCTACCAGTGAACAACGAATTCACGTTTCCAAATTATCGATAACAATATAACAGCTGAAAGTAATGGCGCATTTCGATGGATTCTCATCGAATGATTCTGCGCTATCAATGAAATTTCAAAGTCACAGAACCGACCGAACCAATAAGTGGGTTATCGTCGTAACCACCAGCTGCCGGAGTGCCGATCGCGATTGATGATCGATCGATCGAAAGGATAATAAGAAAAGAAAATTAATAACAATGATTGGGTATAATATAGCTACGTAGAAACGTTAATTATATATTATAATAATCGGTATATATATAGGTATATTAACGTATGCAGGTATAATGCAAGAGATACAAAAACAAAAACTCTTGACTCGAGTTGCATCCGCCAAGGATGTAAAGTTCAGCTACCCAGAAATCATTATTATACAATTATAATACCATAGCCTAGGCCCCACACGTATGTATACCTATACGTATATGTATAGGTACGATGGGAATGACGTTGTAACAGACCTCGTAGATTCCTCCGCGGCGCGGTGATCTTCCGACCGAAGATATATGTATATACTTATGTTCACGTCGTTCGAAGGATCACATGCAGGCAGCGTGCCGAAAATCACCTATTCACGTACGCATGTATGCACAGAATTTTTCGTTGGTATTGTTTTTTTTTTTTTTCTTTTCTATTCTCTATACATGCAATTTTGTTGTACATAATCGATGAATTTGGCGGACGATCAGCTTGCCTATGATCGAAATATATTGAAGACCTTTTTAATGAGCCTACAATTGTATATATACTGTTTAATACTGTTACGCAGATAGAAGTATGCACGTATTGGCAAATATATTTGGCATGCTGCAATGCTCGAAAGATTTGTCAAATATTAAAACACATATTAATTATACGTATACCGATACTGTTCGGCCGTTGGTTTGGCTCGCAATGCCTCTGCGATATTTATGATTATAGCTCGAACATCACTATGGTAAAGTTTAGTGTAGGAAATATTGCGAATCCTTGTACGTACATACATATATACTTCATATTGACTAGAAATCGAAAGTGCCTGCAGGAATGATCACCCGGGCAAAATCCAATCTCAGTTTTGCATTATATACAATACATAGTGTACGCGGCGCGGCGCGGCGCGGCGGTTCAATGCCCGAAGCAAATTTTTGCGAATGAAAAAAAACAAACAAAAAAAAACGTAAGAAACTTTATAGCCATGACGCGAAGTGTTAGTATATATAGGTACGGTTTTTACGTAATTTTGGATAAACCGCTCACCGCGGTCCTCAAACGATTCGCAGCTGAAAAGAAACGAAGATTTCCTCCGTTTCTCTCTCGAGTTGTTATAAATTTTCAGAATTTCATTATCGTTTGTTCATTTTCGTTTTTCGATCGTTCCGTTTACGGTTTCGCGATAATTCAACTGAAAAATCGATCTAAATACAAATCCAGGATTCCTATACCTTTGTGGAGTGTGCTATGCAGTTTCGCCCGAAGCGATCATCATTCCTGAACTACTATCACGATGATTCATATCTGCGTTTCCAGTCACGCGGCGGTTTTTCCTCCGCTGTAACCAATGGTATTAAAAACTCGTTAGAGTTCAGTTCGGCGGACGGAACAAATGTTGAACCCGCAATGCATGTGAGTGTCAGGAGAATACAGAGTGTTCTGGAAAAATGGAAATATCTTTCTTCCTGCTTCTACCATTCGTATTATCAATGCACCTCCCGATTCGGCGCAATATATAAAATCATCCGATCCCTCGGTCTAATTAACTGCAATACGAGTGAGTATACGTCGGTAGTAATCCCGCGCCAGCGGGAACGGGTTTAAAAGGAAGAGTAGTTTTAGTACGAGCTGCAGCTTGCGGTGAAAGTGCATCTCGAGGAAGTGAAGAGAAAAAGAAGAAACGGAGAGGGGGGGAAAAAAAACAAAGCCGCTGCAGAAGAAAGAAGATCAGCGGAAAGGGAGAGGAGGCTTGTTATAGAAAGTGCGAAAATGGGATTTGATGTCATGTGAGAGTATAAGATATCAAGATTACTGCACTGCAGCCGGGGGATCCAGGAGAACCGAAATGTCAATGTTTTTCGAAAAAAAATCAGCGACAACAGCGAACAGAGAACTAATGAACGTGTAAGAGAGAACGAAGATATGTAATTTGTGTATGAATAGGTGTAAGCCACACGATTTACACCTTCGATATCAATTAATGCAAACCCGAGCCTTGATACAAAAGAATGACCGCCATATCCCTGGCTGTATAATGATGAATATATACCTATACCTATATGCACCTTATAATCGTTTCCTTGCAATCAACCGCGGGGATCTCGCGATGCAAATTTCTCCTCAAACTGGAGAACAAATTTTAATCCTAATCACGAGTGCAACAATCCCGCCTAATTTACGTCTTCGCATTGTCCTGTATATCACACGAAGAAGAATCTTGTATAATTGAGAAGAGAGGAGAGGATCGAGGAGGAGGAGGAGAAGATGAATGAATTGGAATTGCGCGAAGCTGCTGGTCAGGATAATCAATGAATATATGGATGCCAATACATGCAATAGAAACGGTAACATGGGGAACAGAAAATGGAGAAAGAAATAGAAATTAGAAATGGGGCTCCGTGCAAAGCTCTCGCGCGGTAGTGGGTGGCGATTGTATGTCGTTGTGCAATCTAGCTAGGACGCCCCGGTACGCGGCGGTGTCTTACGTTATGAAACAAGGATGTCTACTTCTGAAAGCAGGTCACTGCGCACCCGTTTAATTTATTTATTGTTGTTTATACTCGAGGGAGAGACAACTGCACGTGATCTATGCAACGCAGGGTGTAGCCTGCGATGGTTTGAGACGAAACAAAATTACGAAGCAGTATTGTACAGCGGCGAGCTGCTCGCGGTTATAAAACGAATGAAATATTTGTTTATACCTATATTAATCTAAACAAAGAGATGTCGGTTCTCACTTTTGTTTTCAACATGCTTACCTACCCGGAGCGAATGGTGATGATGAAAATAAAAGTGTAAAAACTCTGACCTATATTCTGGAATCGTATTATATTCCATAAAATTGACAAATATAATTATAATGAATGAATTTAATTACTTGTTGATTGAGAACGCTGTAGATATGCCCTTGCGAAGTTTCATGTTGAGGTCGCTCCGGCGCATTGAATTCTTATAATAACCAAGAAAACATGAAAAAACAACGAAAAAATACCACGGCAGCAATTCCGACCCTGAATTTAAGGTGAAATTTTTAAACGGCCGTCTCACGTGAGCGTAAGAAGTTATCAAAATTATTACGACAAAGATCGAAAGTAGGAGAAAAAAACTAGCAATTCATTCCCGCGTATACTTCATGTTCATTATTTCCATAATATATCATCGCGGGTTAATTGCGAGCATTGTGGACTTTGTATATACAATTATGCGCCAATTTCACACCGATATATAATTTCATGGCCAACTTCAAGCTGCAGCTGCTGCAGGATCGCTGTATCCGCTGTTGGTCAAGCTAATTTTTCAATAAAACAATATTAAAATGGTAAAATTGAAACGTAAAATATTATATCCCGCGAACACGCGAGCTGTTCAAATTTGGCCTTAAATCCAGGGTCAAAAAAGGGCCGCGCTGTTCCCTTGGGGCGTAGAGCCAGAAAAATATTTTTTTCGGTCAACCAGATTCACGGTCGATTCAAATTTTTGTGAAAATCAAGTGAAATTTTCTTACGACTCGTACAACAAATTTTTACTTCAATTAACACGAAATTTTTTCGACTGTGAGAGGCAGACAAATCTTTGTTCGATCCAACGAAACTTTTCTCTGCGCGTATTTAGACAGATATACCTACGTAGATACAGGCAGAATTTGGCGAACCGAATAACTTTTGACCACCGGGTAAAGAGTGAACAGCCGATCTATGAAAAGGCGATCTTAATTTTCAACAACACTTTTACCGGCGTGTTTTAATATACGAAAATTCTTTGACCAGTCATTCAGCTCTCGTTTATATAAATACACGAACACATACGCGAGGTATGTATGTACTGTGTATAATATATAAAGATATAAATCGACCATTTCTTTCGCGTACAAAAATACACCCGCGTGCTCTTTGAACGATGAGTTAGTTGTTCTTCCGTGATGATATTATTTCGGTATAACAAGATTAACGATCTGGAATCATTCGATTCGTTTCGAGCATCAACTCCATGCTTCGGACGAGGGATTTATATGTATCCGATGCGATGGATATTATTCTCGTCTGTAGAACTTTTTTTTTTGTTTCTCCACTTTTCTTCCTTTTTTCCTTTGTTTTTCGTGCGAGAAAACAGAAAGACGAAATATTCTCCGCCGACGAAAACGTATCGTAGGAGTAAATTTCAAAAAAAAATCTCCGATTCAGAGGATATCCCCGATCCTCGGGAGCCTGCGTCTAATATCAGCTCGTTGAGCCCGGATTTATCGTCGAGAGTAATACAGTATACTACATAAAAACCTTGCGATTACGTGAATCATTATGTATATGTATAAATTACCGCGAAGATATATAATTATTGGAGATTCAGTTCTCTAAGAATATTTACTGTACGAAAGATGATCGTTGGTATCAGCTGTACACTATACGGCGCAAAATAAAGTCCGAACAATTTGGTCCTATAAAATAACTCGTATAATAATATAAAATATTGTATATATATCTACTGAAAATTAGTTGTACCTGCTGTAGCGCAGTATCTGTGTAATTTATAATACAAAATATACGTCTGTATAAGATCAAAGTTGAAACCGGAGAAGAAATTTCTCTCGATACAGAGAGAGAAGAAAAAAACCGTGTATCTAACATGGCTAATCATATGAGTATCTGAGCTCATATATTGGATATATACCGTGCAACAAGATCGCGAAAAATATCATCGTGTGAAATCTATCGACGAAGACATTTTTTTCGTCCTTTCACGATCTTTTGAATCCCGAGGGGGCGTTCGTTCGCGTGAAAATTCTCGATGAAAACATATTTTTCCTCATTTATCGTGATCTTGGGAATTCCGAAGTCCCCCCTCGGGGTTACGAAAAATTACACCCGGTAATATATATTTCGTGATTTTCACACGTATGCCATGAACGCGTTATCAATTCTAGCCTCAGACATAATCCGTGAAATAGGAGAGAATGAAAAATAGTTATAGGTATGGAAAAATTGATTCGCATTGTGACTAACGCAGCTATGCATGCGTACAGTGTATGAAATATCTTCAAGTATAGGTATTACACTCTTAAGTGTGTACTCGTATGCACTACTGGCAAAAATTTCGTTGAAGTTTGTCCGGATTCATTGATTGATCTAACAATGAACCTTGAACCAAATTTTCCACCATACGGTAGGTAGTCAGGTACAAGACAGACGTACGCGCGATATATGACGTAACAGTTTCAGAACTATGTGCCACATACACAAGTCAGGGCATTGCCTTATAATTCCTAATTACTTACACTATAACAACTGCAATTGTCTCGCGCGATCACCGTCGATCATAATCTTTGGGCCGCACGCGTTGCGGTTTATACCTTCTTCGTGCATACAAATAGAAATACACGTATACACATATGCATTCGCATTCATTCAATACGATCCACGCACACGTATGGATTATATACAAATTTTTCGAGCACATTCGTACGTACCTCAGCTCTGATACGAATATCGCAAGCTCGCGTTCCTGAATCAAATTATAATCGGCATTCGAAAGAAAACTGTTGACCAAAAAAAATGACAAAAACCGGTTCTCAAAACTTTCTTATTCTACGCCAATTTCCACGAGTATAGAGCACATTGCACGTAGATTCCATCGTTGAAACGATCTTTTTTCGAGGTTTTCTCGTTCTCTCTCTCTCTCTCTCTCTCTCTCTCGCTCTCTTTTCTCTTTTCGGAAATATCAAAAATCGCATATATGCTTCCAACGGCGTCGTGATAACTGGCTATATCCACGATTGCTGAAAACGTCTGTCTATCGTTTGAAATTTGCTGCATGACACGTCGGCGGGGGCAGTCGAAGTCAAACCGCACGCCGGGTTTCGGATTGCATACTGCTGTACCTGTACCTGTACCCACGCGAGGGTATAAAGTAGAAAAAGAAGCGAATGAAAGAAAAAGGAGAGCGAGAGAGAGAGAAAAAAAAAACGAAGAAATAAAAATGAAGCGTGATACGGCGCGCAAATAAATTGCCTGTTGAGTAACACGTAAGAGCATCGCCAGTCACCGGCTCTCACCCGCAGAACTATGCAGTGACATAGTGACACAGATATGTTATCGATCGTCGTGTGATTAAAGCTTTTAAAACAGCGTCGAAGAGACTCAAAATTTATGTCAAATTCAACGTGCGCGCGACTATACGTGCGACGCGAGAAAACGAATTAAAAAAATAGAAAATAAAAAAAAATTCCATATATTATAATAATACACAAATTCCTCCAATTTTCCCGATCGATCATAAATCCATATTTAAACGTGTTGCCATTGATAATTACCGATCATACACACTGTATATATACATACAGCGTATACGAGGCTGCACGTTTTCTTTTCTCAATCATTTTTCTCACTCAATTTCATTCGTCTTTCTACCTATAGTAGACGCGTCGTATTTCGACGCGAACGACGTGAAAAGAAGAAAAGAAAACTTCGGAACTATAGAATAAACAAGGCAATCAAATTAAAAGGCGCGTCCGTATCGTGATTGTTCGAGTAAAATCTAACCGTTCAAACTCAAACTAAAGGAAAGTTGAATGTGTGGGAAAGGACGTGCACTTTCGAGGAAAGAAATATACGACGGCCCTCGGCTGAAAAAGAAAAGAGGGATAAAAAAAGAGAAAAAAAAAAAAAAAAAAAAGAAAAAAAACCAAGAAACAAAAAGAGACGGAGAACCGAGTGAAGTCAAAGAAGAACTGCGCGGACTTTTCACGTGACGTATATACTTGTTTGTGCCATCGGGGGCCTGACTCTGCACGAAGGCGACGAGGTGCTTATAAACGGCTTCAAGGGGCCGCGCCGGCGAGTATCTCTACCGACACTTTCACTAAGTCCCGTGACTGCCGATGTTGCGGTTCTCAGGCCGTTAGGTTTCCATGATAGTATGCGTGTCCGGGTAGAAGCGATAAAGTATTGTACAAATAACTCGTTGACAAGGCTTCAATATTTCGGTCAATACTTTGCAAATGATTTTTTTACACACGTCTTGTATGTGTGTGCGTATACCTATAATGCACATACAATGCTACGACGAGTCCCCGGCATAGGTTGACGGAATGAGGAAAATATGAACGCGAAATACATTTTTCAAGATCACAGGTCGAATAGACAGACGATCCCGCGACGCCGTCTTCTAACTACAGTTATTATAAAACTGGCTATATAATTGTTTATTGAACAATTAATTTCTACATTCTTTGCGACCTTTGATGATATTCTACAGTATATATATATATATATATAGGTATATGCCACTCGCGAGAGGAGGATATTCACGGGGTGTAAAACTGCAGTTAAGGTTGGTATTGAAAATCATCGAAAGCAGAAGAAAACTGGAAACTATAGATATAGTCGTTGGAAATGCACGTATATATGTACGTAGAGATTTCGACGTCGGAGGTAACGATGCATTCCCAATGACACTTTCCTACAATCGCATCTCCCCCGCACGCATCTATTCTCATTTTTCCCCATTGAGGGAAATTTCGAGTCAACGACGGCATTCTGACCCATCTAACACAGGAAATATTCGTTTTTCATCAAATCCGATCGATGTTTTGGGCAAAGTGAAATACTTAGCCACTTTCTGCCCGCCGTCGTATACTCAACGAATTCTCGAAGTTTCGTCGAAATCGTTCGTGTCGTTTGCGCAAATCTACGATTCTCGTTTTCGAAACGCACCCCCGTACATTTGAGATAGCCGGTCCGAATTTCCCTTAAAATGACAGTGTACGTTCCACCGAAGGCGGGGAAGACAAACGCTCCGAGAATTTAATGATCGATCGAATGATGAGCCTGAAAATTCTGACCGGATCAAGTGGCACGCGCAGTGGCAAGTGATCGCAGGGGACTTTTGAATACCTTATAGACAGACGGTACACGATATTTTAACCGACGATAACAACAATGATCTGACCCTCGCGAAAACTAGTTGATTTATAAAATATGTATCCAAAAAATTTGGTTCTATCCTCATACAAAATTGTACGGATTAATTATAAAATATGCGAGTTTTAATTTTGTTCGGTGCATATATTCAGCCGTGCATACACACACGGGGATAACATATAAAACGTACCGTGAGATTAACATTTCGTCGTGCATATAAATGCTATATATATGTATGCTGTGACGAAGATCTATAAAAAGAAACGATCCCGTCCAAGAACCGAAAATCTGAAAACCAAGAGGAGGAAAAAAAAAAGGAAGAAAATAAACAAACTGCAATGATGTATCCTTCGGACTATCTTTCGCGGACAAACTTTTGACTTTTGTTCAGGCATAGGATCGAAGTACGAACGTAGAATAAGGAAGAGAATGCATGACGATGCAGTTACGTATCTATATACATACATACATACATACATACATTAGGTAGGTACATCACGCGTCAAGATTTCATTTACCGGTGTAATCAATATATACTAGTATGTACAAACGTCCAATCATTCAATGATAGAATAATTCTCTCTATCGCAGGTACACGTACGAGTTCAAAGCTCCATGGAAGCAGGAAGTTTTACCGAGAAATACTATGCCCGAGGCACCCATTCGCCTTGGTCTCTTAAGATCACTGAGGCAAGTTTAGCTCCGCATACGTGTTATACTCTACGGTCAGAGTAACCTGCACCGGCGTTCCGATCACCTATACCTACCGATCGATCCATCCTCCGGGTATATATTAATTCATTTGTGTGTGTGCGCGTTCCTCTCACCATTTACCTGTAGTCGATAGGTGGATGAATATTAGAACTATGTATGTACTACGTACTGCTGTGATGCTTACAACAAATGCGCGCGCCCGTGCTTTATTCGTGATTTCTTCATCTATCGAGGTATGCTCGATCCGTGATCATCAGCACATACGCATATATAAGGTACAATCATATAGATACGTGGTATTCGATACCGCGATTTCCTTACGGAACTTTCATTTTCGATGTAATGATAGCTGAACGTGTGATGAAAAAAATGAGGTGATGAAAGGGTATAACGCGATGCAGATAGTCGAAAAGCGAACTCGAATGACCAGCCGGAGATAAATTTGCAAACATATAATAGCCACGTAGGTATATATAATATGGGGGAAAATTTGAGTATCGTTGATGTGCGGTGTGGGCGCATCGACCTACACTGGCGCCTATCTCGGTGCAATAGTAACACAGATTTTGTTCCATTTTTTTGCTTCAAAGTTCGCCAAGAGTGGCTGAAACGTACGTTGGACCAATAACCACGCGAGATCGCAGCTGTAACTGTAAGAGCTGCGTCGCAATCGATAAGAGTATAGATGATAATTTGAAGAGAAAATGTAATCGGGCGTTAAACATGCCAACAGCTGTTGACGAAACCGCGTGCCGTGAGGTGTCGCGTTCAATGATATCGCCGCTAGTAAGTAGAGAGCATAACACGTTATTTTTCCTTTTCACTTGTTTCCATTGGCCAGTATAGTCCGTACGTACGAGCATGCAGGCTTTGCTGCCCGGATACTGCACCAGGCCCTGCAGGATAAGCGATCAGCACGCAGCTATGTGTTACACATGATAATGCGTACGTGGTGATCGAACGGTGATCATTATGGAGATTGAATAACTATCGTGAGTTAACGGATATATTGGTATTTGAATTAACCTTTCTCAGATATACTCGGGAGCTGGTATGTATACCTATGCAAAGTTCCATATGTATGTAATGTATGTACATGTGATGAAATGACAAATTTCATTGAACGAGTAAGGTTGAATTGAAAAATGGTCGTATTTTCTATCCGCGGGTACCAAGAAGGGTAATAAATAATTTGGCCCTCCCTCTCACGTCATGATGTTGAAATATGTGTATGTATGTGTGCAAGGATCGAGGGAGGAAGAGCTAGAATGCGATTATAATTATCGATAATCAGTTGATGATTTCATCTGTTTATCCGAGAAAAACAGCGGCAATTAAAATTCTTCTAAAGAAGACAATTCCTTCATATCTCCCGCTACGCTACAACCATATCTGCATTTCGTGAAACAAAGAAACGAATGCAAGCATTAAGCATACGAAGCACGCGGACAAAAGTAGCCAGAAATCGTGTATCAGGTTCAGGATCCAATCCATTTGTCCGGTAATTCCGAGTGGTGCAGGACAAGATCTCCGAGGTGTTTCTTCCTCTCCGATTCGGTAGTCGAGCCAATTAAAACCGATTACGAATCGAAGGTCATGTATAATATACCCACGTTTACGCACATAATTTTTACGCAAATGAACACGAACGTACGACGAAAATTTTTATATCCGTTTATCGCGAACCTCGTTATTTTAACGTGTGTACCACCTCCAAGGTATATCCATCATTATACGGACAAACGATCCGTGCGATCACGGTGAGTTGCACGGTGAAAGAAATAGCTAAGAAATATTATGAACGGAGGTGGTGGTAGTAGGAATTCCACGAGGCATTGAATCCAGCTCGACGATACCTCGTGACTGCCTATCTCGTAGATGTTTATATATATATATATATATATATACATGTATGTATGTATGTATGTATGTATATATGTATAGGTAGAGGTTATACGCTGATTTGTATAATGCAGAAATCGGTTGTCTCCGTCATAATATATTACACCTACGCAGCTATATCTGCAATGTAGAAACGTGGAATTCCTTTAGATATTCGTGTGCACCACATCTTCCACTCTAAATTATACATGCAAGTTTAAAGTCCTGCACACGGGCAGTCAAGGAGTCAGTCACGCCGTAATATACGAGGATTGGTATATATCCATCCGTGCATCCGTCCATCCATCCATCCATCCATCCGTGCATCCATCCATCCATCCATCCATCCCATCCCCCACTTGTTGGCCGTCACTAACTACGGGAGAAGGTGCTCTTTGGGCTTGGTAAATACGGGGACTTGAGAGTCTGAGAGCTCATAGCCGAGCTTGTTCGCGGTGTGTCCGTCCCTCGAGTGTGTCTATCTTCGATCTGCACCTACGTTTGTCGTATTCGTTTCTGTTTTTTTTTTTCTTCTTCTCTTCTTTCTTTCATTCTGTCTCTTTCTCTGTTTACTGGTTTTTTGGTTGTCGTCTTTATATTCTTTCCTATCCCGTTTACTTCGCCGCGATAAATATTCTTCTAAATCATATGCCGCGAGTAATCAACTGGTTAAAATAACAGGACGATACGAACGTCCTGATTCTCAAACGATCAGTGCAGAAGCAACAGAAAAACGCGCCTGAGTAAAATAAAAATTGAAAAAAAATTCAATAAAGTAACAGAAAAAAAACAAAAAACAAACAAACAAACAAACAAAACAAAACCCCTAAAAAAAACTCCAAATGTTTGACGTTTAAAGTAATAAACTTTAATAATATAGTGGAAGGCCCCTGTATCTCGACAAACATTCCACAATGAACAGGATAACTTTTATAGGGTGAGTTTTCTACATTTGTTTCCCAGTTTTTTTCCTCTCTCTCTCTCTCTTCTGTTTACCGCTAATGCGAAGAAGCCAAATTTTGCCCCCCCCCCCCCCCCCCCCCCCAAATTTGTAATTACGTTATACGTACAAATTAATTTTCTAACTCAATAACGGTACCCTTTACCGCGGATAGACTTAATTGAACAATCGGTCAGTTTGCAAATGATTACAGTACCTTTACTTGCGGCAGTATACAGTTACCACAGGATCTATCCCGTATAGCCGTATAGTTATAGGTATATACCTACGTGTGTAGGCAGGTAGGCTGAAAAAGCCAGTAGAAAACGAAACTAAATTCCCTTTCGTGATCACTAGCGCGTGTCAGTAGTCAGTCGTGAGTCTAGTCAGCCATAGCCTTAGCTGCTACCGGTCCACAGCATAGCGTAGCGCCGCGGTACGCGCTAGAAGGCGGATCCGATACGGTGCCGGGAAAATGATTGACGAGAAGCATTAAAACGAGGCATACCTCACGACACGCACGTTGAGGAGAAGATCTTGACATTATTTTTATCGGCACGTTGATATTCTGTACGGGTTTTCGCTGTATGATGAATTACTGTGCTCGCCCGTAGATATACGCAGATCGTAAATTAGCGTTCGATTTATGGAAGTCTGATATTTGTATTTGTTCTCCCATCTTTTCGCTTCGTTCCAACTTCAGACGAAATTCCACGACGAATTATTCGTATGTACACGGTTCGTTCGAATTAGTCGAAAATACAATAACCTGCGACTATAATGACTTTTCTATTAGAAATCGAACGTAAAAATAGCTAAAAATTAACGTTTCTATTTATCGATTAGCCACAGTATAGTATATTATAGGTAGTACCTATGTAGATCCGATGACGTAGCGGCGATAGTTCAGAGTGAAAATATCGGTGCAAGAACGTAGAGAAATCGCGTCAGGGACCTGACGTGGCTTCCGAAAATAACACGGACTGAAACTTGTTCGATTTCATTGAATCGATCGATGAATGGGAAAAGTGGCGAATTTTTGTCCTCGTTTACGATCAACGATTAAATATGAAAACCCGATAAAAATACGAACGATCTATTTTCTGGGTGGGAGAAGAAAACGAATATTTTTTCGTCGTTAACGAATTGTAGTAATTGAATCTCTGCTTGAAGTGTTACGAAGCTAACTAGGTACCTACTATCAAACGTCAAAGGTTACCTGACAACGAACGTGTAGCTCAATCATTGAAAACCCTAACGAGATAATCCAACGGGTTATCATTCGAAGCTACGTTGTTCACAGAGGAAAACAATGCTCAAATTATAACAATTTATTATGATTGTATTTTTTCTCTCTATGGCGTATCGGAGTGATGTTGAACATGAAGAAAACCAAACGAAGGATGCTTGCACGAAATGTGCAGGTAACGGATCATAATTACAGATTCGACATGCAGAAATAAGATAACGATCAAAAGATCGTTCGCGTGCGTTCAGATAGTTTCGCACACAGTTTTTTTTCGCTAACGAATTAATACGTTTCGTCGATGTATGTACTATATATACATTCGATTCGATTTTTCTCGATGGAATACCTACTGATACTAAAAGTACTGTTATGGACGTTGCTGTACAGTATCCATGACATGAATGACGAGCAACTATTTTGGGGGGGAAAATAACATCAAATAGTTGAAAATAATGAATTTCATAAATAAAATCAACGATTCGCCTCGCGGCGGACGGAAAGAAAACGAAAGTATGATACCCGCATAAGGTAGAAAAGAATGGAAATAAAATTCTTCGGGTTTCCCATGTACTAAAAACTTGCAGATAAGAAGCAAACAAAATTTCCGTAACGAAAAAAAGGATGCAAGGGCATACATGTGAGACAGCCGTGTAAACATGACGTGGAATATTGAAAATCAAAAATCGGACATGGCGAACTGAGATTTGAAGAATGTAGAGAATTTTCTGTACGATGAATTCGGTGTTCCATTCATTTGTGCGATTTCATTCAAATTTCAACATTCTGTAATGCAATATTTGAAATCATTGGATCATATAATGCTCATGCGGTGATAAATTTATGAATAAAATATACATTCTCAAGCATATCGTACGCATAAGTGCAACGATATGTTGTCCACCAAATTCGAAACACTTGCCTCGCAATGCTGTCAAACCTTCTGATATAATTATAATTATTAAGTAATTGACGCGCTCCGAGGAATCGGGTATGTGACGAAGTCAAGGCAAACTGCTCAATGTACTCGTCTCGTACGACGACGAGAATTAAGCGGCCGAAGAATTTTATTTATTTTCTCCATCGTCCCACCTCCTCGCATACTTTATGTTTTATACCAACATCGGTGTTAGCGGGTTCGTAAAAATGATACAGCGACGTATTCCAATCGGCCTTGGCAACGGATAGATACGTTTCAACAATAATCATGAATTGCCTATAGCTCCGTTAAGAATTTCAACGATAATAACCAAAGAATGATGAATTTAACCGCGGTCGATTAACCCGCGACATAAACCATGGCGCATAGAGCGATGCTAATATTTTTCGAATCAGTGCGTTAAAGTGCCGCAGCTCTATAGGTACTCCGCGAATAACGATTTTTCCATCACCGATCGAATGTTTCGTTCACCTGTCCACAGTTCCAATCAAATCTTTCCCCTCCGTCATTTCAAATCCGAATTTGTTCCTCGCCGTGAAGTACTCTTCCTCCCAATGATTCGTAGCTCGTAGATAGTTGAAGATAATTAAGAAACTATAACGAATAGTCGGCTCCGCGAAGGGTCAGATGGCCGGACTACTTTCACCTCAGGAATACACTGCGGAAGATTTACACGCATATTGCTGCGCTCTCGGCTCATTCCCGTCACCCGCGGGCTATGCAATAATTTTGTTCTCATTCACAACAATATTTATCAGAAAAATTGCTTCCGTTAGAGATAAACTATCCGTCATTATTCATTGATATACATTCATTGATATACTGGTGTGTGGACGGCAGAATGAAACGGTATTCGATCAAACGCGGATGATGTTCACCACTCGTTCTGATATAGGTACGCGTCGAATCATGCGTTTCAAGTGGCTTTCTTTCGGTGACTTTTTGGGATATTGTATGGAAACGATTGGGGAAGTATGAGGCGTAATACCGAAATAATCGAACCGCACGATATCGTTCGATTAATGAATTCACTGACCAAATTTTGCAGTCTCGTAGTTACACTATGGAGCAACAAATAGTAGAAACTGTTACTAATTATGCAATTAGTTAATGAAATTCAATTGGTATAATTATACGAGTTTCGGGTTATTCAAATCGAACCGCATGTGAATGCTGACGAGAAAGATAAAAAGAATTGATAACAAATCGACAGGGATCGTCGTTCCATCTCAATTTCATTTCTTTCTCTTTTCGTGAAACTTTCGATGATAAAGGAATGTCGAATAATGTTATGTGGGTCAAAGAGTGACCGAGGATCGTGTAATCTGTTCACCGGTTCTACGTACATGTATTGTACATATATGTATACGCGTGCGAGAAGAATATTCATTCACTTCGTACCGCGGGTGAAACTGAACTTGTACTCCGATAGATATGCACAGGTATACGTGATGTGTGTGAGTATAATACTCACGTGGTCCAGCACGTATTCGTATAATGGTCTCCAAAGATTTCTCTCCGGGTTTGATGGCCCGATACCTCATCAGCTCAACCCACCAACTGACCCACTGACACTGTAAAAGCACACAAGATCTCACATTGAAAATTTCCGGTCCCTGGTACAGAGAACGCGAAACTTTGCCATGACGACGACGGCGACGACGACGATAGCTTCCCGCGCAGTGGAACACTCCCGAAATAACAATAACAATAATTAATTCTCGTCGAATCTTCACTCCCCGTCAAGTGCGCAAATTTTGATAAATCCATGCTTCGTGCAAGCTGAGAACAATCGATGATATCTATGTTTTTTGCCACTTGCTATTTATCGTACAGATCATTTGATTCACCGAATTCAGCGTTCCGCCAGTAGCGCGCAGCGTTGGCTAAATGTTCATTAAATTACGGGTCAAAAGGTCGAGAGCTGTAGCTGAGGCTTGTGAAGTAAAAATACGTACAGAACATGAATAACACGTTTCGTTGCTAATTGCGAGTGACTCGAAGACTCGCTAATCGAACACCGGTGGTAAAAAATAAATGAGAAAACGATGAAAATCGTCTGATTTTTCGAGTAATTAGACTCGATAGAAGAAAATTGCCGGCAGACTGGCTAAGTCACCCAATATCTAGACATTCATCGGGATACCAACAAAGCCCGAGAGATCAAATTTCATCCATTCAATCTCTCGCGTCGAATTTTTGTCAGCATCATTAAATGGTATTATCGAGTGCTATCGATTCAGGGACATCCGGTTGACAATCAAAAAACAAAAACAAAAACAGAAAAAGTATGAAGTATGAAATACGTATATTTCGAGGTATCTCGGATGTTTGCGGAGGTAAAAATGTGGTTGGGTGCAAGTACAGGGAGATAGGTATCAAGCTCGCAGTACCTTGGCATTGGAGTTAATTACACGTGTGTGTACCTACAACCGCGGATATGAAAGGTAGATAGTTTATACGGGGAACGGACACATACATACATGCAGAAATGAAATAGCATGTACGTGACTCAGGCAGGCCCGTCGCCCCGGGCCTGATGGGACGAGACCCTGGACTTGTCTCTTGTTTCAAATGGCCCCCCAGGCGTTTTGAACGGCTACGTGGAAGTCTAGAACCGAAGTATAATATATCGCAAGATATAGATATAGAGGTATATTAACAGGTCGATATACGTTCGGTATGAAAGTGTTGCCATGGCAGTGACTTTCAAGTTTTGAAGAAAAATCAATAATTTTCAAAACACTGAGGGATTTTAAATAGTAGGAAGAGGCGAATCGATGATAGATAAAAGCTCGTGATGCAATGAACAAAATTCTAACATTCGTGATCAGAATAATTGAAATCAGGTTCACAAAACATTGTTCGTTTGCTTTTTTTCTTTCAGGACGAGCGCTGGTCTACTTTGTGCTATTTTGGCTGTCGCAGCAGTTTCTCCGGCCATTTTCCAATTCGATCCTTACGGTAAGCACATCAAAGTTAAAACTAGTCGAATTTCACCCTGGCGTGGTGTCACAGACATAAACTACTGAAACGAAAAGCAGTAGGTAAACCTTGCAGAAGGCATATATCTTCAGAGTACAAGGTACTCGCCGTTTTTCTCTACCTCGAAAATTTATGAAAATTGATTTGTGGCATTGAAGCGGGGTGAATGCCAAGCGAAATGCAGCTCGGACCGTTTTCATTCTTCTCCTAATCATCGGTACTTTTCCTATCACGGATAGCTCAGGTAGAAATAAGGAAAATAAAATTCAGAAAACATTTTAGAAAATTCCATGACCAAAGTTCAACACGAACTCACGCCGCAGGTTGACCAATTGAGTATACAATCCACGATTTCGTTGAGAAAATTTATATACCTTCTCGTTTCCTAATGATAAAATTATCCTCTACGGATGATCGACGCGCTCAATTTTGAGCAAAATTCTCTCTATATTTTACCGAAAACGAACGCGCGCGTTGAGGTTCACGCTGGCTAATCGTATGTATGCATGACATACACGTAGATAGAAGCATGTCTACGCATATATCTACACGTACATACATGGATAATGTAAATTCAATGATTACTATTCCATGTTCTACATCGAGTGAAAATATGATCCCCGTTATGCGGGTCCAGTAGAATTGAAATCATACTTGTGCATCATCACATCATTGAGAAATATGGTAGAATATGCAAGTAAACCGAATGAAACACATTGCTGCACATAAACCTCGGCAGGTATGAATGAATAATTGTACAGTGTCCTTGCTTCGGATTTCCTCCCCAGAGCGTTTCGAGTTCTGATTTTCTCGCCAAATACAATAGACTACTATTTCCAAAATATCTTCTCATTCGAACGATATAGTTACTCTCGCCGAACTTATTTCTACCCGTAATTTTTCTTCTCCTTTTCCGTTTTTTTTTTTTTCTCTTCGTTCGATATCGATTCTCTCCCATCGATCTATATTTTCTTTTTCTCTACTTCGGGTGGAGATCTGCTCTTGTAAGTATCACGTATAACATCTGTGCCGGCGTTCTGCGCTGCAGCTTTGATATAAAATTGAGGCGAATGCTCTCGTTAAAAGTAGGTGTACCCATGATACAATAGTGACGTGAGACGAATCCCACGAGAGTTCAATCCGAATACCTGTATAGCATCCTCCAGTTACAGTTAAAATCTTCTAAGCTATGGAAATTGGAGTAAGAATCCCATTGTTTGCCTTCGTCTACTCAACGTAATCATTTTTACACCTTGTTACGTGTACCCCGTCAGTTAGCGAGTTCGAGTCTCGACCTAAATACGCAATTTCAGTTTCCAATTTGACCCAGAAACGTGAATGATAATTGAACGAAAAAACAACTATTGAACGCCTCCGCTATAAAACCCATCGTCGGAATCGATTGTAATTTGATTATTCTTGCAGAATATGTCAACGATCTAGACGAAGACCTACGAGCGAGAGCTGTGGCGGCTTTAGATGCTGAGAGGCAAGCTTTTCAATCAAAGACTTGGTAAGTTATGAAGCTTTTGAAAAACTCCACCGATCTCGTCAAGACAAATTTTTTTCTTTCAATTCAAACTGTTGCACGCGTAAATTTTCATTCATATATTGTACAGCGTGAATTTGAAAAAATTTACCCGCGCGATCGCCAAGTCGAATTCCGGTTGCTGCAGAAAACAAATCTCGCATGTCTCGGTTCTCGATTTTTCTTTCGTTTATTTTTACTCGAACATCCGGGAATTTAGGCGAGGGGCAAAGTTCAACAGGCTTGGGCTTCAACCTCGCCAAAAAATTGTCGCCAACGAGTCCTGCATACGCAATTAAGCAAGCTACCAAACTTCTCATATAGTTTCTACACACTATCATCGTACCGGACTAGAATAATAAAATTTGTCTTCCAAAAAAATATGAAATTCGACTAGCCGAATCGGTGAGTTGAAAAATCCTCACATTCGTTATAAGTTCAGGAAATATTGAATCTATTTCAAATTATGAAAATTATTTATCAATAAGGTGATCCAGAAGTGAAATATACGTTGAAAAACAAGTCTGGTACATGCAGTGCCTATAGCCGACATTCGTGTGCCTCGGGGGAAAATGTCTGACAGAGATCTGTAATGGTCGATGGATTCCAGTAGTTCAAGTTAATCGTCAACCAGGCCGGGGGTGGGGGGCGGCTTAGGTCCGTTAATGGAAAAACGTGAAATGACTGCATCTATGGCGGCGTTCCACGGTCATCGTCCGCGCGAATTATAGCGACCGTGAAAGTAAAAGTTGTTGAGACAAATGAATCGGAAGGAATAGAACGAAAAAGTGAAAAGCAAACAGAAAATGAAAATGAAAAACTAGAGGAAGATCATCACAAGCGAGAAAAATGGAAGAAGAGAAAACCTCGTCCGAATTCTCCGGAGGAAAATTTGGTTTCTCCTCCGCGATTATAATTTGTAACAATCGTACGGACTACCGCGGTATACCCCGATGAAAATCACCTATATTTTTGCACTCCTTATAAACCGCTTCGTGAGATTCCAATTACAAATTAATCACTGGTCCTTGACTCTAGAGCCGTGTAACTGAGCGGCCTGCACCTGCGATCCAGCCGCACATACTTACGATTTTCCTTTTTAAGATATAACTCTGATCACACAGATATATCTGGAGACTCGAGAACCGACCTTAGCCTCCGGATCAATGAAAATGGGAAGAAAATGACACTGCAGTAATGAATTTAGAAAATGTCTTTTTACAGGCTAGACGACAGAGTTGGATCCGATGGATCTCACTGTCGTTTACGACAGGAGAGGCCGTGTCCTCCGAGCAAATATCGAGCGCCTTCGGGGGGCTGTAATAACGTTCGTCATCCGGCATGGGGTGCGCGAGGATCGCCTATGCTACGACTAATCGCACCAGCCTACGCTGATGGTAATTATGAACGTTGAATTTATAATAAAATAATGTATACTCGCATACGAGCTGTTTTGAGAATGTATGAAACAACGCGCATCCGTACGGAGAACGAAACCTTGACATAAAAACAACTTTTGCAAAAATATACAATCTACAGAACGATGCGCGGTGGGCGGCGCTGATGGGGACGAATATCAGAGAAATAGTTATATTAGCTGCAGCGGTACGCAGACGAGAGATGCAGCTAACGATTTCTATAACATTGCATCATCGTGAAGAACTTCGATTTAGGAACATCTGTTCAACTTTCGAAAAAACATAATGATACAAAAATTGGTTAAAAAAATAGAAAACTCGCTTCCGCATTCTGTCGAACAATTAATTAACGAATCGAATAGCCGCGTATGCATATTATAGCCGTGATGAAATTTTTCCTTACAATGATAACAGTCTGGTTCGTACGATCAAGAGATCTTCGTGGTATTAATACTGAATGCATAGAATAGTAGGTCAGGAAGGGAAAGTGAAAACGTTAGTTGTACCATTGAAGGAAGGTATGCCTAAGCATTTCGGTGGCTTGCCTAAGCCCCATTACTAAGATACGTTACGCGTTTCGATTCTTTTCAATCACGGTATAGTGGTAAATATATGGATTAGCATTCACGAGACAGCAGAGACAAATAGAGAGTAGAAGTAATAGAAATTGACGTTACGCGTTGTGCACCATATTTATTACTACTAGATGCATCACCACGCACGCACGTGGCGTAGGTGTATACGTACAAACATACAAACATACGTACGTACATACGTGCCGATACCGCTCGCGATAATCGGACATAATCGAGAGACCATCGAGGCCCGTCATCCATGACATAACAATTTGTTCAGCTCAAGTTCGAAATTGGAGAACGAACAAACGCGTTTACTCATTATCTGCGCGTCTATGAAATCTGACTTATTCCCCTCACTTTTCAATGAATGGCGAAGAATAATCTGAAAAATGAATCTCTGACGAAAATCCATCACCGGTCGAATTAAGGATTCGGTTACTCCGACGATAAACCAGTTTCACAACCCTGCAGCACAACCTTGCATGTCTCGAGATGATAATTTTTGTTAGTTACTTTTTTACGCTCATTTCTTAGCTGATCAATCGCTTGATTATGCTCACGAGAAAAATGTTGTCTCGATAATAATAATAACAACGATAGTGATAATAATAATAACGGACGCGCCGGGTGCACCGACTGCTGCAGTACGTATGCAAATAATTGATACGTGTGTAGATATCCTATCATTATTGTGGGAAAAATCGGCGAAACATACAGTGATGCACCGCGATATGACAAGTGTACTGCGGTTTATTTTCGCCGCGTGGCCGCGTGTTGTATTAGGTATGATTCGACGGATACAAAACGAAAGTATGAAAGTAAGACCGTCAAAGAAAGTAAGTGACTATACCGGTGCCGGTAGTGGCCGAGAGACTCAAGTCGTGTGCTGACCTCAAAATAGTGAAATGTCTTTCGCCGAGTGAGCCCAACCACCTGTAGCAGTTTGAGGTTTGCTTTGTGCACACGTATACGCGCCGTGAATGCGTATATTATTTGAACCAAATGAGCGAGCGTGTGCGTTACATACCTACCTATGTCTACCAGCTGAATAAATTCGGCTAGAAAAAAAGGCGACATCGGAACCGCTGATAAATAATTAATAACACGCATAGATCAATCATTATGCTCGTTCGGATTCACATACGTATCCAACGAATTGGCTGTGGGTACCTACGCCTCGACAGATTTGTCTGCCCCTGCAGAGAAAGGGGCACAAGATAATTTAGTTTGGTTCGCGGTGAGAGAACCGCGAACATTTGTCCATGGAAAGAAATGAATCGAAAAATATTATACTGGTGTTTCGTGTGAACAATATCATACTTCTTCAAACGTATCCGCGTATCTGCATACAGCTACTACGCACGAATGCACGAATGCGATTGTCGTTCGATATAGTGAAGTATGACGTACGCGGTTATCATCTTAAAGAAAAGAAGTTCAAGCTTGAAAATAATGGAATACGATGTACATACGTGCACGATGCATGAATTATTGTATCGCTGGACAAAGTGGCGAGAGAAGCGAGGTTCCGTATGGGGAGAAAACGAAGATATAGTAGTTTTATTTGGGAGTGTAAATTTGTGGAAAGTAGGTCGTCATCGTTGACAATAAGGTGCTTTATATCTCGCTTGCGCCACCTTTTCTCATGTATAGGTATATATATATACACCTACGTACACGTAGATGTACGTATGGAATAGAATATTTTGAAACGAGCCACGACCTTGTAGCTTCCGGGAATCGTACCTATACGACAATTTAGAATTATAGCTGGACATCATCGATCGTGCGTGGTAACTTTCATTTGTATCTATCCTCTACCTCTTACAGGAATGAAAGGGATCTCGAATTTTATCCGAATAATAAGACCCGCGCAGTTCGTTGCGGCGGAGGTAGTATACACTTAAGGCTTGTAAAATTTCTTTCGCCAACCTTAAATCTGTTTCTTGCTCTTTTTTTTCCGTCATTTTTACTTGTTTCTTTTCTTTTTGCTCTCCTCCTTCTCATACCGGTGCATCTTCGCGCTGCAGGGATAACCGGGTTTTATAATAACGAGCCACGAGAGAATGCGTGAAATTCTATCGCGCTGCCTTCGCCGGTATATAATGCCTTGCGATTCGCCACTGTACAAGCAATTGGTATAACTTTCTCCGTTCGCGGACGTTGCAACGGTTATTCAACGAATACCTACATATTATACACAGTCGACACAAGAGAGATTAACGGATACTTATCCTCATTCTCTTCGGGAGAAGTTGAAGCATACTCGAGACTAGCGTGTCTCGATTTTTTAATTCGTCGTTATTTTTTTCGTTTACATTCTCAAACCTATATGTCACCGCTGTTTGAGGCTGCAGGTCATAAGATTCACACCGTTTTTCCTTCCTCTCCCCGTAGAGGAGAGAGAAGAGAGTACGTAGATATATATTCTTTTTTTTTTCTTCAATCGTCATTCTGTCGGCAGCCGCGATCAGAATTCTTGAAATTTGACAAAAATTATACGAATACGTTCGATATCTTTTCAACCGTGAGATTATGAAACGTGGATTCAACGGCACCTGCGCCGCGGCGTGCGATTACGATCAAATTTGGTAAAATTATGCAATTTCGGAATACCGGTGTTGACACTCGAGTATCTCAATCAGGGTTCATTTACAGTCGCAACGTGAACCACCTATCCAATCACTATATTCACGACTATTTATAGCGGGTTACCACTCAACGATGATTATGCCGACACTCGCACGCTGTCGAGTTCGAAAATCTGTCGTAAACAACGCGGTGAAATAGGTAACGGATACTCAAATATTTACGACGGCGGTGTATAATTTATATTAGCGCGGGAAAAAGACAAGATCGAAGTTATCCGCGCGACGAGAGCGATTACATCTCGATAAAACACGAGGGGATCGGGGGTGTCGAAATTGCGAATATGGCGCAATCGCTACGGTAATTATATAAAAAAAAAAAAAAAAAAAAAAAAAAAAAAACAACCAGTTGATAACATATTATGATATTTTTTGGAGAAAATATGTAGGCAGGTACGTTACGCAAGAAGTAATTAATTAACTCACAGAGTCTACTCTATAGCGATGCAAAAATGATGTTAGAATTAGAAGAAAAAAAAGAAGATAGTTGCTACGCGGATCGATCTAATTATTACGTAAGTTAATTAGCGCGTTAGAGGAGATCAATTAATGCGCGGAAGAAATTATCGCACGCGCCGTGCATGTATAACGGTAATGTATTACGTTTCCGAACCGTGTGAATGAAATTTCCTAATTCCAACTTACGTTGAATACGAAACTCGCAAAAATATGGTTTAACAGTTACAAGCATGAAGCATTCGCTAAGTAAGTGGATATAATCTACTTGATTGATGGTTACGCGAGATGGCGCAACATGCGTAACGCAAGTACTACCTGTGTACTTTGTGTTCGATCAAAGAGACGATCATGACGTAGATACTCGCGTATGTATGTACATACGTATGTCGTACATACGTATATACATACTATACGTATCCCACTGCTTCATAATAATACGGAAGTTACAATATTGGAAAATATTTTTTCTCTCCTTCTTTTTTTTCTTCTTCTTCTTCTTCTTCTTCTTCTTCTTGCCTATCCTTTTTTTTCTCTTTTTTCCTTTTCACTCTCTTGCGCGTTGCACCGCGAGAGATTTATAGCTGTGTGTCAAGGGCTTCGGTGGCCGGCGCCTAAAGCAATCTCTTGGAATCACATACCAATGCAGTTCTTTCACTTTTTCTCCTCGCGTCATCTATCTATCCATTGGTTGGTCTCTTGGTATCAGGAGAACAAATTTTTACCGAGTACCTGCGTTTCACGTATCCAGTAAGTACAAACATACACGTAGCAATGACGAAGTCCGAGTTCGTGACGCATATGTATACCGTTTCCCGTCGTGGTGAAACAATAGAATCAAACAAGCGAGGTCCTAGCTTGAGAATACTTTCGTATAAAATTAGCGCCTTCTTGTGAAGTAATTTTGGAGATCTATGGATCAATTTTATGAGTAATTATGTTCACCGAAATTATTGTGTAAGCGACGTACGTTATTCCATGCTGCGAATTTTCTTCCTTCGGCAAAGATTTTGGTCAAGGTCATACGATAAAAGTTGAAAGGATAATCGAAAAATATGATTACCGATGAAAATTTGCAATTCCTCATTTCGTGAGATGAAAATCAATGGAAACCATCCGATCGTCGTGAAATGGCAATCGATTTTTATTCAAAGAAATAATAGTACCTATATTGTGCATCTAGGGAGCAAAGAACGTTTCCGCTCCCGCGCGTGTAGTTTGCTGCCCGGGCCGAAGACGAGGGAGCGAGAAGTCCGGCGATCGAAGTGCACAGGATATTTTTTCATTTTTTTTATACACGAACGGAGGTCGATCTGGCGAGCACCACGGCGATTATTTTAGGTTATTCGACTGCAGTCGTTACGGGAGAGAAAGGTCGACACGGGAGAGAAAGCGGGGAGCAAAGACTTTCAGGGAGCAAAGACCGGAAGAAAATACTTTCCGGGAGAGAAGGCTCGCTCTGGGAGGCGAAGCGTCACTTTGCTCCCCCGTTACAGGGAGCAAAATCGACATTTTCGTTCGTGTGCGAAAAAAATATATATATGCAGCATTCCACGAGTATCCGAATGGTCGCGAACCCTCGCCCCCTTCGATTTCCGAATAGAATTTTTCTCTCGTACATACCTATACTTCTAGAGCTCAGGAGCAATGGGGATTTATTCTCGATTTTTCCGACCTACGGTTTGAGAGTTGGGATTTTTCGAAAACCGTGAAGTACGATCATCGTAACTTTTTCAATTGAAACATTTGCCCTAAAAAGTCGAAATTTCGAATTGCAAAAATACGCTGATCCCGATTTTGTGCGAATTCTTGCACAAAATTCTATTCCGAAAGACGAAAGTTTCAAGACCATGCTGAAGTTGGCACGGGACCGGGTTCATGAGTTACGGCCATTTCAATTCTATCTTTCAAACCATAGGCTGGAAATATCGATAATAAAGCATCATCATTGCTCCCGAGGCCTGCAAGTACGAGTGAAAAATTCTATCCGAAAATCGAAAGTAGTGCGGGATTGCGACCATACGAAAACTCATGGAATGCCCCATATATATTATATATTATACATAGTATATATTTCGACCACGTGCTGAAGTGTTTGTGAATAGTTCAAGATACTTTCACTCAACTATAATGTCGTGGAATTCTAAATTTCGAAAAATTTCAATAAAAATCCTTTCCATTCTAGTGAACGATTTGAATAATTCATGATCAGAAAAAAACCGAAGAACCAAATAAGTGATCGTATGCATGTAATATATGATCGAGGGTTCAGCGGTGCCAGAGTAGCCTATCCCAGATTGTCGATATACGGCGCATTCTAACTATCGTCAGTCGTTTAAAATAAGCCCTATGAACAATGTGGGATGGCAATGGCTACTCCTGCACTGAACCGTGGGATATAGGTACTATATAATTAGTATTTTTTGTCGTTGTCATTCGCAAGTTCAAAAATTAATGTACAATGAAAGATTTGCAAGAAACTATATCGGATGTTGTTCAACTTATTTACCAATTATGGTACAACGCCCGAGTGAAATTGCTGTAGCATCGGTGTTTAGCAACTATTGAAAGCAAACTTGCCGAGGTAAAACTATGATAAAAGAGCATTTAATTATGTCGCAATTCGACTTAACAATAAGGTTTACCATTTACCTTAGCATTAGTTTTACAGAGTTGCAGTCTACCGCGTAATCTCAGTGTTTTTGTATAATTTCACGTTTCGTTGTAATTATACTAATATTACCAATTACGGTTACACTTCGGTATAGCGACGTACTATACACGCGATAATAATAGCCACGCTTCTTGCGGACATGTCAGGGAATGTTTCCTTTTTCGACAATAATTTCGTGCGATCGATGACCCGTTATACACATTACTTTTTCTTCCTTTTTCTTTCAATATAGTATAGATGACACACTATATGATGTTTGCAGGATTGGCGTAATAATTTTCATTAATATACTGCACGTTGGGTGTCGTGTTTTATTCTGCACCTTCTCTGCGGCACAATTCTTGTCATAATGTAATAATTATATAACAAGCATCAGAACTTATAGCTTATTCGCGAATCTTGTGTCAGGACTATGCGGCCAGAACTATTCACTTGTTTATTCATTTTTTTTTGCATTCCATGCCGAGAGGTGTTGAATAATTTGGCGTTCCCCGCTGGCATATCGGTACTCGAATAGATTCGACTATAATTTGTAAAGAATTGATCAACTTTATAATTGGGACTCGAGAGAATTATACCGGGTATACGGAAGCGAGGCGGCGCTCCAGCACCTCGGATATCACTTACGTCATTGTAAATTCGTGTGTGAGATACGCGCCCGAGACTTTCTTTAATTTACATACAGCAAAATCGAGCGTTTTATTAATAACGCGTTACGAGATTCGTTTTCCTTTCGAATTTCCGTATAAAAAAAGCGTTCCTGAGAGACCGCGAGGGCGGCGGGGGGGGGGGGGGGGGGGGGGGGGGGGAAGAAACAACAAGAAAACAACTCTGTATGACGCAAACACGGAACTGGGAAATATACTGGATAGCCGGAACGCGAAAGATTTCCCAACGCCACGAAATAACATCGGATTACACGATGTCGCACCGTACAGCACAATAATACATCTTCGATGAAAACGAAAGAAATACAAAAAGAGAGAATAGCCGGATGAATTTCAATCACTGCTATCTTGCCAATCAACGAGTGAATTTATTATAACGAAGATGTATATTAATTTGCCAAAATACTCGCTAAAATATATGCATATTCATTTTACAGGAATCACCAGACCAAGACAATCCGTGAGTACGCATGCTCTGCCGACGCCATACGAAGTGGTTTCGTCTCTCCGACGTCCCATAGTGAACCACGAAGGCCTGACGAGTTTGACAGGAGTTTGGGCAGAATTATTGCTCCGTGATATTGCAGAAACTGTTCACCCGAAAAGTATAGATTGTTGTGGGAGTGAAGCAACAAAACACGCAGAATGTTACAGCACATGGAGCGTGAGTGGCGGGGCTCAAGTATGCAGAAACTACACGAGATCATTGCCAACATTGACTGCGAACAGTTGCAAATTCGTAGAAAGAGAACAAATGAATGCCGCCTCCGGTCATCTCGATGGTTCTGATCTCTATGGAAGCACTGACAAGGATCTAGACAATATCCGATCTTTCAATCAAGGTAAAGTCAGCCCAACTGCTTGCAGAAAATGCAAAGAGGGAACTGCCATCGGAAATTTGTACACTACACTCTTCCTCGAGCATAACCGAATCGCCGGAGGTCTTGCTGAGCTTAACGAACACTGGGACGACTCAAAGATCTTCTTGGAGGCACGCCGCATAGTCATTGCCCAACTGCAGCACGTTACCTTCAATGAATTCATCCCCAGTATCCTGGGTGAAGCTGCATTCGTGAATGCAGATTTGAAACCTGTCAGCAGTGGATTTTACACCGGATATTCCTCCACGAATCGCGGTGGTGCTTTCGATTCCGTCGCATTGGGAGCTCTGCACGCCCTTTTATCAATGAACGTTAGATCCGTCAGGCTTGATGAACTCCTCACCAAACCCGCTCATCAAGTTGGATTGAACATTCCCACTAAAAACCCTGAAGATTGGGATGTTAGCGAAAAACTGATCCACATCGCGCGCGATCACGGGGTTCCAAGTTATCCTCACTTCGTTTCTTACTGTTCTGGTATTAACAAGATGGTAAACTTCACCGACCTTGACTCGATGATGAAAACGAGAGAAGTTGAGGCTCTTGAAGCCGTATACGGCAACACCGAAGACATCGATTTACTAGTTGGAGGAATCATTGAGAGCCCAACGGAGGCCGCAGTCGTTGGACCGACTTTCGGATGCTTGTTGAGGGCGCAATTCGCCAAGCTTAGAAACTCTGACAGATTTTGGTATGAGAATGATTTACCACCGTCCAGTTTGACTGCGGAACAATTATCAGCAGTTAGAAAGGTCTCGCTCGCTGGAATCTTGTGCAAAAACACAGCTATCGCCAGGATACAGCCCAAGGCTTTCATCCAGCAAGATCCATACTTGAACGTCAAGATAAACTGTGACCAACATGGAATAGTCGATCTTTCCGCATGGCAGGAGATCCCGATGGCAGATGCAGTTCCTGATAATTCAATGCCGTCTGTACCCGCGAGGGAAGTAACTTCAGAAATAACACCAGAGATGATAACGAACGCGGTGAGGAAAGCTGAGCAGGATTTGATCGTGAGGAAACAACTGGAGTACAATGCCTGGCTTGAACAGAAGACCGCTGATCCAAAATCGTCGATTGGTACGGCAGCTAGCTTTTCAAAGGCTAGTAGAGACGCTCTCCTTCTGGCCAATTCATCGATTCTGTTCGAACTCGCTACAAATGAAATTATCAATGGCGCTCAAGGGTTGAGACGTAGAAAACGTCAGATATTCGACTCGTCAGATAACATATTAGGATTTCCAAATAACGACTTCACAGATCTACTTCAGAACGTTGACATTGCTGGGTTTCTGCCCACTCTTCACCATGACCACAAAGACCAGATGGATTGCCCAATCGACGACATGCCCTGCGACCCGACATCCCCCTTCAGATTGTTGAGTGGCCATTGCAATAATTTGCGTAATCCAAACTTGGGAAAATCATTGACAACTTTCGCCAGATTGTTACCTCCGGTATATGAAGACGGTGTTTCGAAGCCACGCGTGTCATCGATAACCGGAATTCCACTGCCAAATCCCAGAGTAATATCCACGGTAATTCATCCGGACATATCAAATCTACATAATCGCTACACTCTCATGGTGATGCAGTTTGCTCAGTTTGTTGATCACGATTTGACTATGACCCCCATCCACAAAGGATTCCACGAGTCTATACCCAGCTGCAGATCATGTGACTCTGCGCGTACCGTTCATCCGGAATGTAATCCGTTCCCTATTCCACCTGGTGATCACTTTTATCCGACGGTGAATGCCTCCTCTGGTGCTAGATTCTGCATTCCTTCTATGAGGTCGCTGCCAGGACAGCAGCATCTTGGTCCTCGTGAACAGGTCAATCAAAACACCGCCTTTTTAGATGCGTCTGTAGTATACGGTGAGAATGATTGCGTTTGTAACAATCTAAGGATGTTTAACGGACGGATGAACATCACCCGCCATCCAAACCGGGGCAAAGATCTTCTACCACAAACGGCAACGCATCCAGAGTGCAAAACACGGTCTGGGTATTGCTTCATTGGCGGTGATGGCCGAGTTTCAGAACAACCCGCCCTAGCAGTAATACACACGCTATGGGTACGAGAGCATAACAGAATTATGGAGGGTCTTAGACAGGTCAATCCACATTGGGACGGTGAAAAGTTGTTCCAACATACACGCAGAATAATATCAGCGATGTTCCAGCACATAATTTACAACGAATTTTTGCCAAGAATCCTTGGATGGAATGCTGTAAGTCTGTACGGTCTTAAACTGCTTCCTCAAGGTTACTACAAGGAATACTCAGCCACATGTAATCCCAGCGTTCTCAACGAATTCGCAGCCGCAGCCTTCAGAATCGGGCATTCACTTCTTAGGCCCCACCTTCCACGGATGGATCAGAATTACCAGAATATAGACCCGCCAATACTGCTACGTGATGGTTTCTTCAATCCAGACATGCTTTACGAGCCTGGAATGATCGACGAGATGCTCAGAGGCTTGGTTGCAACTCCAATGGAGACTTTGGACCAGTTCATAACTGGCGAGGTCACAAATCATCTCTTTGAAAACGTCAGGATTCCTCATTCCGGCGTTGATCTGATAGCTCTGAATGTCCAGAGAGCAAGAGACCATGGAATTCCATCCTACAACAACTACAGAGCACTATGCAACCTCAAACGTGCCTCTGCCTTCGAAGATCTATCTAGAGAGATGGCTCCTGAAGTGATCGCCAGGCTAAAACGTATCTACGCATCGGTTGACGACATTGATTTGTTCCCTGGTGGCATGAGCGAGAGACCTCTTCAGGGTGGTTTGGTGGGACCAACTTTCGCCTGCATAATAGCAATTCAATTCAGACAGTCGCGAAAGTGCGATCGTTTCTGGTATGAAACTGATGACCCGAACATCCGCTTCACTGAACACCAATTGGCTGAGGTTAGAAAAACAACCTTGTCCAAAGTGATTTGCGAGAACATGGATCAACACCAGGAAATGCAGCGTGCTGCTTTCGATCTTCCGAGCAACTTCTTGAACCCCAGAGTACCATGCAGCTCAATGCCTCACATGGACTTCAGTGCATGGCGGGAAACAAGACACGGATGTCAAATCGGTGGACGTAACGTTGCTATCGGGGAATCTGGGTTCCCTACACCATGCAGTAGCTGCGTCTGTACATCCGAAGGGGTGAGTGTCTTTTTCATGTTTCATTTTCATAGTATGATATCCTCGGAGGTAGTCGGACTGTTGACAAAAGTTTTATGGTTGCTTGTGGGCATTTTTGACCATTGTTCTGTTCTCAATCTTGTTCATTCTTCAATTCCAGACACAATGTGCGTCACTTCGCGTTACTGACTGCAATCAACTGCTTCGAGAAGCTTCACGAGAAGCAATCCTGAGAGACGATGTCTGCACGGCACAGTGCGGCTTTGTCCTTGCTGCTTCCGAAGCATCGGCAAGGCTCCAATTCACAACGCCGAATTCCTTCGGCGGTTTTCCACCGCAGAGAAATAATCTTAGAAATTCACCGACGCCGACATCTTTCAATGGTTTCAAATTACCTGATCTCTCGCAATTTATCGGTTAACAAATTTTACACTTCCGAATGACGTAATTCAATTTTTTTATTTCAACAATATCAACGCGAGGTACGCGAGGAATTTTCCCCCAAAGGGACAGAGATTAAAAAATTCTTCTCTCCTATTTGTCTAGTGACTTCGTACTAGATGCCATGCAATCTGAATTCTCAGTGACCGATAGAAAAGACTGTATGGGTAAAGCACTGAAAAATCTGGTGAAAAATCCGAACTTCTTACTTGCAATGTAATGAGGCTGCAAATTGGGAGAATTTTGGGTCCAATAATTGGTGGAGGAGCGTCTCGGCAGATTCGCGAATATTTCTTAGTATCTATAACCATCGGTGCCACTTTGGGGGAGGGGTTTCACTAATTCCGAATTAATGGAATCATATATTTCAACTTCAGAGTTATTTGACGAGAGTCAAATTACTTGAAAATTGACCGCATTCTTAAATTTATCAATTGTAATATTCGCGCTCTGCGTAATATCACTATAACGTGACAAAAAGACCGTTGATATTCCGAACTATCATTTTTATACGTGAAATTGTTATCAAAATAGGTAGTACTCGGTATACCTACCTAATTTAATAATCGGCAGAGCATAGTTATGAGAAAAAAATAGGCCGAATTACCGAAAGGCAGGAGAGCGGGGGGGGGGGGGGGGGGGGGGGGGATTACCGATAAGCGCATTCGATTTATAGCAAAAATGTGCACTCAAATGCGGTTTCGCTAGTTTTCCTGTTTTCTCATTGGTAGAAAACTGGGGAATGCACACCGATTGCGCATTTACTTTCCTTCTAAGTCGAATTCGCGATTAATTATGACGTACGTGAAACGAAAAAAAAAAAAAAGAAACAAATAAAATGAAAAAAAGAAGGTGGGAGAGTCCGTAGGACAAAATACTAGGTGTAAACAAAGAAGCGTCATTGTTGCCTTGTGCGGAGAATATGTAAATATAGAAAATAAATAAATGTTACAGTATTTAATTATATAAGAAACTTTCTCGTTCTGTATAAATAAATTGATCGGTTGTTCGATCGATCCATTGATCGATTGGACGATTAACTATTGATTAATCGTTTACTATTTTTAAATTATATTACGTATATCGTTGTTTTTTTTTTTTTTTCACTCAATACTCAGCTCATGGTGTTAACAGTACCACGAGAGTACGTACACATCGAAGCGCAACAAGCTTTTGTGTAATACAAAATAAAAAAAAGTTTAAACCCCAAAAATTTACGATTCATGGTTGACGTACAAAGTTGAAACGTATATACTACAGAGAGAGAGAGAGAGAGAGAGAAAGAGAGAGAGAGCAGAAAGAAACGAAACGAAAACTAAAAGTTTGTCGAAGCAAATCATCGCCACGAAAACATCTCTACAATACTGCCACGAAATAATTTGAAATCATAGAAACATTATAAAATCTCGTAATATTAATGATCAAGTTATAACATGTATGTATGTACGACCACAAGATTATATTGACGCAAAGCGAAGCACGTAGTTCATAATCGATGGAAGAAAGCGAACAAAAAATAATAATAACAATAATAACATTGTGCTAATTATGTGTATCGATTGAATTGTAATTTTTAGTACCTAATTATGTATATCTCATTTAGCGACATTATTATTTTTGTTTTGTTTATTGTTATACATATTTTTAATTAGCCTCTACCAACTTTAATCTTATAACGTCATAGTACATTATACACCTAGACCATACATTACATTATATTATATTATATTATATTATATATGTATATTAATTATTAATAAATATGGATGTTACATATTTTTTATATAATAAATACGTACTTACTTTTTCGTCATTTTCCTTTCGTCACGTATTTAGGTATTCTGGCAAAGAAATACCAAATTTCCAGGTGTTTTGAAAATAATATCTTCGTTATCCCTGAATACCTTGTAAACGACGCATGTATCAACGGTTCATTTGCAATCCATAATGCGCCACATGCTTCCCATGATCAAATTTCCGGAAATTCGACAAAAAAAGAACATTACTTTCTGAAAATAAAATAATAACAATGAATATTTAACGAATAATGCCGTAGGTACAGGAATAGGAATTTTAGGCAAATTGATAAGAAAATGCATTCTCCTTCACAGAAAATCCCTTACTCCTCCTTTTTTGTGACACGAAATCGGAAATTCACCAAGCTTTCCAAGTGCATACCCGTACCAACTCTGTGTAAATTGATTTATATCCAATAGATTTTATACTCTGGTGCTTCATCATTTTTGTTTTTTTATTATTTTTCTTCTTCCAAAAATTTATAATACTTGTTCTCTCGACGGGGACGTAATTATAGATACTACGATTCAATAATTTGAATCTGAAAACATTCATTACACATATAAGACATCTAAATACTTGTCAATTGATCATTTTTGTTCTTTAAATTCATTGTTAGATACTTGAGAAAAATAGACGTCGATGATACGACCACGATTTTTCACCTTTCATTTCTTTCCATTTTTCTTTTTTCTTATTCGATTATCAATTATTTTTTTCATTCTTTTTCTCCTGGAAACTTATTTCATACACTTGAAGGTATGTTATGTATTTTTTGATACAGGAGTAGTAGACAGGTATGTAGATATATACAAAAGATTTATTTATTTATTAAAATGCTAATTGAAATTTTAGCAACTCTCAGCTGCTCAGGTTTATATAATATAGAGGTAATATAATTATCGATATCAAAATCTTATCATATGCTATTCAGGTTCTAGAGGGATACGACTGTATCCACAAGATTTAGAGATACGCCCCCACTATACCCGAATAACAATATGGTATGGCGCTAAAACTATAATGTAGATATTGCAAATCCCGAATATAATCAAGATTATCGAATAGGTATAATCATACGTAGTACAGTTTGAAAATATATGATAAATTGGTATATTCACAGCAAGGGGGGGAGGGGGAAAAAAAACGTAAAAACGAAAAACAGAAACTCATCGTACACAATAGTCATGAATATGATTTAAGGCCACTTCTCCTCTGTATACCTCTTCCCCTCTTTAGCAAACGATTCGAAGACGTGGGATCAAAAAAAGAAGTGAAAGAAAAAAATCAAGACTTCTATGCTTTCATGCTTGAACGGAATGAATAATTGTTGAATTCGTACCGTGTCGCGTGTGTATACTATGTATGAATTCCAATTTCATGAGTAGGTTTGAAATTTGAATGATTTTGATCTCGATGAAGAGAAAAAATATTGAATTCGCGCAGAAATGAATTCTCACCATTTGAATACTTTTCATTATACTTATTTATTTATTTTAATGACCAAATTCAGAATTGAGATCGTTGAGAGATTATATATTGTCGCGTTATATTTCTCTGCAGAAGAAAATAATTGTAATAAATAGCAAAAAAAAAAAAAAAAAAACAATAGAAAGAAAAATAAATACCAAAAATCTTCCTCGTTTGAATTCGTTCGTTTTGAATATCGTTGGATATCATTATTCCGAATTGAGATAAATTAATATAATATAGACGAAATATTTAACTAGCAGGTACTTCCTGCTTGTTATTAAGCACAACCGCATTTTCTGGTATCATTGGTGTCTGTTCTATGCATCGCCATAAGCCGTACGTTTTTCCTACTGTAGTTTGCCACAGTCTTAGTGTACCGTCTTCAGATCCACTAGCGTATAATTCACCGTCAGGAGAAAAACGTACGCAATGGACAGGACCGAAGTGACCTTTAAACGATTCTGCAATAAAAATGAGAATTTCTCAAAAAGGGTTCAATGAAAAAACCAGGTAAAATCTTTCCAACGATTTTAAATATATGTAGAGAACAAAGACATGGATATTTTTTAGCCCAGGTGATATTAGGCAATAGTGTTTCTTTACTGTATCGTTTTTTTATACCGAAACGTAAAGCGCAACGCTATAGATGAAGGGCAAAGTCAAGAACAGAATTACAATTCCTCACAAGCCGACCTTCGGCCAAAGACATTCAGACTCGTTACAAGTTACGACCTTAACTGGATGGAATTATTCTGCTGATCGGATCGCTGCACGACAGTAATTTACCATTCTTAAAAGATTCCTGAGTAGAGTAGGTAAAGTTGTGAGATGGCTAATGACTAATTACACTTTAAGAGTAGATAGACAATTAATTAGTAAATCAGAAATAGATCGTGAGAGACCTTAAGGTACGACGAGCTTTTAGTCATAATGGAAAAATCCATTCTTTTCTAATTAGCAGCGATCTAATTTATTTCTAAATAATGTTTCATGAGAATATCAGATACTAGATAAACCGTGATCATGAATTCTGTAAATCATGTGCGAAACTGAAAATTGAAGTAAAACGAAACTGTATTAGGAATGAAAGAGATAACGTACCTATTTCCGCTCCAGTACTGTAGTCGAATTTGTACATTTTAAGATCTTCACCTCCGCAAACAAAGATGCTGCAGTCAGGATGTAAACTGGCACTGTTTACTTGAGTAGGAACGTTGAATTCACGGATCTTTGTTAATCTGAGAAAAAAAATCGATGATTGTATGATGGAACCCTGAAAAAGCTAGAAGCTAATACTGACTTTGAATTGTTATTTACAAATTTCAAATAGTTTCGATTATGATATAAATTGAGTGAGAAAGTCAGCAAAGATGCAAAAATTACGGAGCAAAACAGTTTCAACGAGTTTTAGAATTTTGCTCAATCGATTTGTATACATAATCTATCGAATGAAACTTATAAAGGTGGAAAAACAAAAATCAAGAATGACTCCAAGAATTGTTACTCTTTTTTCATAATACCTTGCAACTGTCTGTGAATTATTATTATTGATTGCCTGTTACTTTTCATCTGTCAAGAGATAAAAAATAATCGTACGAAAGAGCAAGTAAATAAATTAGTATGTATGAAGTATCTACTTCCTTCTAGGCCATGGCTCTTTTAAGTCAGGGACAAATTGAATCAGGAAGTAAAACAGGGTTCATTATTTGAAAGTAAAACTGTTCATTCAGACCTTCTACATCCCTAGATGGCTGATATCTTTTATCATAAATTAAATACCTATCTATTTATGTCTTGCTCTCTCTGTGGCCTTTGTTACATGCATTGTTGATCCAGCGCAGTGAAAGTGTATGACAAGAAATCAGAAAAACGTAAGTTTATTCGTTTCTTTTGCAAAGAAACAAGAAAAAGCTGAGAGATCTAGATTTCATTGTTACATCGATCAACCTTCACGCAGCTCTTGATTCAAATCATTTAAAAATTACGTACAATGCATGTCTCAAGTTAATATTTGTACGCTTTTGTTCAGATAGTTTTGTAAAATAATGTTTTCTGTGTACAAAGATTGCTCTCTAACGTTTTAGTTCGAAAATTAAAGCTAGATATCTATGCCATAATTTTCAAGATTTCTAAAAATCGATGAATTTTATCCTATACATCACATGGAACAAAAAAAAAAAGAGATAAGAGAAGAATACTCACTCTTTGCTATCCCAGAATGTAACGACATTGGCATGTGTTGTAGTAATAACATTTCCATCCCTAGAAACTTCCATGGAGCTAGGTATAGCTGGAAAATCAAGTCTCTTCATTTCTTGTCCGCTATTTCTATCCCAAACTCTCAAAGTCTTGTCATCGGCACAGGTCACAAGAGCGGTATCATTTTTGAAAAATGTAACATGCCTGATGCCGCTTGTGTGTCCAGAAAATATCTGTGTGAAGACGATATCAACAATTTCAAATGCATACAATTCATTAATACAGTTACGCAGACCAATAATTATAACGGAAAGAAGTCGGAACCTACCTGAGGCGTAGCTTCAGGTTTATTCAGATCATAAATCTTCACAAGTTTTTCATTCGAACCAGTACAAAGATAATTAGAGTCCGTACTAAAGTTTACAGATTTAACAATGTGGTTGTGTTGAAACGAGTGAATTTCTTCGCCTTTTATCGCGTCCCATACTTTTGCGTTAAAATCTGCTGCGCCTGTCGCCGCTCTAGTGGCCTGCGGGTTTAAAGCCACACCCCACACTGCCCCTTTATGCCCCTCAAACGTTCCTATCCAATCTCCGGTATCGCCCTGCCTCAACATCGGCTTTCCATCTAATTAAAAACGAGTATTCAATTTTCATCGTTTCTTTTTTCTTTTTCCTGAAACTACGATGTTCGTACTGTTCATTTGTTAGTTGTGTTTCCCTGAATATGAAAAATTGACTTCTGGTTATATGCCGCCGAGCGATGGTCGAGCATTTCTAAGGTTTGGTTCGGGGTCAGACACCGTAGATGTGAGGGATGATCTTCGATTCAGATATTAGAAAGTGTGCTGTGTGTGGGTGTAGTTTTTTTTGTTCAGTTTTTTTTTCTCAGGTAGCTGAGCGAATCGAAAGTTCAGTAGCAGTGTAAATGAATGAATTGGATTTTTGCACCCGTTTCCATATCACGCACATTGATAAATCTCAGTTTGTAGATACGTAGTGATATGTACCTGAACGTATGCACGTCGGTATCTACGTATGTATAGTTTACGTTTATATTGTACATACAATACAAAACGAGACACGGGGCCTTGGATAATGTTGAAAACCAGGCCAAGGCGAACGAGAATCGAATGTAATCGAAGTGTAAACGTCGATAAAAATTGCGTGGAGAGAGAGAAGAGAAGTGAAGTGAAGAGAAAAGAAGAGAGAAGAAAATGAATGAAGGGAAAAAATAAATGAATAGATATAGAAAAGGGCGAAATTTAAATAAGGAAGAAGAAGAGGTTGAAGCATGTATCTTGTTTGTCTTTATCAAATGATCGATGTGTATCAATTCTTATGTACGAACATGAGAATAAACATTCAACATTCAACATTAAACATCAAACATACCTTTACATGCCGAAATGAGATAATAGCCAGATTCTGTAACGTCGGAAAATGCGAGATGAACGACGGGTCTTGTGTGACCGCTACACGTTAGCGGTGTCTGCCTCAAATTCGCCATTATTTATTTTACAATGATATTGTATTGGTGAACAAACTAGTAAGATTTAGACCACCGATGATAGAATAATTGATAACGAATTCCGTTGTTGCTGTTATCCTTGTTGTGTTGTTGTTGTTGTTATTTCTTTTGGCGTTGTTGGTGTGTGATATCAATTTTGCGGACAGCGGCTATCGCACACTGCTGCACGACACAACCAACGTCTCTCGCTACTTCACTGCAGCAGCTTACTACAGCTTACTACTGCGATATGCGTAGGAATGTAACACTCAAAGTAACACTATTGTATATTTTTGTTCAATTTTCATCACCACACTCGTCAACTATCGACGCGCTACTGGAAGCAACGCTGGAAGTCTGAGAAACCGACCTGAAGCCAAGTTCATACAGGAAATGGCTGCCGCGACACGAATGACGCGCGGCGGCCATGAAATAGCGCCACTACCGCGATATTATATATTATACGCTACACTTTCCAAATACAAATATCATACCATTTATTTAATTTTTTAATCGCTCGTTCTAATCGTCAAGTATATTGTTCCTGTATTCTTTGTCTATTCATTTTTTTATTGTTTCCAATTAGTCGAATAAAGATCAACTGATTGTTACGACAAATTTGAATAATTCCAAGGCGAACTTGAACTACTATACATATTTCTAGTTCTTCAGTTTCTCTGATCGAATGGGTATTTTGACGCAATATCACTTACATGGTCGTTTTCCCGATACCGTTATCCTATTATTGTCGAAAACCAGAATCGTGATACTTCTGCATAATTAATACTAGACGATTCGAAAATATGTACGAGGCGATCGATCGCTGCGCCTGGACGCAGGCAACCGGAAACACATTGATGTATCGCGAGTAACGTACTACCTGTAGATAATTTTTGTTCATTCTTCGATCACATGACAATCGAGTTCTTTCAACAGTTCTTAATCTTTCTTAATACGGAGTACTGTTTGAAAAATTGATTGTCTTTGCAATTATAACATTCTATCGAAGAATAATTTGACTCCGGATTCTCTGTAATATTGTGAATATATTGATTCGTTATGTTCTACAACTCTACAGAATTTGAATGGCAATATCAAACAAAGTCAGGCAAAAGATTCAAACAGATTATACATTGCAGACCTTGGTAGGCTTTGGTCGAGTATACCTAGGTATAAGTGAGTGGTTATGATATGCGGAGCAAGTTCTCCAAAGACAACAATTATAGCGGATATACTGCGTATGGTATATCATACCTGACATTATGTGGAATAATATCAATTTCAAACCTATGTATGTTACAAACAACTGCGAAAAGCTCAATGCTCAATCAGAATTCGTGAACTATTCATTAGAGATCAGAAACTGCCTTGAAAGTTTGATCGGAAATAAAAAAAAGTATCGTTTTCATACGAGTTGATAATGTAACTATCGCGTGGCTTCAAAAATATGCTAATATTACGCTAATGATTTTTTCAAGTGTTTCCGATGTTACGAGGAGCAATATGAGGACACCGTTTTCGAGTGAAAACGACTTTAATTTGAATGGCGCGAGGAAATTACGGTGACATTGATATCCCGGCTGTGAAGAATGGTCTTCATTTCGAAGGCAGGGAACTTTATTTGCTATAAATTAGACAAGAAATGAACCGAGTTTCGGGGTTATTTGAGAAATAAATTAAACGAATGTACTTCGTACACACGCGGAGGAATTTCAGAAATTTATATAATACCTACGTCATCCATTCCTCGATCTGGGCGAGCCCATTTCATTGGTTATTGGACATGTATTAACGGAAGCGGATATATGATTGATCATTTGTTGTCACCTGTTTACTTATTTGTTTTTTTCCCTGTATAAAACAACTTCATGATCCTTCATACTCGATAGATCATCATGGCTCGAGGTGCTTTTAATTAATATAATTGCAGAGCTTATTTCGCTCATCGATCATTTTGTTTTTACTATAATACCTATATATCCTGTATTCGTTGCTCAATCTCAAATCGCACGAGCGACAACGAGACAAATGATACGTTTTTACCATTTTGAAAAAAAAAATTCGCGCCTCGGTAAGTACATAACGATTAATTGAAAGGAGCAATTAAAATAAGCATCAGAACGAACAACAGAGACGACCTCTAATTAGTATTTTTATAGAGCATAATGACACGTGACTGAAAGCCACTCGTACGTGTCTAATATTCCTCGTGATAATTATATCGCGTTATCCCGATTTGACAGATTAATTGCCATTGCGGCGAAGTGAAGGAAGCAGGTAATTGCCTGAGTATACGAGATGTGTTTAGCGGCACGTTTGTCGCGAACAGACAAATTTCTCGATAGATTCTTCATCAATTGAAATTCGATTTTTATCGACCTCGTTACAGCTGTCACGTACGTACTACATGCATACATGCATACTGTGCACAATAATCTTTCTAAATGTTCTTCGCTTTTTAGCGATTGGCGAATAAATGGCGTTCAACAGTTCGATAAAAATAAATATTTGAGCTGGAAAATGAAATTAAATATGAAGAATAATTCCGTTACGCCTTTTCCCCGCGACGTCGTTGGAGTAACAATATTTTCTTTCGTGAAAATCTTAGCGAGAGAATACTAGAAATGGTATAACCAACCTCACAGAGGAGGAAAAAAGGAGAAGAAAAAAATTTGTAAAATGTGTTAAGAGGTTGGCATAAGGCGGCGACGACGTCGTCGCTACACTTTTCAAATTTAATTAATTCTCATCTCGTAAAAATGTCGCAGGTAATGAAAAAGAAAAAAATTGCAGAAAAAAACGTATTGGACTTAGAAATTAAATTGCAAACTCTCGCTAGCTGAAATGAAAAGCTTAGACGTACTGCATATGTATATTTATATATACTGTGTATACTATATGCATACATGGGATTAACTCGGTGAGTTTATATTCACGTCTTGACGTTTATAGGTATACAAAATATAAACGAAACTTTATAAGTTTCTGACGCATAGTCGTCAAGTTGTGTCAGCCAGGGTATTCAAGCTATACATAGCAAGCTCAAAGGTCAAAATAATATCATGATCGAGGATTTCTACGATCCGAATGAACAGTTTAGCGAACTATATCTACATTTATGCATATCTCAGTAAGCTAGAGTGAAACAATCGTCGTTCCACAATAGTCGATTCAATTTTCAAAATTAAAACCTCAACGAGAACAACGATCCTGGCGCGGGTGAGTAATCGCTAGAACTGACAAACTTTTGCCCGGTTTAACTTGATCCCGAAAAAAGTAACGCGGTCGGTTATTCTCGTGCCAGATTCCTGCAGAATGATATCCTTCCTCCGCAACGATTCGGTCTCGTTGTTTTCAAAGATATATCTCCGTTCAAAAGCTTTTCTCCCAACTCTTTGAATGATCGTGTGATATTTTACTTCTATACTATTTTCAATAGCATGTAATTGGTGTCTTAGAATTTTGTTGATATGTACTATCAATTTCCTGACAAGAAACAAAAACCCAGGATCTCGAATCAAGTTTCTCTTTTTGTTTTCGAAAAACCTCGGATCCTTGAGAATTTTCGAATTGTTTGAATACGTACGCAACAGCACATATGTATGCGATGTTTCGATAAGGAAAAATAGAGGTTGAAAATTGTTACCGCCCTAAACTAAGGGCGCAGAAAGCGTCTGCGCGTAAGTTAGTCACGTGATTCCGCAGAGGAGAATCGGTGGCGCAAACCAAAAACTGAGCTTTCGTTTCCTCAGTCGGTTCCGGACTCGCGCCAGGGGATTCTGTCCAACCCCAACAAGGAGGCTTTTTTGAATTAACGCGCAACTTAATCTCGGGACCGAAAGTTTCGTGGCTCGTGGCAATTGTTTGTTGAAAATTTTCTAAAAACCATTCCAAACGTTCCGTGGTATTCGAATAATATAAAAGAGACTATCTTTCAAACTTATAGTACTGGATACAAGATTCGAAAACAGTGCGGCACTGTTTAGACTTTGTTTCACTTGTGGCTCGGAGAAGATACTTTCGAAAGACAGTGTACAGCTGATAACAAACATCTCGCTTAAAGTTGTGCTCGGGAATCATTGAGCTCGCAATTAGATTGTACAAAAAAGATATTGACCATTTCACGATTCGTCGCATTCGTTTAACTGAGACATATAAAGTGAAAGAATGAAAACAGTCATATTACTAACTCTGGCGAGCTTCGTATGCAGTGGTTGCTACGGAGGTAAGTTCATATCTCGCTATCGGAGAACCGAAAACTGCATTTCGCTTACTTTCCAAATGAAAATAAAATAATAATGGAATCACGAAGTGTGACATTTTCTGGAGCTTCGTTCGTAGACGTGTCAAAATAATATTTTCCGTATTTCAATGCATGGTTAACATTTATATAATTCCAATACATCTATTAGCCCCATTTGATATATATTCACCCGCGCAAACATTTCCGCAACACGGTGTTATAGTTACGGCAACTCAAACTTCGATACGCGGTACAGCCGTATCAATATTGGTGATAAAGTTAGCATTTTCTGTAGCGGTATAACTGATCGTAGAGGAAATTATTTGAAAACCGTCGTTTGAAAGCACAAGCGTTCATTAAAGACATCCGATGCAGACCCTCGACGCGCTTTATTCTCTCCACGTTAATGTATGCATGTATAATATGTTATACTACGTCAGCTTGCATTAATTTTCAGCATCGTCAGTCGGCGAAATACGTCATCACGTGCCCCAGATATTTTCATATTCTGAAATATTACATTTTTTTTTTTGAATTTTTTTTGTTCGTCTCTAATTTTTCCAATAATTTTGTTCGTTTATACTTATGTGTACGATTTATCGTCAACCTTCCAATTCGTATACATATAGTTCGATTGATTAATTTTATCCCTTATCTTGTTATTCGTATTTGAATCTCGTAGACAGAATTTACTTGCAAAGTTTATCCAGTTACAAGGTTTATACTTGAGTATACAGTCGTTAAACTGCAGGCTGCAGTTCTGCCTTGATCCTCCCTATTACAGAACATTCTTTTTCACAGAGAATGTTTAAAACAATCTTTTCTACTGCCGCGGAATAAAAAAGTGATGGTATGATGGAGGAAGCGAAGGAGGAGGAGAAAAAGGGGGAGAAGGAAAAGGAGAGTATAAATTGGATGTGATATAACGTGTATGCCTCTACACAGGTATATAATATTGGCGGTTCTACCGAAGTAACCATTTTTCAGGCTGGAAAAATGAAACGAACAAAAATTATTCAATTTTACTGAAAGATCGCCAGATCAGTTTCAGATAAAATTGAATCTATGATTTTTAGGGGTCGACGTCAAGCACGGAAAGGAACCGATTAACACGATTTTCTTTTTAAATCTGCGTTTAGATTTTCTTCTAAATATGATTTTCACTGATTCGTTCTGCAAAGAAAAAAAATCGATGGAATTGTACGTATTATAAGAATTGGACGAGTATGGGCACGTAAAATAATTATTTTCGGAAAATCACCCATGCACGCATACATCCGGGTATATACTGTATATCCCTGTACATATCATGAGGCGTAAGATTCCACAAGGTTCCTTCAGTATACGCGAATGGCAGCTGTCGCGATCAAAGAATCTCTTTTTAGAATAAAAATATACAGTTTATGAAATGGATAAGTGAATTTTGATCATTTTTCGACGATCGCTATTTTTTTTTTTTTTTTGCTATCTTTTGCTTTTCGTTAATATTCGACGCGAGAGATAATTGGTTATACACGGTTATATAATAAACTGGAACACAGAATTTCACGGGGATTAGTACGATGGACGAAGGTTCCGTGCTCGGTGAAAAAGACAAATTTTCAAAGCGATGGATTACCGCATCAGTTCAATGTGCGTCTTGTAGTACAGCTCTGAAATAATCGCTAATTGAACATGCGAAACGTTTCAAAGGCGAATTTTCCCCCGCATCATCACTGAATTTTAACTTTCCCTTCTACTCCGTTTATAGAGATAACCGTGAGGTTGAAGACTGCGCGGTCGCATATGTATGAAAAACTAGTGCAAGTTTTTCCATACGAAAGCATTTGTATATTTTCAACTGATTGTGAAGTCAATTCCGCTGGAGAACCGCACTAGTGCTCGCGTATTATCCAATCGAACGTTCGTATACCGACGATGAGTAAAAAATTGTATGCCTACTAATCGGCATCAAATTTTCAAAAAATTCCCAAATTTGTGGATATTTTTTTATTTTTTATGTTTCTCATTTTAGCAACCATTCATCGCGTTTTTCAGGTAGGTATATATATCTTTCAGGTATATCACTTTTTCTTTCGTTTTCTCCAACATGTAAAGAGCTGTGCGAAAAGTTCCGAGCGATTAACGATTAATGAAAAAAATAACAGAAGAGGAATAGAATAAAAAGGAAAAGAAATTTGAAATCGAAATTTACAGATGTCGCAAGATTTTTACCGCGGTCATCCGTTGATTCCAACGCTCGTGCATGTAATGAAAGAAAAACAAACTGTCCGTAAGTTAAGTACCGCACGAAATATCTGTAGGTTTTTGGGTAATTATTTTTTGAAATCGATATTATTGTCGATATAGTGTATAGAAGGACTAATAACGATTCAACGTATCTACGCCTCTTTTACCGCTGTCACAATTTCATCAATTATTCATTCCAAGTCATTCGACTTTCGTCGAAAATATACCAGCTACTCTCATTCCATTTGAATTTTTTCCCATTTCGAACGACGGCATGATATACAGAAGTAAATTACCTGCGCCGATTTCATATTTCCTCTCTTATCGATTATTATTATTGTTATTATTATTATTTATTATCATCGTTATATTTCTATACTGTATACAGGTACATGTACATACGTAGCATGTATATTTGTATGGCCCTCGAAGAATTATCACCTTTCTGAAAAAACAAATTGAATATCCCGTCCGGCATTTTGACGTATAAATGCAAAATGGGAGTGACATGTATGTATACCTATATACATACGTACGTACGTACGTACTAGCTATAATGCCTGCGATCGTGCAGACGCGTGAAGGCGATTTGGGAATTGAATTGGAGCACCGAAGGTAGATAGGTATTTGTACGAGGGTGGAAAGGGTGACGGTGACGGCGTGAGGACGGTAGGTAATAGCCATCTGCAGGTTTATCAAATGAATGTCTCTCATCTCTCGATTACGTCCATTCAATTAAAACGGTTTCCGATATTCACTCGCGTTGATGTTCGATTGTTCGCTAATTTTCCATCTCCATTCGTTTAACGCCTGCGGTGAAAATTGCAAACTTCGTTTAACGTTGAGTTATACGATACGATCGAGCTCCCGTTCCCGCTCCCGCGACACCACCGTGGTACTCCCTCAACCAACCCCCGGTAAAACTTTTACTTCTAGTCATTTTAACACCGCGTAACAGCGGCGGGTTGATGGTCCGCGAATCCAGCAGTAAAAATTCAAATTTCAAACCCAAACTCTCAAGTAACAATCGAGCGAACGGCTCTCGCATTGTGTTGAAAAGTGAAAGCTGGCTCACTTTTAACCCATTTGCGATAAACACTCTCGAAAAGCTCCCCCCCCCCCCCCCCCCCCGCCGCGACGACGCGCGGGACGTGTTCTATTCTTTGTCTTCAAAGTATGAGTGTAACAGTCGTTAGAAGTGCTTCGTGCTCGCAAGCTCCCCCGCAGACACGCGTACTGCCCCCCCCCCCCCTCTCACCCCCGCCACCGCGCTCCGCTATACGCATCGAAAGAAAATTCAAAGGGACATTCGAGTTTCGGAGAGTATAATGCTGCGCATTCAAATTATCCACAACCTAAAGTATTTCTGCTGTATTAAATGCGCGCGTACTGCAGTACACTGTGCACTGCACAGTACCAACTGGAATCTAAAAACGTGGAAAAGAATGAAGGAACGCAACGAAAAAAAACGAAAAAAAACCCCCCCAACTCATTTCTAACCATGTGCATCGAAAGGCGGAGTTGAAAGGATTCGTGAAGGACGAGAGTGACAGGGGGGGGGGGGGGGGGGGGGGGCAATGAAATTGGAAAAAATTGGAACGTCGATGAAAATTGCGTCCCTCGTGGAACTCCCCTCGCAGCCGTCACTTTCTTGATTTCCAATTTATACATCGCCATTCGCTTGCCTAAGTGAAAAGTTCAACTTTACGTCCGTTAAACGGTCCTTGGGCAGTTTTAAATGTTAAGAGGTGCCTAGCGCCCCCCGACGCCGTCGACCCCCGCGTCCTCGGTGAAGCACTCAAGGAATCAGGTCGCTTTAAAGTCACTCTTAAAGTTCACCAGATCCGATGGAAGGACTTTGGCGAGCCATTGAGCTATAGGTATATACATGGCAGTATATAGATGGCAGGAAATGTTGAGCGTGCTGTTACAACGAGTTGAAACCACTTTTCTCCTACTTCTTTTCTTACTCCCGTATAATATTCTTCTCATATACCCATGTACGCAAGATTAGGGCAATCGGCTCTTTCACCGAAACGTGTCGTTCTCAAGGAGAACCTCGATGAGAAAATACCTAACTGGACAGATAAGCGCGCGTGTACTAATGGATCTTGACTTTCTACTACGTTTTTGGTATTATACCTATGTATGTACGAAAAATTCCGAGCAATCTGGCTCGCCCCATCGCCAAAAATTGTTACAATCCATCGCGATCGCGATCTTGGAGAGGTACAAAACACCGAAATAATTTTCCTCTTTATTATACCATGAGAATAAAGAATCGCGGAATAGCTGGGATTCTGCAGACTAGTTTTTGCCCTCGTTCCCGGTTATTATGTGTGGGTACCTATACCTAGTGAAAATAAGACCAATTCCGTAGCCGGTCTCTGAAATATCTGGTTGTTTTAAGACCATGGCAATCCTCGAAGTGCTCAAGACGTAGTCGGATATTTCGGAAGATGAATTGGCAGGCTTGAGAGTTGATAAGTTTCGTGCTATATATACATGTGGCATATGTATACATACATGTATACATACACATAGAGCCAGAGCCAGCTACTTTGTATTATGAACTAGAACGGAGTGGGAACACTGCGCTGTCTGCGATATATTGTTGTGAAGACAATGCGAATATTATAACTTTGCAACAATAAACGCGTCAGGTTTCCGCAGCTGCACAACTGCTAGAGGAGAACTTGTGGATATTCGGTGATACAGGGATGAGTAGACCTCGAGTTCCCCGTTTAAGCCTTGAGGTTTATGGTTATGAGCCGATCACTCCAAAAGCGCAAATCCTTAATGCCTAATCCCAGGACTTTTGAATAATATATATATACCCGCGGTGTCTAGAGCCTCTATAGAGGTGAAAATCTCGTCGCGAACGCGAAGGCAATAAAGCTTTTCGGCTTCAGGGATCTGAAATCAAAACGTGAGACGTTCGGGAAACTAGAGGTATGAAATATCGCGCGGACGTGATTATATTGAAATAAAACCTCCCATGTTTCTTCCTTCCCTTCCGTTTCTCTCTTCTTTCATGCCATGCTTTTTATTTCAACGACCATTACACGCAGCTTGACATTTTGCACTTGATTATATATAAATTGTGAGAGAAGAATGTAATTCACGAGCGCGAGGGAGAAGAGCGAATCGCCCTTGTATTCTCATCTTTATTCCTTCCTTTATTTGCTTTTTATTTTTTAACTTCTGCTTCACGAATCATCAATTAACCTTTACTTTCACCACTTTTCCAACCTTTTCCCATTACCCATCTGCTCCACCCAGGTGGGTGGCATTTTTCAAGTTTCACGATACACATAGATATTGGACTACACCAACGTGCGGGAAAAATTGGTGTTAGGTACTTGGAATTATATTTTTCTTCGTCATTTTTGTACAATTTTTTGCTTGCCATCGGTGGCATTATATCTACTGCAGTTACGTTCTATTCTTGATCATCGTAATCATAATTGCTTTTGATTTATTATTATCAGAGCTGATGCACTTCCGGGTACATATATAAGTTTTAAGTTTCAGACTTTGCCGCGGTACAGGTAGATGTATGTATGTATGTATGTATGTATGTATGTACGTCAATGTCGTTATAGCAAAGTTGTAACAAGATTACCGTTTACGAAGTTCGTTTCCTTCGTGTACAAGCCACAGTAGAAAAAAGAAGATGGTCGGGCAAGTTTTCGGATGATCTTTTTACCGTATTAAACATGAAAATCTCGAACTTTATCAAAGCTAAAAGGATCTCACAATCGAAGATAGAAGAAACACGTCGATGCATCTACGTATCGGTGTGACCGTAGAGCTTGACCGAACTTGTAACCGCAAACTTTCATTGAATTCATTTTCAAACGCTCTTGCAAGCCCAACCATTTTCTGTACAATATACAATACAATACAAGTAGGTATTATGCATACATTCGCGTAGCCCCGTATTCACGCGAGAAGTCGATAAAGATTTTCTTCCATGTGTTTTCTGTACCCTGTTATACTATATACAGCTATATATACTATAAGAATACCGTTTTCATTCCCTTTTACTTCTCCTCGTCTTCTTATTCTCATTCCTTTTCTCGCGCGAATTTGCAGATACGTTTACTTCACCGCGTTACGAGGAAAACGTCAGTGTCGAAAATTTATGGAACCACGGAGACGAGTTACATACATAGGTGTATATATACAGGTACATACACGCATCCATATTTGCCTATATAAGCATTACTCAATCGAGCATAAAGCTCGGAGATCTTCGATTTTGCTTTTTGACGTATAGTACCTGCGTACATACATGCCGTCAGCCGCCACCCTTTTCTCCAGAGAATCGAGTAGCCGAGATTTGAAAGCAGTAAACGTTAATCAATACCGCACAGTATGATTTTCTCGCTACGTCGAATTGCCGACTCCGTAGAGACGCGGAGAGAATTATAACGAGGAAAATGCACGGCGGAGGATGCACCCCGGAAAAGTATTTCTTCTTCTTTTGTTTTTCCCATCCCATCCCTTTTTTTTTTTTTTTTTTTTTTTCTTTCTTCTCTTTCTCATCTTCCCTTTTGTCGCACGGCGTAACTACGTCCTGGAGACGGGCGATAACTTTGTGAGAAGAGAGGTCAAGTTACCTGGACCATTTGTTTCAAGAACGTGGACACACCATGGACGCAGTACGGGTTCGTTTTAAGATTGACCTAAATAAATGGGGTTCCCTTGGTTTAAGGGTAATTTAATGGGTGAGAAGGCAGCGCAGTATAGAGTTGAAGTAATTTATCTTTTAGCTATACGTCTATATACACTACAGCTTCTTCCCTTGCTCTACGGGAGTGTAGCCTGTATAGCTGTTGGTGTTTCGGTCGTTTTACTCGTTTCACACGAAGAAGTGCCCACGACGCTACCACTGGCTAGCCAATAAACGGGGCTGAACGAAATTCGTGAAATATCAAACCAATCCGTTACTGCAGACGCGTTATTACCTATACCGCCATCGAGGTACAGGATATACGCGGATGCATCTAGAGAAAACTAGCAATGGGGACCAATTTTTCGATTCACTACATACGTATCGATCGGTGACGGAAAGATAATTTCAGTAATATCAGCTGCCGGGAAATATAATATAGAAGAAATCTGGAGAGTAACAACAACGTAGGTACTATATATTTTCCCGTATAAACGTTATCAAACATTCTCAGAGTCGTGGGCTGCTCCCCGCGCATGGATCGTTTCGTGGGGTAGAATAAATCTTAGAAATCCACATGACGGATGAAAATAAAAACAAAGAGAAACTTTTCTGTTTCATTGATTTTTTTCTTCGCCTATACCGCGAGCTCGTGTGTAGCATGCGGTTATACCTATATATCCGTCTTATACGGTTGGATTCAGCCCGCACACCCTGCGGGGAACACCAGAATTTACGAAACCCATAATACTATAGGTATACATGTCTTTTCTCCGTTGACGGCTGTACTACACAAGCAATATGTACCGTAGACATACGGTGCGGTGCGTATACGTCCGGGTTTGGTTTATGCCGCGTGCGTGTAGCCGAAAAATATATAAACGTATTACACGTATAGAGCTGTATATAATATATAATACGTAGACATGTGGCCGAGTGCCAAGGTTCGCGAAGATCATGCGAGTTAACCGCCAAAGTTGCGGGACTGTTGTAGATATTGCGTACACATAGGTATACGTATAACATACGTACGTACATACTACGTATACAAGCGGTGGAACAACTTGTATATGATATCGCCTGTTGCCGCGAACATTTAGTCTTATAGAACGCAGGAACTCAGTGTATTGAACCGTTTTTTCCTCCACGGTGGGAGGTACGATAACGAATATAATAATGATGACAATGATGATGATAACAAGAAGGGAAGAATAGAATCATCGCGCACTGCAGAGGCGGTGAAATATTACAGCCTGTATACACCTACCTACCTACGTGGAGCATTATTTGTGAATAAGGTATTTTTGTAAAACCTGTAATTCGGATTTCCCCTAGCTTCTTTATTTTTCTCGTCAGAAAGGATCATTAATCACTTTTATTCTCCATCAAACTCGTATTCTGTTACGGTAAGGGTCGATTCGGCGAGGAGCGAGTAAAAAATAGGAAAGAATTTGTTCAGTTTGTAACGCGAGAAAGTTAATAATTCACTTTTATTTAACCGGAATATTTCATGACGAGAATTTCGAGGAATGCCGCACTTTCATAGCTGAGGAACAGAAATTTTCAACCAACGAGCCTTCCACTTCTCGCCGAGGCTTCACAATAGTACCTATATTGTTTGACAAGGGACGAAGGTTGACGATTATCGCGACGAGCATGATGCTTGCACCGTTTCAATTAGCGAATCTGTCGATCGTCATCGAATTTTTCCTCACCAAATTTTTTCTCCGACCTATGAGTCTCGGAGACGGATCACCAGTGATATATTTGTGAATAATAACGAGACACGGAAATTCAAATCTTGTGAAAAAATTCGCGGCAAGCTTTTACGCGATAGGAACATGAGAACCAACGTGCACGCGAAAATAAATCGACCATCAAGTCCGGCATGGTGAGGACTCTCTAGGTTCGCCGGGGAATGCTTCCCATATACGCGAGTGTATTTGGCAAGTGAGTATACGCATGTACGTACACACTATTGTACTACAGTCAAATTTACATACGTAACATCGTAGTGGTGCCTCCTCCCTCGAAGCCCGTTCACGTATATACATGGCTATACCTATATACAGCAGATATTTATATACATGCGCGAAAACGGTTAGAGAGCCTCAAGAAACGCGGCGAAGGGTGGTGGCGGTGCGTAATCTGGAGGTGATACATAATGTATATTTCATGTGCTAGTATGGGTGTGTATCATGGATATGGATATGCAATATCGTTTCTTCTACCCCAAGAAATCGGATACCGATTTATATGGTAAACGTTATACAGAATATTAAATTCCGTCGGCCCGGCGAACCTACATATACCTCAAGCCATGTTAATAATACGCGTAGTTAGAGACGTACAAATTTACGGTATAATTGCAGTGACGGCGCTTTCCTCCCATACAGGAAGCGACATTATGCCTACTGTGTACATACATACGTACGCGGTGTTATAAACGATGGATAATAAGGGGGAACAACAGTGAAAGAGTTATTGCAAAGACGGATCTATCTCCAAATTGAATCGTCTTAACGAATCATAACCGATTGTTGTAACCTGCGTAGGTATATATGTAGGTATATATGTACATACATACGTACGCACAGGTTACGTCGTACAGATCTTTACCTTCGCGCGGCAACTCAACGATTCTATACTGCGAATTAATTAGCAACCACATCCTCTTCCCCCGTCTGCCCTGATCCTCCTCGTCGTCACAGACCCCTACTAGACCTAATTGGCATGGAGATGGAAATCATGAGGCAATAACGTCTCGTGTATCGCCTATCCCGCCCTCGAGCCCTAAAGATTTTGGACCGCGAAAGGTATACAACGTATCGGAACGAGCCCGAAGTTGGGATGAAGGTAATTCGTAAGCTCCTTGATAATTCCGTCTTCTGATATATCGCGCGATCCTCGTACCGGTATGCGCGTGTTGTGTGTGTGTACATTAGAATACATACATACTGAACATCAAATATTCCATGGATAACATCTCGGGCGAATAATATTACATCTAACGGTTTCAATTTTCGGACGATATATCACGGGGGTGGGGTTAACAGTGTACCGATTGTATTGTATCCGTCAACGAACGTTAGCGTACACGGGCTAGGCGAGCGGTATGAAGATAACCGTTAGGTATACGATCGTACAGTTTTCAACTTGTGGAAGGATACACCGAGAATAACAATAACGGGGATGATGATAGCTAGCGCGTAAACGAATTCGGACACTAAACGTTGTACCTCTTCTGATGGATGCTAGCAATCCATCACGCTGCGAGCCAGGCCGGGGGTTCGAGTGAAACGGATAGCGCGAGTTAAAAAGTGCAAAATTATTGCGGTTGTACGGCTGTAATCGTGTATTCACCCGGTATTATATTATGCAAACGCAGTGTAACATAGAGAAATGTGTTTACGCTCAGGGTCTCGGAGCGACCTCGGGAACAAAAGGGTCGCGGAAATACTACGCGGACGAGTAGTACGTACGTACCTATGTATGCACGGATAGGTATAACGTACGGGGCTGAAGTGGGTATTTCATTAGCGAAAATGTATGTAATGTTTACGTCGCCGGAGTTTCAACTCATTGTCAGGCGGATATTTACCACCCAAACAGCTTGGGCTGAATGAGAAAAAAGATTGAATATATATTTGCCAAATTGTCTTAACCTTGGATAGTTCACGCAACTGTAGCGTTCGCTGTAATATAGGTATATACGTGATGCGACGATAGCCTTCGAAGATCCATGATCTGTACTTGCGTTAAAGACCGCAAGGGCGTTGAGTTTAATCAAGTCCCTCAGCTGCGAGCCCCGTTCTCGACTCGTCTTTTAGTGTCTCTTGTATTCCTTGTGGCTATTGGGTTTACTCAAGCTTTAGCAATTACCTTAAAACGTGCTTGAGCCCGTCGCACAGCTCATTTTGTACACGATACCCTCGGTTTCGATCGGTTCTTGTATTAGCCGCAGTTGTGATTGGTTGATATCCTTTCATCTCGTTTGATGGCCAATCGTGAACGACCACCGCGCGTTCATTTGTTTTGCGGTCCCAACGCTATCCAATATCTGTTCAATCGATTTGTTGCCGCGCACTATATCGCTGCCACACCACACCGCTCTCCTGAATGATGCCAATGTCCTTTCGCCTAGACCACGATCCCAACCTCCCGTTCGTATGTAAGTCCGAGGATATAATTCCTCACTTTATACCGAGAAATTTGGAGTCTATAGAACCCGGCGATTCGATTCCTCCGTCCACGAAGTAAATAAGTTCTAATCAAATCAAGAAACAAATTGAATTTCTTTTCGGCGGATTTCTCCGAATCAAAAGTACCAAACAGCTAGTCTCGTGGACCTATACGCCATATGGCACAGAGTTAAGACGCAGGATTGTGTTCGTTAGTCCTTTGTTTGCTGCGACCAACATTGGGATCGTGAGCTTCTACCGACATTCCAAAACGGCCGAAACTCGCAGGCCGGTTCACCAATCAATTTCATAATCGTTATCACGAAAGAGGGAATATCGAGCGCGCCCGCGATCACTTAATATGGCTGGAGATCGGTCCACACGGTACACGGATCGTGCGGGCTGGCAAGATATTGAATACAATTCCCAAAAGATTTGCGTGGCTTCTGCAGCTTGTTATTATGAATAATATACAATACACGAGTGGGGAGGGGAACCCCCTCGAGTACATAAATATTTGTCCAACCCGTGACGATCCACGTTGTTTTACGTTCTTAATTCCGAGAATAAAGAACGAAAAAAAGGTTCGGGTCGATTACCCTGGAGATCGCGTGATTTCTTATGTATAATATACCCGCGAAAATGTTTGGTCTGAGAACAGAGAGCGGGGTGCAGGTTGGATGTTCGTGATGGAAAATATCAATGTGCGAGTTGAACTCGGGAAGGGGCGGAAGGAAGAATGAGAGAATGAAAGAAAAGGAGAAAAGGAGAAGAGGGGGAATGAGAATAGATTAAAAAAAACCTCTGAAATTGATAATTTATAATTCCAAGAGGTAATGTTTCATCAATATTTAGTACGCACCGCATTATGTATCAAGGTATCAAGGGCGAGTGGATGTACATGCAACGCACGCCTCACCCGTAGGTATAAGGTATACCTAGACGTACCTAGAGGGAATCGAATGAGGGGCGAAGGAGAAAGGAGAAGGAAAGCGGTACACAGGTGTTGCAGTAATTAGACCGCGAGTTAAGTGCCTTCTCGGGCCACCTACCTACACCGAAACCTCGGGCTGTACCAGAGAAGCGTAGAGGCTATACCTTTCCCCCCGGTATAAACCAACCCCTGAAATAAATAACGATTTCTTATTCCTCAAGGCTGCAGGTTGCGGGTCCAATGTAAGGCATAACGTACAATACCCGCGCCTCGCGACTAACCTCCTGGGATTTTAACGGTAATAACATTATAACCGGGGAGGGGGGATAAATAATATAAACGCGATGCACAATGGAATAGAGGATTATTTTACCGTATATCTGAGCTGTCGCGTGAATTCGCATTGAATCAAGCCGCAGCTGAAGAGTTTTCATTGATTTACTTCCAACTCTCTGCCGCAAAGATTATGCTCTGCAGTAATATTATTGATAGATTGTTAACGTATTTTTCCGTCTCATTTTAGGCGCATACGAGTGTATCGGACGCCTCGTGGCGGGACTCCGGTGAATTCAGGCAACTTTATAAAAATTAACGTATACTTTGGTACCGTGATATTATTTGCGCTGTTGAGTATAGCAATTGGCTATAAGCATACAAATATCGTGAGACGTAGGTGAGAAGTTATGAAAAAAGTGTTGTATCGACGATAGAAATGACGATATCCGGAGAGAGAGAGAGAGATTCACGATAAATTCAGTATCCATATGCAACGACTATTTGAAGAAAGAAAGACGAAGTTACAATTAGATTTTGTACGTTCGCGGAAATCGCAAAGATCTTCGGAATCGAATCTAAAAAACCTTATACGTAACGACAAAGGGAAAAAACTGAAATTCATTATATCACGCGAATCCCTCTTCAGTCCCAGAGGAATCTTGGAAATCCCATGAAAATCCGTTCGAAATCCTTGTGAAATCCGTAAAATCCGGAGTTGTAACGAAATTCCTAACTCTTCTGGTTTTCAGTAAAGAGAAAGTAAAGATAGACCGGAGTTACAGAGTGAGTACGCTGTAAGGTATAATTGTATAGGTGGTGCCCTCGTATACCTAAATTGCGTTCTGAATGATCAGTGTGGCTTGATTAAATTTCGCGGGGATTAATGAAAGCGCCCCCGCAGTAGTGGTCAGACAATGGCGCTGACGTAGCAATACCTGAAGTGATAAATTGTCGCCTCAAAATTATATTCGGTTTCAAATCAACAAGTCGGCTGTTTCCAGCCCCCAGACAAATAGCCTGCCGCCCCCTGAGCGCTCGTCGATGAACGAAGGGCCGCTCTGGCTTCAGCGATATGTACCTAGGCATATGTATGTATGTATTTACCATAGTAGCTGTGTATCGTATGCCAACGCGCGAAACATTCCGGCCTGCCAGAGTTTTGGCGGTACCTAGAACTGAAGTCGCGGGAAACGCAGACAAACGGGTAAACGTGTAAAAAACTAAAGGAAAAAACTGGACGAACCGCGAACTACCCGCGTGCTTAGAGAGAGAGAGGGGAAGGGAGACCGCGGATGAACCCTCAGGCCAACTGAAAACTTGTAATAAATGTATCTTAAGATTTATGAATTGTGGGTCTTTTTCCCTGAAGCACATTCATCATAAACTGTCACTTTTTTACTGTGACACTTGAATGTGCCGCCTGTGTATGACGGCACCGTATCGCTACGACGATGAGCTTTGGTGCCAAATAGGATTGAGAAGCACCCGAATTTAGATGCTCGAGGAATTTCGAATCTTATAGAAGAACGAGTAATTAGTTTCACCCCTCCCCGCCGTTGGAGGAGTAATTAAAATTAGATTACATCACGGAAAATGTGAAGAATCGATAGCACTGGATAAACGAAGTTGCAGTGAATTTTTAAGGTCAAGTAGAATCTATAATAGGCTCTTTCTTCGCCTATTTCTAGTCGATATCATGAGTTATCGTTCGTTATAATCTTCGGAACTCCGCGCTTGTATCACCTCCTGCATCTATTTATTTCTCTATCTTATCTATTCCCCGGATTTAGATTCCGTAAGTTTATTCCCTAATTAATTCGTTACTTCACTTTACTCTCTTGTCTTAAATTGTACCGCAAGAGCATTTTTAATTAGTCCTACTCAAGTGGCTCGCGAGGAAATTCTTTTAAAAACTCGTCGTCGTCGCCTTCAGATATACGATTTCATTTACATATCTGTATCTTGGGCTGCCGCACGCCTTCCTAGTAGTCGTGTCTATCTGGGTCAGACCAACTCGCTTTGCTTGGCTTTTATACACTATCGTGAGACCAACAGTTAAGTAGAAACAGTCAGCAAGTAGTAGCGTCATGTGGAGGAGTATCCATACGGCATAAATTCAAGCCGTAGTAGGTGTAGGCGGTCGTTCGCTTTCAAGTAGAAACGGCGAGTCCTCGTCAGACAACTCCGACGGGTTTAGCACTCCTCACGATTTTGTGACTAACGATATTACCGAGTACATCCAAGAATTTCTCTTTCTTAGCTGAATATTTAATTTTAACGAAGAACGACGCGATGTATAGGCATGATGAGGTACACCCGCCATTGCCGCGAGCCAAGAAAACAAAAGGGAAAGAAAGAAAAAAAGAAGAACATGTTTTAACTCATTTTTGGCTTTCGTGCTTTTACTTCGAACACAAAATTCGATGGATAGAGATCGATACAGTAGAAGAAACTTAATTTGTCTTAGAGAATGATATAGAGTAAAAAACACGGGTTGTTAGGTGCTGAAACTTTTTTTCTTTCGTTCGTCCGTATATACTGTAGGTATATACGTGCGTGAGTAACCACAAAGACGTTAACTAAGAGGCAAAGAAGAAAAGAGTTTTTCCTCTCTAAAATATCTCCGTTAGGGGATCGGTGAAATGTTTTGTGTAACTCATGTTTCTATTTTCTCCTGTCTTTTTGTTCAATGAACAGAACATATCATACCCGGAAATATCCCATGTGTGTACGAGTATACCTTATAGCTTATAGCTACCAACCCTGTTGCGTTGTTATCTCGAATTCAATGGCTGGAAGTGGCGAGGCAAGCTAAAAGGGTTTTGAGCCGATGCCCAGAGCATTTTGCGTTCCATTATTGTCCCCGTATTCTACCGAGTTTGGTAAACGTATAAGGTATAATTTTTCAGCTTATATCTATAATCCACAAATATCATAATCCCAGAAAATACCTGTGCCACTGAATTTCTTTTCGCGTTTTATGTTATATCAATTCATACGAGAACGGTTGCAATATGAGAGAGAAAAAACCATGAAGATAAAAAAAAATTCTATTGGGAGGACAAATCTATGGTCTTTTTATGCCACTTTTGCTGCTCTGAATAGTAATAAAAATTCTTTTTTCAAAACCCGTCTGTCATTTGGCCGTTATAAGCTCGTGAAACGCGAGCAAGCACATTTATTGATATTTCACGAGGTATATAGGCGGTGGAATTTTATTACGCGAGGGATTGTTGCGGCTCAAAGTGGCCACGATAAAGTTAAAATGAAATACAAAAGTAGGTATATAATATCCGCATACACACACGTGGTGCGGAGTAATATTTCAGCCCGCGAAGCCAGAGAATAATGTAAAACCTCCGTTGTTATACAAAATCTGATAAATTTCCGCCGAATCCAGATACAATGCAGATAGGCACTGCAGGTTTTCTTGTTGTAATTATGAACCGTATATATGACTCGTACGATGGGGTATATTACTTTAGTATACAATCCATTTTCTAGGGTAGTTCTTCTGTCGTATCGTGACTTATTTTCATTCCTATTTTATATAGGTTTTTGTTTCTCGTGACTGTGGCGGGTGGCACGATCTTGTGATATAATATAGAGGCTGAAGAGTTCCGGGCAACGGATAATTGAAATTAATTAAAACGCCGCAGGATATTTCGGAAAATAATATTCAATACCTCACAGGCCTTTTCTTCTCATCATTTATTATTTTCTTCTTCCTCGCCACTTATTTTATCTTCTCATATATCTCAAAGGCGAATACAGCTCCGGCATTTTATTGCACGATCTGCTTCGGTTTCATATTAACAAGATATCGTTACCTCGTTAGATTCGGTATATAGCTCATTAATTATCGTTTTATTTACTTTATAAAAAGACACGTCGAACGGTAGTCTAGGTGCGCGTACCTCCATTCCGTTTGGCTCTCATCCGCGATGCAAATTAAATTTTTCCTCTAGGCATTGCAGCAATCCGCGGGAGTTGTAGTACATAAACATATATACCTGGAATATATGTGTATACGTATGTATATAAAGAGCGGATTTGCAGTGACTCGTTCGGAAAAAAAAAATCGACGCGTTTGAAAGCCTCGGGCAGTGAACGATCGTCCGGGGTTCGGTATACATTCTGCATGCACACACGTGTGAGTATATATAGGTATACACACATGTTCGAATTCGTTATATTTTATGTGTGTGTATTTGCTACCCAACGATCTTTGCACAGGTCTGTCGTCGTCGTCGCCGTTTCACCGATAAAACGTCAAAGACGAATCATAAAGAGACGCGAACCGGCAGCTTGGTGAGGCTAGAGGCCTCCAAGGCAAATCCTACTTTACGCCCGCAATGCTCCACGAGCAGACATCAAATATAGCCTGGGAAAAACCGGCTTCCGAAGTAGGATCAGCGAGAGTGAAACTTGAAAAACGGAAAACGAAACTTTCCAGGTGAAGCGGCGAGAAGATTCGAGATAGAGAAAAGAAAAAAGAACATTCAATCGCATCCTTGGTATACTTTGAAAAAAAGGAGCAATTTTTTGTCCACATCTTCGAGACGGAATTTCCTTGAATGATTTTACAAAAGTATGCGGCTTCTTTTTTCCAAGTTATCAAATTTTCATACGAATGTATGACCGATTCAAATTGTTACTCGTATTTCCATGTACAAAAAATAACTCCACGTAGCTGACATAAGACACTTTGAAAATTGAGGAATATTGATCGAGGTAGAAAGCGGTGGAGAATTTATTTCAAGTGAGTATCGAAGTATGAGCAGATGGTTTTCGTTTCCACACAAACTGGGTCAAGCCATTGTCAAAACAATGCATCCCGAGAAAGAATACTGTCTCTGTAGAAATTTCCAATTTTCTCAAGCATACTTCAATAGTGGAAATCCACAGTGTGATAATAATAATAATCGTGACGGAACGGTTTTTCTTCGTTCTTCGGTATTGGGATATCTGCGAGTAGTATAATCTAATCAAGTAGAATTTCTCATGCGAAGGATTTAAGACCTCAAATACCCGATTCAAGGACTAAAAGGAAGTGGAAAAAAAACACTGGTGCCATTTGCCCTGTAATTTCTTTCCAGCTGTCCCTCCATCGTCGCGGTCGTCTGCACGAACGTCTCGGCGCTCCTCGCCAGTATAACTTGTGCAAAGTTATTCCGTACTTTCAAGAATAGTGGCGCGTATTATACCGCGTAGAACCAAAGTTTTCAACGTTGCAGTATTAGAGTGGCGAGATTCCACGGGTAGAGACAATTTTCTAGAAAAAAAAATCTTCTCCAAATCGCAGCATGTGCTGAGCGGATCTAGAATACATCTCTACGCGCGCGCGGTAATAGACACCCTTCAATTATTCAGCGGACAGCAAAGCGTCCTGTTTTTCGTATATTCCTTTACCCTAGTATGCTTTCGCATTCAACTACAATCCAGCGATACTGAATAAAACATCGAACGATATGAAATTAATTCATCAACTGAAAATATTTGAAAATTGCCAATACTTTCATTCAAACACAGATTGCGGGGTATTCTACTTTCCGAAAATTTCTCTAAAATGCAAACTGTGTCAAGGCTTCGGGTATACTTGGAGCGAATGATAAGGGTTGAGAAATGGTCAGGCCACTTTCTGCTCTTGGAGGGTTTCACTAATCTTATTGTTAACAGAAAGACCTGATCCCCGATTTTATCTACATACGTATCTGACAGCAACACTTCGTGATATATTTTTCTTTTTTTCTTTTTTCTTTTTCATTTTTTTTCCTTCATTTTTCCTTTTCAATCGGACTACTTTACGGATTTGAAAATCAGCTTCCTCGGGTCTTTTCAACCCCTGCATACAGTAGCTTTCCGAAAGAGGAGAGGAAAAAAAAAAAAAAAAAAACCGGTTTCTGGCAGTGAGTCAGGCATTCGAAAAGCACAATAGCAGGGAAAAAAAGATAAAAATTGCTGACTCTTGATTCCGTACCACTCACGACCTCCTACTTTTTTCAGCATAACACACATACACGAATACGATGTACGATGGTGCCTTATGCGTGACTCATGTTACACATTTCTATAGGTGTAGGTTGTTATACCTGTATATATTTATGTAAAAAGACTGGTTGCACAGCTGAACAATTCCTGCATGAATAAAACGGGGAAGATGAGAAAAAATCGATTAATCAATCGAACTTTCTCTGAGCACAAAAACGAGGCAGAACCGTTCGTGTGTTGGTTGCAGCGCGACGGTAAAAACTTACTCATGACTGTCCTGCACCTGGAGCACACAGAGACATGCATTGTCGGGAGCAAGGATCGATTCCCGTCGCCGGGCCAGCCGTACAGTCCGTTGCAGTCCCATATTCCCATTCCCGTCCTCATCCTCGAGACTTGCTATACGAACCGCGAGCCTGTCGGCGGCGTCGTCGTCGTGAGACTACTTTGCCAAGCTTATACCAAGGCTATACTCTCTAGTCTTATAGAACATTAGCATGGAAACTATACGGATAATAGTTTGAGCTTTGAGGCGCGGTGCGGTGTCGGGAGTATGAGTTCGAGGGGAAAGAAGAAGGGAAGGAGGAGGAGTTAGCTGCACTAGTTTCAACGCCCTAACGTCGTTACTCAGCCGAGATATAATAGTTCAATTGATACTTTGTCGCGAGGATTGAACGTGAGGAGATCTTTGCCAATGGAATATCCTTCGGATAAAGAGATATAAAGTGTGACCGGTCGCGTTTATCCGACGTGTTGAATTCAATTCAGAGAGCGCCTTGATTCATCGCTTAATTTTACACCCCGGGATTTTCTGTCGAAACGTATATAGTACCTACCCACTATATCAAGTTCATAAATCAATTTCACCACTATAACCGGTTTAATACACCTTAAGGGATCACGGTTACGGGGTTCTACGTCCAATTTCGTAATGAACCGAATTCCCTCTTCTCTTGAACCGCTTTTCATTCGGACCAGCTAGCATTTCGCATCATTTTTATCACGTTGATTACTCTTTCCAAATTTTAATTACAGATTCAGCTTCAATTTTCAATACCTACAGTTTATCCATCTCGTGTTTTTACTTCTTGATCCCTCGAAAATTCCTCGATCTAATTAGAGTACCTATTTTTCCGTAATCCGGTCAATAGAGCTCTCGAGTCATTCGGATAAGAGAATTGAAATTGCCAATTGGTGTTCTCTTGTCTTTAATGTTTTCTTCCATTTCATAAAAGCTCCGCGAAGCTGTATCTCTGCTCACAAAAACAAGGCTTCCCGAGTTTCAAACGAATTGTGAAAAATTGATAGAACTTCGTTGGGGAATGGTGGGGTCCATTTTTCCCCACTGTAGGTACCCTTCTCCAACGGCTAGCTGTATACCGTCGGAAATACGTATACAACGAAAGTTGGAAAAATAATGATTAATATAGATTTATGATACTTTGAGTTCGAAGTAAGACGTATGATAACGCGATATACTGACGCAGGACGCAGGACGCGGGACGCAGGACGCGGGACGCAGGACACGACGGGACCATGACAAATGATCGTAAATTCTAATCCTTACAAATGTTCGTAGCTAAAGGAAGGAAGGAGAAGAGACGCGAAGAGAAGAGAAGACAAGAACGTGCAGAGTATAATAGCTTTTATTTTTTTTCCCCCCCCCCCCCCCCCGCTTCTTATATATTACCGAGATATTTTTTGCCTCGATTAACCCACGCGCCGCGCCGCAGCTTGATATGCAAGCACGTTCGTTCCTCCCATTTACATTAGTTACCATTCGCAAGGATTTTCTTCACGCGCCTGTCAGACCATCTTTTTGCATTACACGCGTGTAATTTTAAAGCGGGTACTAGGACCAAAAATAATGATTCAGCTTCCACTTTTCCACTCTGTAAAGCTTTATAGTTTTCGAATTTCCCATAGCTTCGGTATACGTTTGGAGAAAACAAAATTATGAAACATAATGAAAAGCAACAAACGGATGGTGAGAATTTTTTGAAAAGAAAAAACCAAAAAAAAAAAAAAAGGCATGAAATCCCGTGGTAGTTTTCCTTTCGATTGCTTTTCGTCTGCTGTTGGCACTAAGCCTACCAGTATAGTCACTCGCAACTGCGAGTCTCGCGTATTTTCATTTCCGACTCACTCTTTGTTTCACTGTAGATCGAAAACACCGTTTCCCAGTTTTTCTTCCGAATAGCTTTACCTAATCCACGTTTATTCTGCAGACTTTACATTCAGTGCTTTCAACGACGCTATATTTCTCCCTTTCAACCCTCGCTCGCGTTTCATATGCCAAACATGCAAAAATTTTACACGTCCAACTGATATTACCGATGCAGTAATTACCTGGTACAATCTAGAGTCAAATGCGAGATATACTCCGCGAAATAATCGAGAAAAAAATGGTCTTTTTTGCATTGAAAATTACAACTTCTCTGTTCAAGCTCCAGCCAGTGTAACGGACGCTGTTCTCCTCGGTGAAGTCGATATAATGACAAACGAGGATGTCGAAATATCAACCGAAGAACCAGTGCCAAAAAAATGTAACTTTGGAGGAACGACCTACACCCACAGTCAAACGGTAAGTTTGCTAGATTTCTGGCGCAACGTTTTACCGTATAGTCTATTCGAACGAAAATTCACGTACCTACAACATGGATACCTAGCGGTTTCTCACGGAGAAGACACACGTAATGTGATCCTAAATTAACAATTATTAGCAATAAAATTGAAAATGGTATTTCAGCACGCGAAGTCAACATATTTTTTTGCTTCTTTATAAATTAAGTGTGTCAGAAAATTTGAACTAGGTATACAAGGTACGTACAAGATGCTAAAGTCCCGTAAGAAACTAAATGAGACAAAATTACAATTGAAGTGAATTGATCGAAGGATCAAGAGCAGGCTCTTGCTTGGAATGAATATTCTGAAACCTGTTAAATACAGGCAATACAAAATACAGGCTTGTCATTTTCTCTTCCGTCTCCCGCAGAACTTCCTCTCAAATGATCAAACGGGTTAGCAATCTTTCCTTGCCTTTCTCACGAATCGCTTTTTGGGCGGGTGAGCCAAGGGCGGGGCGGGAGGGGGGCTCAATTGGTACCTTAACGATTATCTCCCGAGGTCGACCCATCGCGTGTTTCTTATACTTTCCAGACTGGCTAAAACCAGGCAAAGGACCTTCGTACATAGGTATATAGGTATAAATGTGAGTTTTCCCCACTGCACTTCAAACAACGAGGGTGAACCACCACGCTGCAGGAGTTTGGTGCATAAAGACTGAATGTTTTATGCCGCTCCACTTTTTGTAACAAGAAGAAACTAACCCCCCCCCCCCCCCCCCCCCCCCCCCAATGTCTGTCTAGAATATCTCGACTCACAATGCAGCTATCCGTTCACGTATGTATGCATATAGGTACGTATGATGAATACCTACGTGTCTCGACTGTATACACTCATTACACGTATAGATTCGAGTTTTCATCGATATATCAGATTCATCAAACACTGATCATCTATATAATGTTTCAAATTTAGTCCCGCACGGATCTCGATTTTTGTTTCGTTGTTTCTACGGCATAACTGAATCTCAAGTTCACGCCCTGCATAATTCTGACCTAGGTATACAGAGTTTATTTTCAAATATATGTAGACATGTGTAATTAGAGACTCTGCAACGGCATTACAGTCGAGATGAATCTTTTGGGATTCTATACCCACTATAACGCGTAAGAGGTAGGATACCCAGCGTGTTGGATTGTGAGCATTGGGAAGCTGCAGTGTCGGTATTGGCTAGCATATTGCTAAAGATTTCCCTGTTTGCCAGCCGTATTCGTCTGTTGGTTAAAATTTCGCGCAAACGCCAGTGTTAGCAATCGAACACGCTGAGTATACAGTCTATAGGTATATCCCGTTAATGAATTCAATAAGAAATGTTGTAATGTGTAGCGTTATGAGTATACGAATGAGTACATATATGAGTACGTATGTATATGTATGTACATATACATCATAAGTGTGTATATTGTGTGCATTTAGTTGAGCGTTCCGAGTTATTTCTGAAAGCTCGTTGTCCCGCGTTGGAACGAACTATAAAAGATTGAATTTACGAAGATGTATATTCATTACTATATACGAAAGTCCGGAGCAACGAGCGAATGCAGTATAAAAGGGAAGTGCACTATGTCATAACGTGTAATTCACACACTATAAAACTAGTACCGCTACCAACAACTAGCGCCTACTATATTTCCGCGTCGCATCGCATCGTAATGGTGGCTGGGTATAGCGAGGAGTAACGAACGACGATAACGCGGCGAGCTTGAAGCTACGCCAAGTTTCTAAAAAGTACAATAATTTCAGCGACTCGACGAGAATCGCTTGAGCGGAGGCTTTAAAAACTTTTCACATAATTCTTGAGTTCATTGAAAATCCACCCCGGAGGACCGAAGCCGAGGCAAAACCTGCACTCAGAAATGCATTTCATACCACGATTAAATATTGTCCAAATTTCTGTCTCACGATTTCTCATTGCATTGACAAAACCTTATCCAGAGGCGATATACTCAAGTAAAAATTCCTACCCGGAGGTTGAAAGAGAATAAAATTAAAATTCATATTTATATTTCTATATACTGTGGGATATGATGGCGTTTCAGAAGGTTACGGGATTGTAAATCAGTACGGATACTTTAAACTCGATCGCTTATATTTATTTCATTGCCAGTTCCTTCGTCCACGCAGGTCTGGGGTCCTACTGCCATTATCTCTGATTGTCTCTAGCACAGGCACACACACGACACCACGCTATCATTCCACACGCAACGTGCTCTCGTATTTTACAATACCTATACCTATTATACCCAATGGAATTTTCAAATTGCGATAACATTGAAAAATATGTATATATCTATACCAAAGTATATATCATGGATTCCTGACGCACAAAGAATATACGATCACCAATTGTATACTATATATATTATTACACGTAACGAGTCTCTCTTGACTTTCCAATTCGTTGATTAATAATTCGAGCTCTCGACATCGGCTGGCTAATTGTTGGCATACATTAAATATGAAAATCTATATAACCGCGTCCGGTGAAATATACGTTAGAACGGAACGATATAAATTTTCGTGTCACTACTTTTTACCCTGCCGAGACTTTTGTTTTAGTTATATTTTAACGGGAAAATGATGATCGTGGCACTAGGCCAAATGCATTGTATGTAGTCGGGTAAAGCGGCGGACTGAACTGTAAAATGAGAAAAATAAAAAATGGCAAAAAAAATTTTGCAAATAAACATGAAAACAAAAAAGAAACGAGAAACGTTGCGCCCGGTTTTTTGAATTACCGCCAACTGCCATGCCGCCAGCCTTCGAACAGATTTTTCATGCACCTTATCTCTCCCTGAAGGTTACTGCAACCTGCACCATTGCGGCTGCGAATATTAGGCACGGGCGTACCACACTGTACACTATTTCATAGTATCCATTATATTCGTATGAATATTGAGTATTTGGACGTCAAATATTTTGTACAAAGTTGAAGAGCGAACGGACTAAAATTGCGCTTACAATTAGTAACGTAACGAGAAATTCGAAGTTTGTTCATACTGTGATAAAATTTGCCAAGTTTGTCGTTACGTATATATAGGTACACGATGGGATTGAAGTGAATTCAATGCACGTAGTGCACTTAGCCGTAGGTCGTGCTTTTGGTATTTAGTTATCCTACTAGGACCACCCCGACGACCCAACGGAGATCCTCCATGTGTATGCGTGGAATTTGGAAACGCGATTAAATCCAACGTAAACTCGCAACTTGCGAGTCAACGTTCGGGTCAACGAACCCCGACTACGAGCGAAACGCTCAGTATACTGTAACGTCCTTTCCCTCCCTCCGAGGCCCCAGGGGATATCCTGCGCTTCATCCACCCACCCTCTTCCTCGTCCTGCGCCCTTTCCTCCTCTTCCTCTTCCACCTCCGCCTCGCCAAGCTCCTTGCACTCCTTATACCCTTAACGTAATTCAATTCCAATTACGACGATGTGGAGTACAGCGAATTGACAATGACGCTTTATACATCTATTATGTATGTCTAAAGCTTATGCATAATCGGTAAGTTTGTAATAATTCGATACAGAGCATCTAGACTCTAGAGAATAGTAAGTCAAAGAGAATTTAAGAAGAAGAATGTCTGTTAAACTGATACGAATTCGTCCTGTCCCGTCTCTCAGCCCCGCGTCCCGTTTGGCGCCAATTTGTCACGTGGATTTCTAGTCAGGAAGCGGCGACACACGGCAGGATTTTATCTACCTCGCGTACAGTATGACCGACTGTTGCAAAAATTATTCAATTCTAAACGTGTAAAACTAAAGCTGAGCTTCGCCCACGTGAATTTTCGTTTTCATCACGGTTTCTAGAATGGAGGAAGAGAAACGAATTGGCATTTTCTCTAAACATTCTGCGGGTGTAACTCGTTGATGTTATAAATGGCAAATCCGATCCTATAATTGTATCCTGCGTCAACTTCTACTCCATTCCGCGATTATTATTATTTTTTCTTTATTTTTTCATCTTTTTCTTCTTTACCCAGTTAATATTATTATAATTTATCGCCAATTTTATATATTATTATCAAATGCCTGGCAGATACCGACGAGCGATCCATGCTCGCATTGCCTCTGCGTCGCCGGTGAGGTTTACTGTTGGTGGCAGGACTGCCTCCTCCACTCTGAGCCTGAGTACTTTGATAACTTTGAAGAAAATTTGAAGAGCACCGAAACGCCCGGCGCCTTTTCAAACGCCAACTCATCATTCGGGATCTCTGACGATAACGGTACCTTTACTACAACGGAGGCTTCCGACGGGGTTCAATTTATTGAAGAAGATGGTTACATTATGGACGTTAATTCAACCTATCAAGATTTTACCCTGCAAAGTACAACGCCAACGACCTGCGTCGTTATGGGTGAGTACCTGTAATGTTGTATATATTCGGTATAATTATATACAGTTCGGAAGAACTTTGTATATCTGTGAGGGATATCGTTGTGATTTTTTTGCCACTTTTTTCCTAATATCACGCGCGAATTGATGATTATTCGTATGAATCGAAATTTTATGACACGCAACGCAATTCGTATATGAATAACTCATGTATGAAGAAAAAAAAAAACAAATGATATAATGGCGACAGTTTCGGAATAGTTGGAAATCGCGTTAATTGTAGGTACGCCGGTGAACGTAGTATACGCTGCAGTTTACGCGAAAGTTTCTCCCCCGCGAACTCCAGGGGTAAAAGCCTAGGAGGCGGAACAATGTTCCACAGAATTCTGCAAAAGACCCGAGCCGTTCGCATAAGCAGTATGAAACCCGGTGTAATGAAACCCGCTAATATAGGCGAAGACGTTTGCATTTCTGGTTTAATAAAGCTCAACGAGCCTTGGCCGTATACCCGTATGTAATCTGTGGAAACGCTATTGTCCTCCCGTTGTATAACTGCTAATGTATTCTATCCATTGTATACCTATATGCCCTAAATCACGTGTTTCGAACCGCCATCATCGAGACACAATGCTCTTAATTGTTTTCTAATCAAGCGATAAAATTCAAGATTCAATATTTTATATTGCAAATTTTGTTTCCTGTTCTGTGTGTCGGCTATGAAATACTTGAATCCCTTTTTTTCTCGGATTTCGAATATACAGGCATTGAGTATAAGGAAGGCGAAGCTCTGCCACACTCGACCGGAAATTGTGTGCAATGCGGATGCGGAGCCGCAGGCCGGGTCGAGTGTTCCCCCCAGGACTGCGTACCGTTGTTGCAACCTCCCTCGGGAGCCGGGGTCGACTTGTCCAGAGGGATGGACGAGATCTTTTAGGCGGAAAGGCCAAAGAAGAGGAGAAAGAAGAAGAAGAAGAAGAAGAAGAAGAAGACAAAAGACGGAGAAGTACACCCATAGTAGTGGCTTATAGTTGCCTGAGGGAATTTTGCGTGACGGATATAGAAAATTAAAAATTGCGAAATTTTGAACAGAACGAAAGAAGCCCCCCCTCCTCCCCCCCGCCATTATTGCCAAGCGATGCACAGCATAACGGATATTGCAGTGGACACGCGATATGAAAGAATGAAATCGGAAATCCGTACACCACGAGCTTCTCTCTGATAATATAACTATAATAATAATAATAATAATAATAATACCACAAGAAGGAACTTTCAAGGAAAAATTAGAGAATGAAAAAATGAGGAAAAACCGATACAAATCCTGAGATTTATCAACGTTTGAAATTAGTTTATCATAGGAAAGAAACAGAAGAAAAAAGAAGAAAAAAAAAAAACGATGTAGAACGTCTAGCCTAGATTTTTTTAACATCAATATATAATGATATAGATAATTATTGTGAACCGAGCGCATCGTTATTATTATCATCGTCATTATACCTATATAATGATTGAATTTTTGGTAACCCCCTTTTGACTTTCGAATTTTGAGATACCGGTAGAGTATCATTATGATCGTTATGTCAAATTGAAATATTAATGGATCAATGGATGAGATGAAATTTACCCGCATATCATATATATGATTCCATATCGTGTATACACATACAATTATATAATTATAAATATTATACAACGTTATACCACGTAGGTATGTATGTATGTATGTACGTACGCACGTACGTACACCTAGAATATCCGCAGCTAGATGAATGTACAATAAAGAAGAAAATTATACGATACGATGAAATATAATAAGGATATTATGTATTCAGATTTGCGTATACTATATATGTATAATATATTATATTATGTATATGTACTCGCGATGTATGTATGTACGTTTAATGATACACAGATTACAGATTAATATAGGTAGGTATAGCTAAAGTTCACGCGCGCACACGAAATATGGAAATATTACCACACCTATACACCTATACCAAATGATAATTATAATGAATCAAAGTTGTCTTATCATTGCAGAAAATTTCAACTAGTAAATCGAAATAATATACAATTGTACTCGCAATTGTATTGGAAATTTACAAAACGTTATACATATATACATATTATATATATTATAGAGATATATACTGCGAGAACCAACTATTAAAAATAATGTTAATATGGATAAGAATGAAAAATACCCGATGTATCTCTGTTGAAAAAAATAAAGAGAAAAGAAAGGAACCGACGGAATAATATCTGATCAGGATTCCACATAGTGGATAGAAAGAAAAAAATTGGCCAGTTTGTGAAGTATCGATAAAAACAAGCAACTGAATTCGTTCATCAGTCCCGGTGATATTAGTTGTTTTTTTTTCAAGAAACTCTGAGAAGAACGAGGCTTTCATTTGGCGTTTTAAAATCGAGAATACCTATTATCCTGAATACTACTCGTATATAAAGATCGAGATCAAAGCACAAAAGACGCAACATTTGTCGTTTCCTGTTTTATTCACCAGAGATATTGATGTATGTATATACGTATACTGAGAATGAAATATATTATACAGAGTGATTTAGTCTGACCATGGAATATACAAAGAATGGATTACTCTGAAACGAGAATACTCTGCAAAATTTCCGATGAAAGTAACTCTATTCTCAAATTTTTATGAGTATTCCATTTTTCGAATATTATTGGTCAGTGAAACTGTCATTTCCACCAACTCGAATATACTTATATTCCTCTGACAATTGATATATTACTATACCTGTACGTAGAAAATTATATCAGGCATTTGACGTGTAGGAAAAATAAACCGTTTCGTATAATGATATTTATAAGAATATTCGTAATAACAATAATGATAAATATCAAAAGAGAAATATGAATGTGTAGTAAAGAATTACATTGGCGTAAGTATATGTAATACATCAATAATTATAGCATAAGAGCCTAGCGAGAAACAAAACAGAATATATAATTAAAAATGAAAGAAGAGATGAAAAAAATGAATAGAAAAATACAAAAATATAATTATTATATAGGAATATATTATATTATATTATATAGGTAGACTCAAATGTGATATATATACACAGACACTATTTGAAGAATATTAATTTTATCTAGAAAAGATGAACAAAGCAAAGACGAATGATAGAAAAAGAAAATTTCACAAATCTGAGAATCTGTACTACATATAGCATTGGTATACTAGTACTGTATCGCTGTTTTCCTTTCATCGAAAACTAACTATACATATGTTATATAATTGTCGCTAATTATCATCTTATTATCATTTACGCGGAGGTAGTCGATTATACATATTTATGTATAATTCATTCCATATCCGATACAACTTTATATAATGCCCTTCTACCTAATTGTGCTGAATTTTAATTTAAATATGAATATTATTCGTCGATTGAATACCTATATCCGATAATATGATGATTTTTGTGTATGCATACATATAGCTATATGTATGTACATAACGTATTCACGTTGCGGAAATATTTTAACATTCTATTATTATATTATGAGTATTATATTTTCTCGAATTGTATGGAGTATTGCATGTATACGCTACGATAATGGCGATATGCAGCTGTAGCATAATTCAAAATAATCATACTATCATTTTGCGCGGGGTGTAGTTATTATGATAGAGAGCAGAACATCGTGGGACCATATTTTTGGCGGCTTATAAAAATTGAAATTTATATTTATGTATAATTATGATTGTTGTTATTATTATGATTATTATGATTGTGATTATTATTATTATTATTATTATTATTATTGTTGTTAGTATCGTCATCATACCTGCTATCTACATATCTTCGAAACCGATAATATGTATATTTTAATTTGTTATTATAAAAGTTTAAGTATATAATTAATCTCATGCGTCTTCCAGTCATGTAACATTTTAAAGTATTATACATTTAATTATTTCCAATAATTATATTTATTATATTACCTACAATGATATTATCTCGTACGTATAATATATATAATACATATAAATATATAGTACATAAATACATAAATATATGAATCTAAATATATTACACTTGAAGAATATTTATGTCTTTTTCAATAAGCTGCAATGTGTAATAAAACATTTTTACAGCTTGAAAGGCAAACGTTCTTCGAGTTTCTTATAATTATTTGTCTTTATTACTTCCCTTTTCTTTACGCTTGTTTCTTCATTTTTAATTTCAAATCCGTATAGCGCCGTGAACATTTCGAGATGCCTTTCCCTATCGGCGTCCTATTCCACGCCATTCTTACATTACTACATAATACTGAAAACTTTGTCCCAATTCTTTTGGGTCACTAAAATCCGCATAATATCATATCTAATTCTGAGCACGTGCATACGTCCCAATATTATATCTGCAATTCGCACGTCGAGATACAAAATCAAATTTATTCCCGTTCCAGGATAAAAATATCATACGCGAGCTGGTAATTCGCGGTGCGTATAGGTATACATACCTATGTAGGTTGCAATTATATTCCGCTTTCCATTTTCTATTACATTCTTATAATTATGCATGTACTACAATATGATATAGGTATATACGTTACGGAGTTTATACTAAATTAACACTTTCCCAACAATCTTCATTATTATTATTATTAATCTCATTTTACTTTCAGCTGTTATTTCACGAGCAATGAATATCAGGTGGCTGAAGATTATAACGTCAACGCAATAAAATCACGAGGAACAACATCGTCGAAGACTTTACAACAATGAAAGAAAATCGATAAAAAAATGAAGATTTTTCTTCGGCGAAAAATTTACGCCGATATATTATTGTTCGTGATTTTATAATTGCGTCAACGGCATAAACTTCTGCAGCCTAATTTAATATCGATACATAATAAATTTTCATTCCGTTCACCCGTATACCTATATCTATAGTATGAAATAAGAAAATTACAATTTGTAATGTTCTTCTGTATATTCAATAAGTATGCAAATCAATTAAAACTTTGCCCAACGCATATAATAACAAACGATACGACAAGCTTATTCAGCGAAAACTTTTCGCAATTATAATATTTGAAAGATGTTAAATATCGGTCAAATATTATACCTACTCTTCTTCTACATGAATTTATTAAATAATATATTACTGCAATTACGTAGGCTACAATATGATTCTCAAACTCCTGAATATATGCAACCGAACTATCATATTAAAACTTCATTTAAGTCGCGCACGCGGTTATCTTGCCGGTTGTCCTCGTTCTGTGTATTTTATCCGGGATATGTTTTTTGACATTCGCATAAGGTCGATTTGCATTTATCATACTCGTCACTCAGTGTTTACTTTAATTGAATAAACATCATACAATAATCCTATTACTTTTATCATAATCATCGTTTGAAAGCAAAGCGGTTTTCCGTCCCCATTAACGACCTTTGCAGTTCGCGGTTTCCCGACGATAACCTGAATCTCACCGATCTAATTTGACATTGAATAGGGATATTCATTACTTATCTATTGCCTCCTTCTCTCACGTTGATATAAATCGCGTTCCGTTTATTTATCTCCTCTATTCACGAGCTGTACGTCAAACGGAGTGAATACGTAATAAGTCATGTCGTCTGCTATCGTTGACAATACCGAAGGAGTTGCAAACCTAACTGCAACCGCAACCTTAACCTCGAAACCGTTTAAATCTTTGAGCGAACTTTACTCGAATTTGAACAATCTAAACCGATGGCCAGATACAAAAAAATTGCGGAAAAATACGGGATATATATATTCCGGGAAAGATGTCAACGATGCGAGCAAACCTCTAGTGAAATTCGAGAGAAAGAAAAAACCGAAAACCCTTGTATGTCACGATATGAGAGGCGGTTATCTGGAGGACAGGTAATTGACTATGATATAGAATATGTAATTGATCTTGGATTATTACAAACAAATTTCCCGATTGAAATAAACGAATTTTATTCAAGATTCATCCACGGTTCCGAAGCCCACGATTCTTACGTTTTCTATCACTGGAGCGCAGTCGATACTTTTGTCTACTTCAGTCATTCTTTTATAACGATACCTCCTTACGGTTGGGTGAACGCTGCCCATATTCACGGAGTTAAGATTCTTGGTACGATAATAACAGAGGGTAACGACGGGGCGAAAATATGGGACGATATTTTTGTGTCTCAATCAGAAACGGAGAGATTTGCAGACGCTATAATCGCCGTTACTAAATTCTATAAATTTGATGGATGGCTATTGAACGTCGAGAACACGATCAAGGAAGACGACGTCGGCAAGCTCAAATTCTTCGTTAAATATCTCACTGTTAACATCCACAAGGAGATTCAAGATTCGCAAGTTATTTGGTACGACAGCGTTACTCGAGAAGGAAAACTTTCTTGGCAAAATGCATTGAACGATTTAAACCAGTAAGAATGTTTACTCGTTTTAGCCTGTATTTAAATTTCCATGAATTTCTATCTGATATCGTTTACCAATTTTTTATTCAAATAAATTTCAGATGCTTTTTCGACGCGTGCGACGGCATTTTTCTCAATTACAATTGGACAGATTCTAAATTAGCCGAAAGCTACACAGCGGCTAGTAGCGAGAATCGCGTAACAGATATTTACGTAGGACTTGATGTTTGGGGACGAGGATGTCCTGGCGGAGGCGGATTCAACTCAGATTATGTAATTGAAATTTTTGACGGCACATTTATGTCAATTATATTTCATCTATCGAGACGAAAGCTCTCTTTCGATTGTTCGGATCTTCAAAATACGCCGCTTTTACCTAAACTCGAACAATCTAGCTGACGAAAGTCCTGATTCAAAGAATAAGCGAACTAACTAAATTGTTTAAATTTCATTCGTTATCACCTTTTTTTTTATCTTTGACCCTGCTCAGATTTATGTATCGTACTAAATTCCCTTCGGAACGGGAGTCAATAATGTTTGAAAAAAACATTTGGTAGAGAAACAAACAAAAAGAAGAAACTTGAAATCGTGTAAAGCTTCTGAAAAATGTAATATTACAGTCTTACTATTTCTTTTTCCCCGCAATTTTGGATCTGCTTCATCATTATTCAGAGTATAAGTAGATAAAATAGAATGAAAAAAGTTTTATGATCTCTTGTGTTGAAAGTGTTTCATATCGTTACAGGCATTGAAAAAGATAAAGGAGCACGATCTGTCTGTTGCGATATTTGGAGCTGGATGGACTCACGAAAACTTTGGATCAAGGACGTTTGAAGATGTCGAAAATCTTTTCTGGGCTCAATTATTTCCTTATCTTTATATCCACGTACCTCTGTACGATAATGAAGCATTCAGAACTTCATTCTGTCGAGGCGCCGGTTTAAACAATTACCACCTGGGACGGGTATGTCACTATTCGAACAAGACTCGAAACTTTGAGTTAAAATAATAGTAGCACTCCTCAGTTATACCTAATATAATCAATCACCATCCAGCAAGCTCACAATTAGATGAACCTCAAGTCTACCAAAAATAATATTATTCTATTTATTATTCAAGTGTTGATACTAAATCTCTGTTACTCAGAAGTAATACATAGTTTTCAATAACGAAAAATCTAGCGTCTCTCTTGAACTCTTCCTTTCTCCAAAACCTTGATTTACGGAGTAATTCGATCATTATTTCGAATATCAAAGAGCAGAAACTGTGAATATTCGAATGAATATTGCATTGTATAATAAAAAGACAATCTTTTTATCCCACAGCGTCAAGTTAGAAATCACGTTGCAGGCGAGCGGTTCACTGAAGACGAACCGTTTTATAACTTGAGTTCACAGAGTCTACAATTATCGGTACCAACACCTAATTTACAGTTTTTGAAAGAAGAGGAAAAAGAGTCTACAAATGTTACTGCGACACCGTCAACTTTGCCGAATGCAACCGATACATCGACTGCGGTAGATTTATTTTTGGATTCAAAAACACGTGCGAAAAAAGAAATCAAAGAATACGAGACTCGGAAAAGCATCATAAAAGTCCAGGAGCACACTGTTACTTTCCAAAGCAAACCAAACACCGTTGAGCTGAACTATTTCCGGTTTTATCATCATTACGCGTTCAATGGTGGCGGATGTCTAGAATTAATAACTACAAATCCTCAAGTTTATCATAGGTGAATTCCTAGAAGCTTACAAAGAATTTTTTTCTCTTTGGAATAACAACTCTATCCACTTTGTACCCAATTTCCATTTTTCTTCCAGACTTTTTATGGTTCAGGTTAATTTTGAATTCGGTATTCAAGCGAGTCTTGTTTACCGTATGGATCCACGTATATCTGATCAAAGTGAGCCGAATCTTGTTATAGGGGATGAAAACAACTTGAAATTAATTACAAAATACAGAACTGAGGAATTGGAATTTCCCTGGAGAAAGAAGTAAGAAATTATTTCTTTTTCTTTCTGAATCTTTCGTGTCTTATTAATTAATTAATTGCTTTAGCCTTAGCTGATCATTATGTAATGATTGAAATTTTTTTACAGCTTATATTTGACAAATTTCAACATGATTACTGAAATCGGTGTAGCCGCTTCTAAAGCTGGAGTAATAACTTTGGGAGAGATCGTCGTGGAGGAGAAGAAACCTGGTAAATACAATTTGAATTCGAATTTATCCTGATTTTTATTTTCATCAAGCAACCATCGAGCCACTCGTAATCTATGCAAATACTCGAACGAACTCAAGCTTGAGATAAGTAAAAAGATTTTTCCGCATGCCTGTGTAAATCAAGGCGCGCATAGCAGGTGTATTACATCATGAGAGTTTTAGCGCTGAGTTCTCATCTCGTAAGGTATTTCTACGATAGACTAATGACTGTATAAATTATTTCCGAACTTGAGAACCACTGCTTTGGTGAAAGGAAGATCATCCTATAGTTGTGTTTGTATAGTCAATGGACACGAGACATACAATAGATCGTATATCGCAGCTGGCTCATGGCCTGTTGACATTTCATATAATATGTATGAAAAAGAAAATTCATAGTACCGCAAAAATACAAATTGTAATGTTTTTTTTCCTAATTATGATTTAATTAAACGAATACCACCGATTATTAAATGTTGGTCTATAAACTTCGTTCTGAGGATTCTAATTACTCGAATTCGGAGGCTCTAATTCATTAAAATCAGGCAACTAAAATGTTAATGATATTTGAATATTTTCTAATTTTAACTTCTCAGCGAGAATCTTTTTACTCATTATCAGAAATCAACAATAATCGAATGAATGCGTAATTTATACTAAACATTCCAAGGATATTGGCATTCCGTAACTATTTGATCTACCCAAATTAATTCTGATTCTTAGGATTGATACGAACGTCGATTTCATTGCCTATTCTAAGGTTCTCACAGTATCAGAATAAATTGTCGAACTATATTGTAAAATAGCCAGGTTCTCGTGTCGTGAACAGAAATAATTAGATCGATTAGCAAACTAACAAGAAATTCTTCATGTAGGAAGCAAAAAAACAATAGATTCACGTAGGCAGGAACGCATTGCACAATATTTGCGTTAGGCATATTAAAGAGAATACGTGATCGAAGTTTGATTCGTATTGACTAATTGCTATTTAGAAATTCAAATAGTTATTGTTCCTTTGCGCAATATTCAGTCGTTTTTTTGATAAATATCTCATTGGCTAATTGTTTAATTATTCTTCTTCCAATGAATATCTGATTATAAAATTGCCAAAAGTCATTATCATCTCTGATATCTTGCCTACTGGTATCCAATTTACATAAAAAATCACAGCCCACGTTTATCACACATATACCCATATTCAAGCGACACAGAGTGTTGAAGTGACCCATATTACGTTTGAGCATGTTATGCTGTGTTGTAATTCGAGAGTTCAATAGCTTATTGATATTCAAGTCTCACGTGGTGAAACAGGTCCGGCAAATAGCTAACTTGGAGCACCTGCGTACATATCTTGCATTTAAAATAGTATTTCCATTATATATTATGCTGCGCGCCAAAGTTTTAGAGTCGGAATTCAGCGCTTTCATATCATATTGCGTTTATAACAACGATATGACTAGCAAATCCCAAACTTTTTTTAGGCGGACAATATTCTGTGTCACTTTCGAACATCATATATGAATAAATAAGCAGGTATACATTATACATATGTAAAAAGATTTCAAATCATTAAATCGTCAAACGTCGATTAAAAGTGAGTAGTTTCCAGGTGTCTATCCATGCCACAAATTTCTCCGATTAAATTTCAATGATATATTCATTACTTTTCTAACGCTACTATGTATGCCGTTGTATTATCTTCGTCAGATGAGATCAACCTCCTTCATTTGCGTGGTCAAGGTAAACTGCTTTAACGTTGTCAATAATCTCAGACCAAAGTGGTTATACTGCGCCTGGAGCTTAATAGAAAATATTTTCCCACAAGTTTTTAGATAGCAATGCCAATTATCTCTCTGGTTAATGCACAGTGGGAATGCCACTATCGGAAGAATTTCGTTAAACGAATAGTTATTCGTTGAAAAATATTCAGTTCGGATTTTAACTTGTTTTAAAAAATCTCCTTACTGAGCGGCTAATCTCGTTCGCTAATTATTAAAAGCCAGCCTCCTCAGTGATAGAAATCCTATGCTTGAAGAAAAGAGTTAGAATAGTTTTGCATAGTTGCAAAATAAAACATTAAAATAACTGTTTCCGTAACTGTATAATACGCAGCGCTACCTATGTGGGCAATGTACAGCTTGCAAGTGTCAGACATGAGATTATAAAATTTCACAAAGAGCGTGTTATAATTATTGCAGTGTGTATATACCTAAAAGATTGCATCTCTTTCTTCAAGATTCTCTGATATATGAGACTCAGCGGATAGCACAACCTAGCATAATTATCATTTTACATAGCAGTATATATTTCAATTTCCCGTAATCATCAGAGCATAACGTGTAATTATTTTAACGCTTTACTTGAATTGTTCAATTTTAATTTCGGACATTCTTTCCCAAGCTTAGAACGCACATTAGATAAAATTGTGTGAGAAAGATTTGAAAGAAAGAGGAAAAAAAAATGCTACAACAATTTTTGGAATTGAGCCGAAACTTTGTAGTTTATATTCTACATATCATATCCATTGATTAAAATTTTCTCTCCGCATTTTTGAATCAGGGGGTAAAAAAATTACCGAATAAAAATATTCATGCTAAGTTATGTGCCCATAAGTGGAAAAAGATTAAAATATTTCCCTACGGGATAATGCAAGGAGAAGAGAAGGTCCCCGAACTTATGTATATACATCCAACGGCTTTTCTTCCTCAACTTTCTCTATGTTTGAGATCTCGATGTTATAAAATATGTGGAAATTGGCAAATAATCGATGAGCGCTTAATGTGTTATTTAACATGCAGCTTGTTCTCCCTGTCTATCATTAGGTCCGACTAGATATGGTCCAACGATTTCTAGATAGTTGTAGAACCTAATATGCGTGTTCGAAATAATCTTTTACACAACATTCACTCGATTTCGTGTTAATAACTTGAGAATATTTTTATAGCCAGTAATTCATGCATGGATGTCATCATTATTCAACTAAATTCCTCAATTATGGTATTATATACACGTATATTTTTGCTCTACTATCTTTTCAACTGTACTTTTCTGGTCCACTGACCTCCGACGCTTTTTCTTTGGGTTGACAAATTGAAATGATATTTTAAGGAACTCGAAAGATCTCGTGAACGAGTTTCAAATCTGAAAATTGGATGATTTTTAGTTATTCAGCGAATAATGAAATGTGATAAATGTTCCGGTCATATTATAAGGTTGTTTGAAATTCCGGTGCAAGTCAGATTTGAAAGCGTCTCGAACAGGTGTCGCATTGACAAGGAGAAAAAAAATATCACTGTGGAAATAATTGCAGAGACTAAATTACACAGCTATGGAAGTATATACATAGTGCTGGTCTACTATAATTTGCGTCAGTTCATGATATCGATAAACGAAAGTAAAAGTGAAATAGATTGATCATCCACGTATCTAATTATTGTTTCATCAGAAAATTGCAATGAAATTGATTTCATCCGCTTTACTATAAAATTATATCACTCGATCGTGTTATTTGAATAAAAATGATCCTGCTCATCATGTTTAATGATATTTGGAGTTTTAATTCGTAAAATGATTGTTTTGAATATCATGTATGATTTTTCTAGAAAAACGTAGAGATCATTTTCTATAGTAAAATCCGTGTTAATCAATTATTATTGTGCCTTTTCACTGTATTTGAAACAGTCGCGTTACTTCCTGATACTTTTTGTCTCTTGCATCGAATCCACATTCTACTTCAACATCGGTAGAAGAAATATTTGATTTAGCAATAGCCATGGACAGTTTAGCTGTAACGTACGGGCTCCTTACATTTCTCTTCTGGATGCTTCTGTAGAAAGGTAGAGAGAAACTACTGCAGACTCAGAGCACAAACTATAGCTCTACCTGTATCTTGTACTATAGTATAGTTTATTAAGCCCATGACTCTCTGAGTACCTGTGCCTTCCCAGTCACTGACCAGTCTTACCACGAGCTACTTAAACTTAACTTAACTCACTCCTCCGGTATAAGTTTCTCTCTTCTTTGAGATAACTAACACGCTCGGTCAAACAATATCATCATTTCATAACTCGTATCGTAATTAACATCGAAATTATCATACTGTAATGTGATGTGATTCATTGTTAAGTGTTATTCTCGGTGAGTTATCTTCACGCAGTGTATCATTCATCATTTTTAAATCATAATACATAACAATTATTGGATATCATTCAGAATATACACTCTCGAGGTATATAAAAGCTCGATAGTTTGTTTGAGGTAATTGTTAATTGTCAAGAGAATATATTCTAAGTCAGTGTAAAAAGGACGAGATTCAAGTGTAATTCATAAAATTTATAATATAGTGATTACCAGGTCTTGCAACTTGAATTTATGGAATTATCGTACAGATATTCGCTTTGATTTATATCTTGAATGATAAACTTGAAATAATACTTTTTTGTCATGTTTCAATATAGTTTTTGTGAAAACTTTTTATGATAACTGACAACTGGGAATTTTCTATCCAACAGAGTACCGTGATGCATGCGACTATGAGGAACTGACATCTGACATAAACCACTGAAAAGTTAAAAAGAAAAGTGACAGTGACCTATTGAAGTTTTTTGTTGATCGGTTTACAAAAAAGTTCAACGGGACTGTGGTGTTAACATTCTAAGAATACTTTAACACAACCATTACTATTGAGGCTCAATAAATGTTATCGAATAATATTATTCCCTGTAAATAATTATCATTATAGATAATTTTAAGAACATATTATATGTAAATAGCAAAATAATTGTAGAAGAAACAAAACAAACTATAGATATTTTTTTAAACAATGCAATGAATGAATAATAATATTATATCTAATAATAATAATCGAACAAATAAATAAACAAATAAATAAGAAATGGATACACATAATATTAAAATGGAACCAGATCTGACTGTAAGGAGTCAAAATTCAAACGATTCAAAGGACTCTAAAGATTCGAAAAATTCAAAAGTAAGTAGCATCAAAAGTGCGGAATCAAAAAATTCTAAAGAAGTGCTAATCGTTGAAAATCAACCAATTGAAACTAGGGATGACACTAATCTACTTATGTTTATGTCATGCGGTCAGCTGCTCTTGGGTAAGCATAAAGCAAACATTCGTAAACTAATTTTCCATACTGTGAACATAAGTCTCGGTTAATGAATGCAATTTCTAGAATAGGTTGACATGATTCTCTGTTTTTTGTGCATCTCACAAAATCTCTGAATTGCTATGAACTGGTGAGGATAATTTAAAAATCTGAATAAAAATGTAAATGTGTTTGTCAAAATTCAGGTATAATTCTTGTGGTATTCGGAGTACTGGTCTTGGTGCATAGTGCATCTTTAGGAGGTTCTGGAGCAGGACTATGGGCAGGAGCTGGTGCCCTGATTGCTGGAGCATTAGGGGTAGTCGCGACTTTAGCTACTTCAACGAATAGAACAGCTCCTCAAAATTCAGGATTCGCTACTGCCCATTTAGCATCCAGTTTAATAGCTCTGGCATTGTCTAATATGTCTGCAATTACAGCTCTCACAGCTGTGGTTAGAGATTCCCAGAGGGCTCCGGAGCCAGGTCTTCCAGACACGCCGGTAAGCAATTAACGAGTTTTTATGATACGTGCCTAATTCGGGATAGGTGATAAATCTTGGGTCAATGGTTCCGAAAATTAATTAACTGTATAAATATAACTGTGGGAGTGTTGGAAGTTTTTTTCATACTTATTCTAGAGAATTGTTTAATAACTTAGCACACTACACCGGGTGTATGATAATTGTTTAAAATTCATTTTGAATCCATAATTGCTTTATCACTCTCAATCCAAGAGTAGCAAATTTTCGTTAATTAAGAGTTAAGGTATGTAGATATATACTTCAATTGCCCTGAATATTTGGTGAGCTGGCGCATGCTTCTATTCAGGAAACACATAGTTTTTGCCCTGATTCCGGATTGCCTAATTCCATGTATTTAGAATTTGTGCTAGATTTAATGAGAGTGTGAAACAAAAAATCGATCTGTTTTTACAATTATTGCGAAGAATGTTAGTGCGTTTCTGGAAAAAATCGTCTCCCCAAAGACTTTTGGAAATCATTGAGACAATAATCAAATCTTAAAATCCTCATGTTTTCATTTTCCCTTCTAAATCCGAGTCTCTTGTTATATTTGTTCAGTTAGTAACGGATGTTTGAGGGACTCTACTTAAAATTTGTTAACGAATGACTGATATTTACATTGTGTTTCGCACAGAGAAGTGCTAAATCAATATTGACAAACCCATTTCTGTAACTAAAATCAATAAAATCCCCACATGTATGTATACCTATACATATAATACCGTACACGGTAATAAAAAGTTACAAGGCACGTGTGACTGGTCAAGAGAAAGTACAGTTGTCCCAACAACCTGCGTAGTAGTAATTTTAATTCACTGCCAAATGCCAAGGTCCGCATTCATTGTTCAAATCATAGCAATTATGCCGTGTAAAAATGTGGACCAATTAATATGCAAATAAATAATCATCATTCATTATCGTTTGTAAAACACATGTATACTTTCACATACTTCAGATAAAACCCTAAGGCCATAAGTTCTGAAGATTCATCATTCTTGCCACCGATATTATAAGTTTCAATGCAGAATTTCCTTTTCAGGATAACGACGGACTACCTGGTTTAGACCATAGCTGGGCAGGACTACTGGCTAGTATTGGTTTACTAATAACGAGCATAGTTGAATTGTTAACATCTGGATATAGCTGTTTCAAGCTTGTGCCCAAACTCTGTGGCTGCCTGAAGGGATCTCCGCCTACCTCAAGTCAGGGTCAATTAAAAACGCATAACATGGTACATCAGTGGGTTTCGGCACATCCAAAATCTCAGCCTATATATCTAGTACAGCCTATGATGTCTGTTCAACCCGTATTACAAGTGAGTATTGCTATGCCGCAAATCGTTCATCATTTTCTCACAGTGAACGCCCGATCAAATTATAGCGAGCTGATTATAGCTTGAGCAATCTTATACAATCTCACATAGTATTTACATACATACGAATATATTTATTTGAGAATGATTTGTTTTGGTACAAGAGAAGGGAGTTGCTAGGTCAGTGACACACTAGAAAGTTGACTCATCCCATCTAAAAGGGGGGAATTGACTTGGGAGAAACTTTACTTAGTATAATATCTTTGCCTGCAGCAAAACTATTTAGAAATCTCATCGTTCGTTAGTTTGGTTACGGCGCAATATTTTTCTTCTGCAGAAATTCCTTCATTCGATTTGCATATACCACGTTATGGAATGAATGCACTTAATTAAATAACGAAAGTCTTTCTATATGAAATTTGAAATCCCTTCGCTTTCATCGAGTGATAATAATATAAACATAACTTGGACTTTTCAATTACAAAAATAATATCGATTTCAGAATTTTCCGATCCTAATTTGATTCATTGATTTTATGTCTTAGGCTCCTTACGGAATCACGACAATTCCTAAAAAATATCCAGGTCTCATACCGGCGACAGGAACCTTTCCTCCACCATCGCTATATCGCTCTATGCCACCTGGTTTTAAGATGGCGAGAGGTCCAATCTGCTCGCCGCATCCGCATTATCATCCACAAATGGTAATTAATTTAAAAAAAATGCATTTATCGTTTTTCTCCCTTATAGAGTTTATATATGATTTAGAAACTCGTTTCTCTAGGTGCGTATCAAGCGTAAGAGGTATATAGCGGCGGAACATGAAGCAATGAGTTTACCGAGTCATCGATCAAAGCCGATCTCTCCAGTTTCACAAACAGAACTTGGAAAAATTGAAACTTCATTACCTAATATCGACCAAGTTGATTTGTCACAGACATACACCGGCTTGGATAAAAAAATGTCCGAGGAATTTATTTCTATCGCAATGGATCCAGACAAAAAATCAAAAGCTTCGAGCAACAATGGAAGCGAGATAAGCTCTGCGCTTAAAAGATCTTCTGATAAAGTGCCAGTATCAAAATTCTGAAAGCACCATATTAGTGTTCTAAGTTACATAAACTAAGAACATTAGGTATGCAGAGTAGAGAGGCCATATTTAAATAATTCTTATCTTGCATCATACCTGTGCCACAAAATTTACCTTCAATATTGATATTTTTTCATTGAAAAACTATTTTTTCAATGATGCAATGGGCAGTCCAAATTTCATCGACATGGCATTAGGAAACTAGAAAAATGATTAAACAACAGGTTGCCTTCTTAGTTTTAAATCTTTTCTCACTGCCAAATATACACTAATATAATAATATAATATAATATAATATATAATATTGATTGTTACTTGTGAAAGATTCTAGAGTCTATTGTTTTGTTATGAATTATTAATTTTACTTCTAGTGCGTTGAAATTCGATTTATCTATAATAATATGTATATTAAGTTTTATGCTCAATGAGTTTAATATGTAGGAATACGTCAAATTCTGAGACATATTTAATCATAAAATGACTCTTTTTCGAATTAACACTGCGCTCTTGGCTTGGTGATGAAATAACAAAGACATTCAGTGACCCAGAACACTTGATATGTCACCATCTTAAATATTCTTCATAACGGAACTTTCTATCAACAATTTAAATTAGTTCTTGCGACAAGGCGATGAGCTGAGACCTATAATCCACCAAAAACTCTCGAATAACTCACTCAAAATGCGATTCTAGAACTTCCGCTATCATTTCCCAATCTAATTGTAAAATACATTCGAATTAAACTTCGACCGAAGAAACTTGAAAATGAGCAAACACTATTTCGTTCGATGATGAAGATATTCTACCATATTTTATATGAACTTTGTATAGAAAGGAGAACAAATTATCTGTAAATATATACCAATAATATAAAATTTAGGTTTGTTGTCCATTTGCCGCAATAATTAATTAATTATTATATAATAATCATTATTATTATTAATTATTATATAATAGGTAATTATTATATATAATAATTAATAATTGTTGCAATAATTATAAGGCGACTACGAATTTCACTCCCAGTTAATCGCACCAATCACTCACAGAAGTCTGGCTTGGTTCAGGTTTAACACACCTATGATGTTCGATGTAAAGAGCATTCACAATCTCAAGATTTTTACTGTGCTCTTCCTGAAGGAACTCGAGTTCTTCTTCCAAGCTATTCCTCTCCTTACAAAGCATTCGCGGAACGTAACTTTCCTGTTCTTTCCGTTCTGCAGCTAAAATTCTAAACTTCCCAAGGAACATTTTCAAGTTTGAATTCTCTTCCTGCATACGCGCAAGCTCTTTCTTTAACCATTGACCACGCATGAATACTTGATGCACTAATTTATCCATTATATTTGGATCCGAGTGAACTCCTTTACGCTTTTGATCCTGTTGAATTTTTCAATTGAAAAAATGAGCAAAACCTTAGACATATGAATGTATTTTCCGAATGAAATACGAGCTTACAACTCTTATAAGCTTTGTAACTTTGGCTTTATTCCTTCCATGTTTTGCCCAATCGAATTTCGGAGATATTTCCAAAAGCCTCTGCCTGATTTTCATCGTTCGTTGGACCATTGAATCGGTTAAAGAGTGAAATTTTTGTTTTATGTCATTTTGGGTATGCATCATTACATCAGCCTCGTCTTGAACCTAATTTTGTGGTCACAAACTCCCGATTACATTGCCGGTGAGTAAACAATGGATTAGGGTTCCATTTTCTGGAGCATTAAATTAATTCAATTCATTCAGAGTTTCAGTACCCTTCGGTCGACAGTTTCGTCTACAATTTGTCGAAAATAACTAAGATCCCTGTCCATAATTTCTCGAAAAAGCGTCCCACGATCAACGATACAGGCTGCCAAGGTATAAACGAATTCTGCAGCTGTTGTTATTTCCCCATTACGAACATCTTCGCAAATCTTTGCTATTCCTCGCATATCAGTCTGTAGTTTGCATATTATATATTAATTGAATCCAAATCATTTGGTGATTCCCGTTTGTAGGAATTTTTCATTTGTAACCATTTCAAGAATTGACGTTAATAATTAGAATTTCTTTCCGCTTCAATTCAATGTATTTTAATTCACTGCTATATCCATCTACTCATGTTTTGATTTTTGATCAACGTAAACTTTTATTCCTTAAAATATAATTTACCCCTGGCTGCAATTGTGCTACAACATCTTTCCTGGGACACACAGACTTCTGAAATAGATATTTTTGCAATAATCGATAATTCGCAACGTCCATTGATAATTTACATCGGAAATTTCTTCGCATTCACCATAGAACAAGAAAAGTCTATGTAATTCGAGAACGAAGTACGGGGAAGTAATTAAAGAATTTCATACTCCGTTCTGTGGCACCGTCGAGGAAAGGTCTGGGGAACAAAGCGGCGTTTGTAATTCGTCGGGTAATGGCTCGCCAGATTGAACAATATAACGTAAATAACGGCCATATTCATTTCTTGCTTTTCTTTCCGCGTCTGTTTGCACCTCATGCCCAACTGTCTGTAGCCATCCGGCAATCGTCTTTCGGTCTGAGTCGCGATTATAATCATTTAAAGAATGTGAATATTATGGCATTCAAAACTTTTTGAATATTTGTAACTCGAATCTTCGCATAGGCTTTAATATGATTATCGGATTTCTACCTTCTTTAGGATAATTTATTATCTCTTCAGTGATATCCCGTACGATTTTACGAAATACTTCGTCCAGGTGATCTTCCATGGTAAAAAAAAATAGCCTCGATAACAAAAAATTCTACAAGTTCATAATGTGCACGTACATGTATACATTAATCATAAGTAAACGCCAGTCGACGTGACAGTCCATCATGATAAAAAATAAAACCTCAAGGAAGAATCTCCCTGAAATTTAGATTTTGCTCGAAAATGTGAGAATATCCCGGCATAATATTTGTCTTGTCTGAAAAACGTTTTTGTTTCGTTTTCTGTCTTTTTTTTTCGATAACTCATCTATTCGTCGGATGTTTTTAACAAGAACCCATCAGAGTACTCTCTGACATGGTATTGACACTTCGCTGCTTCGATGGACAAATTACATAAATTTCTAGAAAATAAACAGCAATCGCAGGCTCCCTAATGGTTATTCGATTCATCATATGCGTATAACATCACAATTGTATAACAAGAACGCGTCATGTAAAAACGTCTTCCATGGATCTACAACCACAGGCATATAAGATTAGCCACGTTTCCGAGAGAACGCTAGATAGAGATTCTAATAATGCAACAAATCGATCCAGGGTGTGAAATGACAACGAGTGAGAAGAGAAGCTATAACGAACGTCACATGAAATAAGAAGACTAGAAGTTTTCTTACTAACAGCGAGCAGAATTCAAACGTCTTTTCAATAATAAATTGGATGATATTGCGAGTCGTTCATTTGTTTCATCTAATTTGATTTCCACTTTCAATCCGCAGCAAGTGATAACGAATCGTTAAAACATGCGCTGAGAGATATGCAATATCTAAAATTTGTCGCATTACCGCTGCGCCAATCCATAGAAAATCAGGGACAGAAAGAGATAGATATTATACAACAGCTTATCTGTCAGCGCTAAACCATTGTGTGAGCTGATAAATTTGCTGAAGAACTAATAATTTATACAACGCTCACCGCCCACGTTCTGCTGAGGATACATGTGCTTGGATCACTCGAATTTGCTCCTGGCTAGCGGTGATGTAGTGGATCCGAAGAAGTCATTATCCTTGAGCAAGTGGAACAGAAACCGGCTGTCCGCATCAGCTTTGTGTCACTTGTTGCTGAAACGAGATCAAAAAATAAATATGTGTACCTCAAAAAGGGTTCAAACATAATACAGTTCTATAATTGTTGAAATTTAGAATTCTTGATGTAAGATATACATGATTATTATTATTGTAGAATTAGAATTTTTATAAACACTTTTATCCATATTATGCATCCATATCGTATTTTGTATGAAATTAACTTCCGCAGTGTTTTATTATAAAGAAAATCAAATAATTATATTCCCGTTCCGACAGTATAAGAATTGTATTCAAAACTCGATTCAAAAGTTTGCTTGATATATTGATATAATGAAAAAAACAGAAATGAAAAGAAAATGTTCGAATGCGTACCTGAGTTTCTTATTGTTCAATCGAAGAAAAGCTTGATATGAGATAAAAACAGTTGTTCTTGATTGAACAAGAATAAACCTGTTTCAACACGAAAAAGTAGATGAAAAACACGACGCAATAATTTTAGAATTATTGTCATTCGGGTACAAAAACATTTCGACTTCGTCGATGTATCGCGTACATAAGTTCATTACAATTACATATTGATATAATTTTTTAATCAATCCTTTCGCGATGTATAATATAATACATGAATAAACAAACAGAAGTATAAAAAATGAATGTAATTTCCGTAATAATAATGAACAAATTCAACGTAGCATGTCTCACCGGTTCATTCGTGTACGTACTCAATTTTCGAACGAAAATAATCGACTCCTCATTTGTTTCTCGAACATCTCGAAGTGAGGCGTACTTCAAATCGGACCTCACACTCCTCGCAGCACGTTCTTTTGTTTTCTAATTCGAACATCGAACGATATATTTTTTTGCATCGCAATTTAACGCACATGAAATTATATTATAGATTATAGATCATAGAACAATTATTATTACAGTAGAGAAAAGCATAAATATTGTACAAAATCGTCCAACGAATTTAAAGAGTCAATGTTCAATATTAATTAACTTTGTATCGGACGTGATTTATTAATCATTAAATCCATATCAATACACCGATCAAGCCCACTAATTATTTCGCCGCTATTTTGATAGGCACTTTCGACGAGCTTATTGTTTTTTTAACCAAGGCATATAGAACTCAATGTTTATTCAAATGTTCGAATGGTTCGAATGTTCACTTAATTATTTATGTCTCTGGCAAGGGTACTTTCTGGTCTCCCCGCCTTGCTCACAACAGACCACTACTCACGGCCGAATTTACAACTTTGACAATAACCGTCATGCAGGTTCTACAAATGTTTGAAATAATTCGTCGTTCGATTAGTCGTTCTGTCTCACACTTCACGCGATCAGCGGAGCCATCTGGAAATCATTTTTAGGACTAGGAAGAGCGCAAAATGTATTAGAAATTGCATATCATAGGGCGTTCGACCGTACACACAAATTAAATTGGGAAACTTTGTGAATCAATACAATGCAGTCATCAAAAGAAAAGGAAGATTAAAATGCTTAGGATTTGTCGATTATCTTCATGAATTTTCTGCCACACTAAATATAAATAATCTTCGTTCTCTAGAGTCCTGCAAGGATGAAGCATGAAAGAATGTTTGTAGTAATTTATAAAAAATATACCTATAGTTATGACAACGTTTTTCACGGAGAATCACACCACCCATACCATCCCATCCCCACTATAATAAAATGTATTATCTCAATGTGTCAGCGTGATAAGGTTTATTGTTATCAGGTGTTCTTATCTGTTGATTCATAACGTTCTTTGGTGAGAAAATAGGTGTGCTGCATCTAGTGTTAGCAAGTTCTTAACAAGAGAGTATATATCTCATGCTGTGGGTCATAATTGTAAATTCATAAGAATAACATCAAAAATGCACGGCAAAAATATTTTGTATTACCTGGCCATTGGTCTACGTAAGTATTTTCCCCATATTTAAAGATAGAAACAGAAATATTCATTTTCAACTTTAATAAGATAACCGAAATCTAGCTATATTCTGCATTACGTTCAATTACTCACGATTTTTCTCACAAATCCGTTCTATACGTTTATCTCACGCAAAGAGAATTATGTTTAGATTTCAATTTGGAATTAGTATGACACACAATGATTTCTGTTATTCTGAAACCGCTAGTTTAAAAAAAAAATCCAAATTTTCAGAGAAATTGAATGATACGAGTTTAATAAACTTTCCATCCCAGTTATTCAAATTCTCGATATTTGAAATTGAAGATTCAATTGTGACACCAGGAAAGTCATGAATCTTATTTCGTTAAGATACCTGATTTTAGATAAATAATTCATATTTCTGTGAACTGCTGTAATTGCATGTTCTTCTTTCTGTTCTTCTCCAATTCGAAACAGTAATCATGGGCATGTTTATGCAAGAAGTTGAAGCAAGGCGTAAAATTCTCAGAGGTCGTAAAACAATAAACAGAAGTTACTACAGTAAGTAATTTCTTTGTTCTATAAAAAAAAAAGAAGCAAAAGGATTGATCATAATCGGATTGAAAAGTAAATGTAAAAAAAAAAACTTAACATACAATTTCAAAACACATTTCAGGAGGCACAGCGATTCCAGCATGGTCAATAGTTTTAATGACTGGTATTGGAATGTTGATTGTTGGCGCCGGTTTATATGTATTATTGAAAAAATTCATAGTCGATAGCGCAGATGTTAGTGAAACTTCTTATCAACCAGCGATGCGAGAAGAAATTTAGTTTCTCACTAATTATCATTTAATTGCAATCCGATAATCACCTGTGTTTATTAATATTATATACCATAATAATATAATAATTACAACATTTACTTTCATGTATCTTCATATTAATATTATTAATCATAATAATAACAATAATAATCATATTATTGTACTATGTAGTTGCTATTCGTGGAGAAAGGAAGCAATGTTCCTGTTGTCAAGATCGAGCATTTTTTTGTAATTTAATCTTCTTATTTTATGGAAAAAAGTGAAAATAAGAGAAACAGACAAAAATAAATAAATACAACAGCAAATTTTGACCCCCCCCCCCCCCCCCCCTCAAATTGACAAATCAAAATTTAATTCACTTATATCTTTCAGTTGATTTGCATTCTCTTCTTCTTCCTATTATCAATACTATATTTAAGTGTATTACTACATGTGTATATCAAAAATGATTTACCAAGAAATAGCGACGAAGTGTAATTTAATGATTTGTATTTCTTTTATTTTCTTTATTTTTTTTACTTTGCTTGTTTATTAGCTGTATCTGTATTGATTGGACGTTGAGTTAAGCCTGTCGTGACAAAATACAGACAATATTAACGAAACATTATAGTATGGGTAGTAGTTGTTCAACATCGATCAACGAACAACATTAATATGATACATACATAAAATTGCCTAATTTTAGCACAATCAAATTGTAATTCTATTTCAAATTAAATTAGATATATTTTCACAGCATGATAGTTCTCTACCTGTAGTTTTTTTTTCCTTCATGTTTGCTTCGCAGAGAAAATGATTCATACGTATACTTCGTAGTGATAACTACTTCATTAGTCATTTTATAAATTAAATACTTCAAAATGATCAAAATTAATTTCTAGCTGTGACAACGAGGAAAAAAAAGATTATTTGTGCCTGTGTGTGTGCTGAATTTAAAAAAAAAAACAAGACGAGAAAAGAATATACAGTTTTGTAATCATACAAACAATTTATCATCATTTTTTTTCTTACTTGTTACTTCTTACTCGTTAGCCAGTATATATTTTCTGTCCATTGAAACTCTCGTCACATATTCCTGTGGGTATACCCTTGAGTCATTTTTGTATAATATTCATATTTATATTCAAGATTTTCCATGTTACTGATAAATTTGTCTTTTTTTTTTTTATCTTTTATCAAAAATAGGAAGAAAGAAGAAACACACGAGTAAAAAGTCAACATTCCGGTAATTGATAATGCAGGGTATTAGTTTTTGCGTGTATAAAAATCGCATTGGTTCGTTAAAGATAGAAAATAAGCTGTTTAGATATGAATTTTAACATTCGGATAAGACTTGTGATCGTGTGGAGCGTGGGAAACTGGATTATTATACTTGAAAAGAGTATCGTCACAATAATTATAATTTGATTAGATAATATTTCGTCATACTTTTGATAATATAAAAGCATACCAAATAACAGACAAAGAGCGAAAATACAATTAGGTATTCAAACTCTCTAATCGAACTTCAATACACTGTAGAATTATTCGTTTCACTTCTGGATCATATGACAATAATAAATTTCTGAATAATTATAAATATAATTACTATTATTATTACTTTTAATATTATTATTGACTGGTAAAAGGAATGGAATTTAAATTTTAAAATTCCCTACGATGATACTTGTCAGGGTCAAAGTAAGACGTAACAACAACTCTGTTGTTAAACTTCCGACCAGTCAAAGTTTGCTGCGCCTTTTGACAATCTATAACGCTATTAAATTCAACGAAAACCTGGAATAGAAAAATGAAAATATCAATATCGCCCATGCCACATTATAACTCCATAGCCAGAATTCTCTCATGTCATCAGACACTACGAAAACTGGAAAATTAAAAAAATATATCGCAAATAGTTTAGTCTCAATACCTTTCCACAGCCAGGTACATCAACGCCCTCGATTGGTCTAGGAATTTCAACAGAACGAACAACTCCATATTTGTTACATTCCTCCTTAATATCTTCAAGAATATCCTCGTACTCTTCTTCTTCCATGAGTTCCTCAGGTGTTACCATGTTCAGTAGACACAATACCTGTAAATTTTTATCAACGATTTATAGCGAGGTAACATTTGATAATGAAAAATTAAACTCGACATTCTGAATTTATTTTTGAAGTTTTCATACCTCGGTAGCTGGGCCGCTAGTGCCGACCATTGAAAGACCAGGAACTTGAATTTGAACGGGAGCCTGAGCACCGATCATTGGATTTTTAGCTCCGACGCTAGCGCGTTGTACAATAAGTTTTTTATCCCCAAGTTGCATTCCATTTAGTCCTGCTATAGCTTGGTCGGTCATTGTCACATCTACGTACTCGCAAAATGCGTAGCCCTTTGACAGTCCTGTAGCGGAATCCTTGACCAAGTTGAATGCCCGCAGTTGTCCAAAGCTCATGAGTAACTCCTTGACCTGTTGTTGCATTTTCAATCATTTTGGAGATTAATTTTCCAGTGTTTATTAGTCTTCCGAAGTCTTTTGAAAATACAACAATTCTTTGACTTCTGATACAGACTTCGTGATCGTCTTAAACTAACTTTTCGACGATTTTAATGCAAATAATTTCTCCATATCGTAGTAAAACTGTGCAAATTTCAAACTTGGACGAAATAAGGAGATGCAAAGATATGGGAAAAAAATTAATAGAATTTTCAGCTAATTTTTTTAGGAGAAACAAAGCTCGACGATTTTTTTCATCTACATTCTGATGTTTAATTATTGTGTAATGTGTGTAATGTGTAATAAATAACGCGTTCTTGTTGCATGAAATACATATGAATATTAACGATAACTGTGGAGGGGAGGGTTCGGCATAATTGTAATTGTATATGATGAATTGTACAGTTAAAACTTGTATACTGTATCCGATGCGCACATAAACATACCTTGTTTGCTTACAGTGTAACAATTCGTTTTCAGAGACACTGGAAACGTTATATTTTTGATAATAGCACGTTGAATGTGCAAAATAATGTAACACAAAGTGATAGAATTTTTCTATTGCAATAGTTATTTCTACAGTTCCATCAGAATATACTTTAGATTCAAGATACTGAGGATTGGAATAAGAACAAAAAAATCTAATAGAATGACGTGCTATTATCACAAATTTCTTATAACTCTAAAATACGTACCAAATTTGAAGAGGATTGGAAGGCCACAATCAACATCCAAAGGCTGCAAAAGTCTCTTTCCAAAATGTGTGAAAACATAAAAATGATATAAATACTTGCCTCAATGTAGCCAGACTACTCGCACTCCGGGAAATGTAGTATTTTGTCATGTTCAGTAGTAGTAGTAGTAGTAGAATTTGTAGTGGTAGTGGTAGAAGTAGTGGTAAGCGAATGCTTTTGATCGGCACGACCCTAAGCTAAGAAATGGGGAGAAAGAGCACTGGTATCAGTCCACATTTTTCTTTATATTTACCAAACGATTTTCATTTTTGTTTCTTTGGTGTTTTTTTTTGTTTGTTTTGAATATTTACGGCTGTAAGATATCACTTGTTACGCTTTTAAAAAGACACTGGTAGAATTTTTCTTTCTTTTTTTTTTCCTTTTCTTAAATTCACTTTATACTGAGAAAACGGAGTCAGTTACTTTTTATTAAATTTATACTTCGCATATATTCATTGGCCTGTAAAATTTAAATGCCTGAAAATACGTATAGAGAACAATTTTATGCGTGCCTGTAAAGGAAAACAGCTGCAATAATGGAAGAAAAAAAACGTATTCCTGCTGAAATATCATATGATATAAGATAATACTGTGAGAAAAATCTGTAGTCGTAACCAGATGCACCTAAAAAACCTGTAAATCCCCCCTCGCCCAAAATTAAATACCCAATTCTCTATGGACTGTCCACTCATTTCTCCCGCAGACCTAAAAAAAAATTCACACCCGTATATCGGAAGCATAGCAAACAAAATTCAACTAAATTATATCCAAAATCACCCTGAAAACTTTAGTACTTGGGAACTAGACAAGTTAAAGAATCCAATTTCTATTATATAACTTGCTAATCAACAAATATGTAAAGTATTTCATAAAAATTGGACACAAAAGTTTATATTATTTGCTATATTTCTATATCCAGGTAAATTGAAATGGCTGAAATGACCTCCCCCCCCGACCATCCGGCTTCGGTTCAACCGTATCCTTAGATAAATAAAATGAAAAGAGAAAAAAAGGAGGTATCTAAATTCTTGGTAAAAGAATTATAATAATCGGCTGGAACCACCGTACAAGCGAATGAACGCACCTAGAAAGGCTGTAAAAGTAAAAACGCTGCTGCGACAATGCGTGCCACCTAAATGCTGTAACGCCTCTAGCCTTTTTTCCCTAACGTAATGGAATTCTTAATCTGAATAATACTGTATGAAAAATTGAAGATTGTAGCATGAAGCTACAATAGTCCCTAAAATTCATATACCATTTGCATCCGTTTTTCTGATATACTTCTTCCGATTATCGCAGGCAATTTATTTTAATTGCGAGTTAAAAAAAAACCAGCAAGTAAATTATCGAATATCGATGATGGAAGTAATGTAAAAAAAAAATCCAAAACAAAATTTCTGTGAGAAAAAAAAAACGATAGGGAAAACAAAAATCCTATGCTTCTAGTCTACGCTAGCTAAAGCAGCCCTATACGACGCTGAAAATGGAACAATACATACCTCTCAGGAACTCAAGAAGCCAAGTTGCTGCTGGTAGAGTCTCTGCACAGATCGCTAAATACCTATTTTTACAATGTAATGGCTTGTTTTGCTCCTTTTTCTCGTTCTCTTCTGTTTTTTTCGTCGAGTCAAATTGGTAGCATCGAGGAACGATATTATAAAAACATAGTATTGCTGAAACAATACCGATCCTCAGACCCCCGCCTATGTTCGTTGAAGAACATTCAATGCAATATTATGTGGGTGTTTCATGTATTTTTTTCTGTTTTTGTTTATTATTTATTTCTCAGATAATTTTCTAATTCTTCTTTCAACCGAAATTGAATGAATTGAGGAAAATTTCATATATAAAAACAGAAAGAAAACGTTTTATTAATTTCTAAAAATAATGCAAACTTGATATTCGTGCCTATAAATCGATTTGAAAAATGATTTCAATCAATGCATCAATAAAAATTGGCTAACATGCACGAATACATGATCACCCCACGTAATATGAAGATATGAATAAATAAATGATAACGAACCCAAAAAAGTTAATAATAAATATCTATAAGCCATTGTGAGTTCAAATACCTGTTCCTCGTTCAAGTAGTTAGGTAAACCACCGATAAAGATCTTGTGCGGCGAATCTGTGAAAAGAAACAAAGGAAATGATATACAATCAAATAGATGGAACCGCTAGTACATGTGACCGATGAAATTACACTAGATTGTAAACATATCGTTTCTATCTTCATGTTATATCGATTATTATTGAAAAAATTCACATACCTGGAATTGTACCCGGCACATTCATGCTAGGATTATCCGTCATACCAGGCATTGGTTGATAATCGTGTGGCCTCCTTATTTTCAAACTTTGTCCTTTGAAATTTATACCGTCAAATGCCATTGCTTGCGTTGTTTCATCGATTGATCGAAACTGTAATAGATTTTGGTTTTTATTAATAATTAAGACCCTTGTGTGAGAAAAACGAAAATAATCAATCAAGAAATAACCCAAACCAACAGAGGAAAACGATGATTATATATCTTTTTTCTTGAAATGCTTTAGGGTGCAAGATTTATTTTAGCTATTGATTCGTCGAATTTGTTGGTATCACAAGAAATCAAGATTTCAGTCTGTGAATTCTGAAAAAAATCGATTTTTCATCAAATTATGAACTACATTAGTTCTTTCAACCCGATACACGATGTTGCGAACGGCCCTCAAATTTCCAACTAGACTAAGCCACGCGGTCAGCGCATTCCTATATGTGCTCGCTCGCGCGGAAGTAGAACGGAGGTCGAGTCCACGGAGGTCGAGTCCACGGAGTTCGGCAACCCCAGGTTTGCTGACCGAACAGCATGCATCTTCTGTGCATTGCGGATACCTGGGATTGCAGAAAGCCCCACCATGCCAATTCCCGAGGCTTCATGCAGCCTAATTGATTCTCAATTAGGTAGTCGATTTTTCACATTAACGGGGTTGAGGTGAGCAAAGTGCTCACCACCGTAGGTTACCCAAGGGATGGCACCCAATGATTGTAAGTGCTGTGTTTAACGGTCGTGAAGTGTTAAGCAGATTATCTTGACCCGGGCAGCGAAGGTTCTTGACTGGAACAGCTGACTCTCCCTGGTTATTTAACAGAAGTTGCACTAACGTTCTGTAGGACCGTACAAGACAGCGGTGGGGTTCTAGAAGCCGACCTTGGGTTCCCCACGGTGGAAAACTCCATCGACTCATCCTTCATTCCTATACTCTCGATTCAAATCAATTCTTAACTACCGTTCCATTGATACGAAAACTGATTAGTATTCGGCTTTTTTCCTTTCAACCAACTTATTATACTTATTAGTATTATTCTATTTTGTCAAACCATTAAGGGGTCTTACACATTACGTTTTGGGGTATTTAAATATAGACTTTCTCTAATCATTGTTCAATCATTCTGTCGTGGTCTTCACATTATCTTCTATTTCCCCTCACACATTCGCAGGTGCGCTCAGCGCTTTATTGAGGCAAGCCCCGACAGAGAACCCCTAACTGCTCAGGGATTACTCTGTAAGTTAAAGTAACTCGCCACCCGGATGGCTCGTAACAACGACGAATGATGAAGACCAAACCCGGGACCATAATGAGATAAAAAAATGAATAATTCTGTGAATATCCTTAAAAATCTTTGAGTTCAAAGATCGATTACCGCTTTTAGGATAGGAAACAGTTATTTTACCTCAAGGAAAGCAAAATTCTTGTCAAGATTAATCTGGCAAGCGAGTACAGGATTGCCAGCGGCTTGAGCGAGACCAGAAAGATGCATTTGCTGATTGAAAAATTCCATCATTTCTTCTTCTGTAACTCCAAATGGAATGTTTCCCACATAAAGTCTTCTAGCTTGACGTGTTATCGTGCTACCGACAACAGGTACAGCTGCTTGAGGTGTATCGGCGACAATATTTGCTGGAATTTGACCTGCGGCTTGCATCGCTTTGTACTGCCATGAAAAAAGAAATTAAACACTTAGTGAAAATAAAAAAACATGAAATAAACGTCGGGACATTTCACAGACCAATATTTCGTTCAAGTTTGATGATATTACCTGTAACGGTGTGATGTGTTCAAAACCAGGTGGCGGGACATCCCAATAAAGGGAAGGTTTTCTTCTCCTCGAACTGCGCCCCTTTTTCGGTGAGCTGCTCCTCTTGCGTTCGCGGCGATCCTTGGACCGTGATCTTGAGCGCTTCCTACGATCCCGACTGCGTGATCTGTGTCTTCTATCTCTTTCTCTTTCTCTTTCCTTATCTCTGTCTGGTCCTCGTTCCTGACGCTCACGATCTGTTATCGTATGTATTTTAATTGTTTAAATGAGGTTACCTCTCACAGCCATTAATTTTCGTTTTTTTCAACAAGATAATTATTTCAAATAAATAAGAACATAATTACGATGCAATATTGACGCGCAATATGGTTTAAAAATAATTTTCCTCACATGAATGTACCAAAATATATTGTCAGGTAGAATTATAAAACTAATAATTATTCGATAAATATCAATAAATTTCAGATGAGTGACTAATCAGCTCCGATTGGTTGATACCCAATTTAGTTTCACAAGATTTTGAGATCTCTGTATCGCAATACGTGATTTGAATACATAAACTAACGAAGAGAAACAAGAATAATCTTTTTTTTCTAGGCTGAAATGAATAAGTTGCGACATGACGGCGTGAAATGTGATAAGAATATTGCCTTGCCCCAAACGTATCGCGTATGTAATGTAATTATTTTTAGACGTATGATGCGTGTAGTCCGCAGTTTCAATGTCGCGATTATAATCTGTTACAATTATTGGTCGTAACATTCGCAAAGCTCACCTGAATCCATATTGAAATATTAATTTGTACCATACGAATGTTATTAAATACAAATTCAATTGTATTCTAATAAAATGTTATGGTTTTCTGTTTACTGTGGACAGACGCGGCCGCCATTACTGATTTCAGAAACCGCAAAGCTGAAGCCGGGGGGGTTAAGTTAAATTACAAGTTACGAAGTAACTTTCGATTTATACTCACCACCGTTAAAATCTTCTCCCATTTTATTATCTCTTTATGGAAGATTCTATACGCTTTACAAATCTGATACAAATTTTTTCTATCCTCCGGATAGGATGACACCCTTTTATTATTTCAGAATATTTCAAGCACAATGGTGTCAATGGAGCAGGTGGCGGAAGTCGTCGCGGAAACTAACTTTACTACAGAATGGCCGACCTAGGTATTTTATTTGATTCAAGAAAAGTATATATCGCTTGGAATTACTTTCAATAGTCCTGAAGTACTACATCTACTACAATTATTTAAATATTATTTCTACCGTATTTTTGTGATTTGGTTAAACAATTTTGATACACATCCGAACATAAAATTTCCCCAAATGACACACATGACTTTTCTTCATTTCCTGTTTTGGAATATTATCTATTCGTTTTGCGACCACTGTACGGCTCATTTCGTTTCTCAAATTACTAAACAATAGCATATTACAGTTGAAATGATCTGCATTTGGTAAAAATGAATTTATTGAATGATATAACTAATCAAAATTCATCCTGTTTTGATCTGTTCAAAATCAATCCAGTGATTGAACTTCTGAATATGAAACATTTTATGATTACAACCGCATTATCAAACCCGGGCTCTCAACTTACAGCATATAATATCCTATATTTTTATATTTTCATGTAAATTTATACTGCAAGAAAGCTGCTAGAAACAACAAGAGTAATCAATCTTTGGTAGCATCTTATGATTCTCGAAGAAGTCAAATCCGTTGGAAATTATACAAACAAACTGGCGCGCGCGATATTACCAAATCAAAAAACGGAACTTCATGTCTAAAATCAGACTGAAATTAGAGCGAATAATAACTTACAAATTCGTAGCAATCTCAAACAGTCTTGCTGTGCGTATATGGACATAATTTCTGGTTAAAAATATTGACTACTATTTTTACAATGCCATATTTTGTTAGTTCTAACTTCGGTAAATAAAACAATCGCAGTAATTAGCGACGTTCTGCTGTCATATTATTCCTTTCTCTCTTTTCCCCCAAATTTTTTTCTGAGCTTTCGCCATCTGTTGGATGATTAATACAACAGTCGTATACATGTATTGTCTGTGAGAATACAACATACATACATAACCTTCATTATCAGGATTCAGGATGGTTGATGCAGAGATGGTTGATCCGTGTTTATGGAGCTATCTTGCAAGTTGACGTCAGTTGACGTTACGCACCGCGTTCGCTCCAAATTCTGTGAACAGTGGAACTCAAAATTAATTATTTGAAATATTCTCGGATGGCTATGGTTCGGTAAAAAATGCGACGTGATATTTTCCATCATAAAAGCTAATCGGTTAATACCCAGATTAGCTATTGTTCGCGCGCAGCAAAAATTTATCATCGTTAACAAATTTCATCCTTACATATGACATATTTTACATCATATTCTTAATTGTAAATCTTCATGTATAACCTCTCATCTCATCTCTTCGTTAAACATGGAAAATAGTGAGTTGCTTTATACTAACAAATCTTTATTTGATTATCCGTTTATTCACGTCTACATATCATATTATTATCCTTTAATCACACACTGCTATCCATAATCCTCCTTGAGGTTTTTTTGGTTTCTTCAAATTTTCCATGTTTATTAAATGAATAATATCATATTATCATCTCACTTCTGATTATAATCAGATGACGAAGAAATGGAAGTCCTGGAAATAGAAGTCCCAGTGAATTCGGATGCTGGTAATGATAATTCACAGAGAAACGATGGATCGTGGGCACATAACATACATCCTAATGTAGATCCAGACTCCGTTATGCCATTGCCAATGACACCACCCATAATATCCTTCCAACATATTCTGCCGGCTGAACGAAATAATGAAAATATCCCTGCTGAACAAAACAATGAAAACCTAGAAAATTTACAAGGATCGCAAGAGAGAAATGCTGAAGGAAACGACAGTGACAATAATGAAGAACCTTTAGAGAATTGTAAGTCATTTATGAATGAAGGAGAATCAACTGCTGCCTCGAGTATTAAGAAAATTCACTTTCCGATTCATTTACACTTATAAAGACTTGGTGCCAGTAGAATTAACAATTTCGATAATATTAGGCTTATCTACTACAATTTCAAAAATTCATTTGATAATGGTGAATTAATTACTCTTCAGTGAGACTTTTTACAGTAAACAACTATGTTTTTGTATTTTTTACGTGAAATTCTGAACGTGGTTTTCAAGAAATTCCATATTTTTGGTAATTGGTTATCAGTCAATTTGCCGGAAGTGGAATTTGTCTACAAAAACCACCGGACCATTCTTTTTATCTGGTAAAACGCCCTTCAAGTAGCTAAGGGGTTAAACTCGTTTTGCTGAAATTAAAAATTCTTGAAATTTCGGCATTGGTCAACTCTCCTTGAATACATTTTTGTTCGCAAAACGAGTGGCACATTATGTTCATCTTGTAAAACACTCTTTAGGTATGAATGTTGATTAAAATCGTTGGAGTCGTATTTGAAGAATTTTAGGCTCTTCAAAATCTGTCGTCAGTAAACTACCCTTAAATACATTTTCATTGGAAATAGTAATACCCTGCCTTGTTCATCTAGTGAAGAGCTCTTTAGATATCAATTTTAAAGAAAATCGATAGAATCATTTCCGAAAAATTCTAAGTTCCGCTTTGAATGAAAAACTAGAAATCAAATCTTTTTTCAAATCTCTATCCCCCCGCATCTAAATTTTTCATTCACCTTTTATCGCAACTATCTGTTTCTTTCGTTTGCAGCAAACAAAAGGAAAGAGCCAGGTTCAGATGAAGAGGATGACAAGGATTCTGGCCAGTCGTGTCCTATCTGTATGGATCTTTGGAATAACTCAGGAGAGCATCGTTTATGTTCATTACGATGTGGGCATCTATTTGGATACAGTTGTATACAACGCTGGTTGCAGACCGGTTGTAACGCAGGTGCACGTCGGTGTCCTCAATGCAATCACAAAGCAACAATGAAAGATATTCGTGTTTTATATGTGAGAAAATTGTCAGCTGTTGATACGAGTGAAACTGATAGACTGAAGGATGAACTGGTGAAAGTTAGTGCTGAAAAAAGTCGCATGGAAATGGAACTTGCCAGATTTACAATAAGGCAGAAGTTATTCGACCAACAATTGGCTGGAATGAAACAAAGAATATTAGAACTTGAAAACCAACAATTACAAATGGGAAAAGAATACCAACCGAATACACAGCTATCCAGTTCTCAGGCAATAACTAAAAAATTCCACCTGGATAGATCGATAGACATCTGTAAAGACGGAGGGTGTAGAGTTCTAGCTTATAATTCTTGGTACCAGCTTTTAGTGATTTCACAAAAGTCAACCAACACGTTATTTTCCGGCTATGGAATAAAGAAAATAGATTCCAAGGAGTTCAGATCTAGACAATTTGTTTTTCTTCACTCGCAGGCGATCAGAGATGTATCATTTAATCCATCGATAAATGAGATACTCCTTAGTGTAGGCTTTGACAAGTGCGCAAAACTCATGGACATTCACAATAATACCGTTGTTCATAATTACCAAACCGAATCTCAACTTTGGAGCTGTTGCTGGGCAGGAAATAATCACAATATTTTTTTAGCCGGTGCTCAGAACGGTTCCGTGACTCAATTTGATATAAGACAAACTAGCGGTCCGGTGAATAAAATCGATGGTCCAGGAGATAGATCGCCCGTTGTATCTTTAGCGAGGGTAGCGCCAGCTTATAACAGTGGTATGCCTGGAGGAGGATTTATTGCTTGTCGGTTGAACACTTGTTTTGCATATGAATCCAGAGACGGGAGTTACGTGGGCAATCAAATGTTTTTAGAGGGTCCTTTTGTCTCAGTTTGTTACGATTCTGAAAGTAAGCATGCAGTTGTTTCATCAAGACCAAACGCCAGGCATCCTCAAGCTAGGCACAGAGTTTGCACAATTGAAAAAGGTAACGAAGATATTATAGTTTGTAACGTAGTCCACACTTTCCAAGGTGGAAATTCGCAGAAATTATTGTCTAGACCTTGTCAAATCAGAACGGATAACGATACTCTAGTTGCGGCTCATCAAGAAGCTACTAGCTCTATACCCATATGGAGCATATCTACAGGGAAACAAGTTTATAATCTTCCAGTATCAGATCCAGTTATAGATTTCTGTGCTTTTAATACTAAAGGCAATGACTTGTTCCTAGCCACATTATCAGAGAAGAAACTTCGGGCATATAAGTATGGTAATTAAAAATTAGAAATGGGTGGAGTGAAATATTGTAATTTCGGCCACAGCTATGAAATGCACTGATTAAAAATGGTTTTCGGCGTGTTTTCAGACTTTATGAACAATTTCTATTACTTGATTTGAACATTCTATCATATATCGAAAGCAAAGTGCCGTCTGGGGCTAATATGTATATAGTTATGAGGTGCGTAACATCAATTTTTCTATAAAACAAATATCGTGTTATGGAACTTGTATGTATGTAATGATATAAATGTTATTCAAATTTAATCATCTGTGACGTTATGTTTGTGTTTTTGAATCGACTGATGAATTATCTAAAACATAGTATACGGGTTTTCAATTATTACAAAAAAGCATTTTTTCACCACTCTGCCACTTGTTATATCGGACGCATGTTTTTCTCATACGCGTTGGTAACACTTTGTAATATTTATGTGATAAACATCATACTGAGACAATTTCTCAAAAGTATATACTCAACTGCGGATACGCTAAATAAATGCACTTCTATCGACGGTTTTGATTTACATGCAGCCTTACAGCAGATGAGTGGCTGTATGAAAATCGAACCGTCAATAGGAGTGCATTATTTAGTGCATGTCTCGGTATACTGATTAATTCATTAATTATCCTAGCGATAAGTATTTTGTATTGAAATAACAATCATCCCTTTATAAATTATTGTTAGAGAATCATTTTCGTCTGCACAGGCATACTTTCAGTGCAAGTAACGAGAATAAAATGATTAAGCAAAAAAATTGGAAAAAAATTACTTTATTAATATTTGAGACATATTAATGTGCATTGATCTTCGTTTCAAATGGTACTATACAATAATATCTTGAATTTTTCAGCATGGACAAAGCACGATTATTTTTCAATCTTTGCAGAAAATTCTAATTTACAGATCTCAACCATTCTCCTTAAAGTAATGTATGCGTAGAGCGTTGTGATTAGATTCATGTATTTAGACCTTTTTTGACTCCTGCTGGCAACGCCGAGGACACAGCCTGTGTGTGAATGAATTATTGAAGAATCCATAAAATATTAGGTAAAATAATCAGCCATTTACAATATTATCATAATCACGGTGTATAGTTCAGGAGAGACTTTCTCCACATTTTGCGCCAATATCATTGTAGTACATACCACAGAAATATTATTATTATCATTATAATGAGACGAAAGTTTTTAAGTGCTCTTACACTTAGGCTGAAAAAAGAAATAAATTTATTGTAACATTGTGTATATCGATTAAATAACATTTCATTAACGATCTGGGCGAGATCGCTGGCAGTGTGCTCTCTATTTAATTATGTTTGTTTATCTCTCTCTTTGATGTTTTATCTGAAATATAGTTAGTTGGGTAGGTATACGTAAGTTCACATTTGCAACTATGAGAGTAATTTGACTTCTTTTTCATTTTTCCAAAGTTGAAAAAAAAAAAGGTGAAAGATGTTATGTTTCTTACTCAATAAGACAATTGATAGGTAAATTCCAACTGCAAAAATGTACAAAATTAAAATATTAACAACAGAAATCATAAAGTGCGTGAATTTTTTATACATAATAGGTATAGGTATAATATGTGTGTGTTTGCTATAACTATAACTAAATAAATTGTCAATTATCAATGTATGTACACTTTCAGATTGACTCAAGTGATAAAAATAGTCTAGTCTTTTATCTGTCAAGGAAACTTGCCACAGATGATTCACCTAATCTCTGATTTTGATGATTGAAACAATATCCTTCCTCATGTACTACCATAGTAAGCAATTGATTTCGATTGTACACACTTAAAAATGTTACCGTTTAACGAAAAAATAGATACGCAGCTCCAGGAGTATGAGGTGACTCAAATTTAAATTCAAACTACGTAAAAACTTGTCAGATAATACTACAATCATAATTTCGATGAGCATATTGTTTTCATCATCTTTTCTGCACGCATTAGAATGGAAGTAATATATACTGTACTGTTTTTTGAAAACAAATTTCCACTTTGTTTTATGGGATATAATTTTCTATTCATTCGTATTTCCATGCATTATAAATGATGTTACATACTTGGTCTTAAAAGATTCTTGTAGATTTTTCCAACTGGAAATGTATTTCTAAATTTTAGCGATAAATTTATTGATTAATAATAATAATAATGATACGCCAGTAATAATGCCCTCTTTTCGAGATACATATCGTATGAAACCGTGTTTCTACATAAACAATTGTGTTGTTGCTTTTTCCTTTTTACATGTCTTTTTGAAATTTTTCATTAATTATTCTTTACCACGTACCTATTTTACAAGTTAAATTAATCAACCTAATACAATTTAGCTCCAATCTTTTAGGATTGTTGCAATATTTATTTCTTGTAATTGCAATTGTCATTGCCAGAGTCTTAAATCTTTGAATTTTGCAATTGTTTCTTCGTTTATGGTTTATTTTATTTCTTTCATTACTTCTTTTTTTACTAGCCTTCGTGGAATTTTTTTGCTCAATCAAATATTATGAGTTCTAAGAAGTCGTGCCTACCGACTAGTAGCTGCGATGTTGTGTTTCTTTCTTTTGTGATATTTTTCTTTTTTGTTTTTTAATTTTATTATTTATACATAAAAGGTACACAATCGTCACTAACTGAAGAGCTGTTCGGTGGCGCGTTCTAAGTCCCAATTGTAAGAGGATAAGGCTACTCGTGCATTGTGTTCTTCAATACCCATATCAGTCAATCTTCTTATTTTATCATCCAAATCTGGCATTTTTGCTGGTCCTAGAAAAATATCACAAATTTGTCTCAACAATTTTCTTCCTTGGCTATTTTCCAATAACTAATCATCATGTGTATTTATTGAGTTACATGTCTGGCAGAGAATTTTATTCTCAATCAAGTGGGATAATTGTTAATGAATAATTTTTATACCACCAGCATACACAGACGTCCAATGTTTTGCTGTTTGACGAAACATTTCTGGTTGCTCTTTGTACTGCTTGGCAACTACCGCATCTTGGGGGTCATCTGGCTCAGCGGCGGACAATAAGGCTTGTAACGATAACAAAACCGTTCTTAAGGTCATCGCGGCAGCCCTATTAATAAGATTATGAAAACATAAAATAGAAATTAGTGCATTTGGAGTTGATGTACTCAAGTTCTTCCTTTCAAATATTTATCGACCCCGTGACTTACCATTGGTCTTTTAATATGTCTAAACAAATTGCGCCTGTTACTGACGATATATTTGGATGCCATATTTTTGTTATAAAGCGGACCTGGAATGAAAAAAAGGCAAATGGCTTGAATAAGGTAATTTTTTGCTTAAATTAGCTGCGATGAACATTTTTACTCACTTTGGGTGGATTAAAAGGATAAGTTTCAGGTACTTTAATCTCTAAGACGAAGTTACCTCCTTCGTACGGAGTGTCTGGTGGCCCCGCAATTTCGCCTTTTAATTCGGTGAAGCTATCATTAACTAGTTCTACTTTAATCGCACATTTTGCGACCTGAAATTTAATACAGAGAAATTATTCGATTAGCAGTCACGCATGTTTTATTTTCAAACGCAGATAAGTTTTGAATGAAAGTGAAATACCCCTCAAGCCTAATGTACGTAATTTGTGTTATCAGCAATAGATTTTGTCAACAAATCACGTAATTCCGCTATCAATTACGCAGCTCAAACCCCCGCGAAGTATGATAAATATTATCAGCTTATTAAAAAGTAAAAATGGAACAGAAGAAAGATGATGAAATTTCACTTCTTGAATCTGATTTATTCATTTATTCGCATTTGCAGACAGTCGATGTTTGCAAAAGAAAATTATTTAATCAATGTTTTATATTACGCAATGAATATGTCGCGGCATTATTGATAGGAAATTTCTATTGAAAATGGTTGACGGCGACCCCCTGTCGCCTTTAATCGCACATCCATCGCGAAGGGGAAGAAAAAATGAGTTTAAGAGTTTATCAATTTGACCTGTAACATATCTGTGGGAAATAACAGAATGTTGAAATCAAGTAACATGGTAAACTGGTGCTGCCGCTGCCGCTGCAGCAAGAAAACGTGACCAAGCTCAAAGCACTCCTTTAGTATCGCAAATTGAAACGTTATACATTAAGAAGTACATAGAATAAGGTTTTCTCTTTGTCACTTCACAGCGCATCCATCTATGGCAGAAAATGCAAATGATGAGACGCAAAAAATGGAAGAAAATGGTATGTGTATAGATTAAATTTTCGTCTTTGAGGTAAATGATTATCCGATCAATTCCAAAGTTTTTAACATCGGAATGTAAGCATTGACGATATTAATGCAAAAAATATGAATCTGATAAACATGTTTATAAAGTTGTTCAATTGGTGGTTAAAATTCTCTGATTCCAACTCCAAAATTACAATTAATTGGCAAAAAAATGAACAAAATCATATCAAATTGAAGAGAACGAGAATATTACGAGATTTTCCTAATCTTTAGGATGATCTGACTACAGTCATGATGAATAGCGGTGGAAGGGAAAATAAAGATTAAAATCCTGAATTTTCACAATCTGTTCGTGCTGAGTGAAAATTATTTTTTCAGCATTTAAAGAAAGAAAGAATTATATAAAAATATATGATGTTGAGAGAAAAATTAATCGAATGACCGTAAACGCATGTGAAGAAAAATATTAAAATTAAGATGAAATTATAGTTTATGAATGAGCGGAAGGAACGTGTGCGATTTTAATTGAGAAATGATAAAATGTCAATCTAGTAATCTCGTATCTAACAGAAATGCGAACAAGTATTAAATGTATCTAGTTGTTCATGTTGCATAATCAGTACAAATTTCCTGGGGTTCAAGTGGTCCTATAAACAATAGAAAATACATGAGTTCACGCAGATATTTTACAATAAATCACTCACCTCTTCGCTTTTTATAACCTCTTTAAATTCCCGTTTGATTCGTTGCGCCGCAATGTTCGCCATGTCTCCCCTTATCACTCACGGCGATTCAATACACTAACATAATTTTACCGGCGTATCGAATAACGCACGGCAGTCTTTCAACCCTAATTTTATTACCTAATTTTATTCTGCTTAAAGAATATAATATTGTTACATACAGCCTGTATGTTTTTGCTCAAATATAACCGTTTACTACTTACGGTCACATACAATTTATCATTTTCAGTTTTCTATCACAGCTAGCGCCACATTTGGTACGAAAAATTGACTGTCACTTGTCTGTCTCTTTAAATTATGACTAAAGTCACGCCGCGCTTTATTTTCACTGGCGCTAATTCGAACTCTATTTTCAATAATATTATGTTAATCTGCGTTCCATTTCATCTTTAGAAATCGTTCTATGCTATATTTCAGAATGTTGTTTGTTAACTGATTCAAATCATTTTTAAATCCTCATTATCTTCTCCGTCAATCTAAATCAAGCAATTATTTCAAAAGTAATTATATATTCTTATACGGTAATCGAGTCACAAACATCCCCATTATAAAAGCACAAGATTTGAATTCAGATCCCGTAAGATTAACATAGAGTATGATAATTAGGTTGATAAAAATGATGCAAAAATAATCGGATATTATATGGTAGATTTTCGTTTGGGATTGTATACTTTTTACAATATATAAATAGCCTCTTGACTGCAGCCTGTGAATTTACCCATAACTATACATTACACGGTATATGAAAAAGCGGTAAAATGAATGGACAGCCAGCATATCGTGATTGTTCAAATTTATACTCAGAGAAATTACCCTAAACGCAACATTCGATTGGAGTGATTCGCAGTTATAGCGTATGAAATTTTCTCAAAATAAATAGACTTAATATAAATCTATTTAAAAAATGAATAATAGGATTCGTATTCCCGCCGAAAGATGGCGGGTCGTATGAAGCGGGGATAATATCCGGGGGTGCTCTGATTGGTCCCCCGCGTTTTCAGTAATGCCCGTCTCGCAACCAGTGCGTGCGAAGAGTTTGTTACGCGCAAAGTTAGAGAAACCTCGTGGCGGTGAACTACGGAGCAGGATGCCGAACATCAAGGTCTTCAGCGGCACGTCGCACCCGGACTTAGCACAGCGAATAGTCGACAGGCTTGGTATTGACATCGGTAAAGTTGTTACGAAAAAATTCAGCAACCTCGAGACATGGTAACTACAAATCGACCACTAACTTTTATTATCATTTTTATCGTTGCTATTATCTTCGTGAAACGGGGCCTAGACCCAGCAGATATTACCGCGGCTATAATCTAACGGATGAGAAAAAAAGAAAGGGAAAGAAGCTCTGAGCTATATCGAAGCCCCACGCCACGTGAAATCCGACCAAAATCATGAATTAGAACGTTCGTTATTCCATCGTTATTATCAATAATAGACCCCTTCGCGCCAATGATAATGAACCGGTCACCCAGCTCCGCATCATACCGCATTCTTTTAATTTCTTTTCCTTTATTTTTTGGAGCCCCCTTGTCTTTGCTAGATCGCTCATTTTATCCACGATCTATACATAATACTACGCGCGCGTATACACACATGTATACCTATAGTCTCATTCTCTGATCATTTATATTTCACATCGTTGTATTATATTTATAAGTATTTACACTTATAGGTAGTATAAGTAACTAGTAGTAGTGGACGTAGTAGTAATATCGTCGTCGTCGTCGTAGTAGTAGTAGTAGTATATTGCCGACGTCGTCGAATTGATTCTAATATACATTATTATTACAACGACCTTGTAATTCATTAGAAGGCCCGTTAGTACCCGTCTTATCTTTTTAATGAAATTATTTAGAATCACGCGTAAATTTATAAATCATATTATAATATACAAGCATCTCGTTTTTCTCGCCAATATTATCTTCTTGCCAAATTAAAAATGATTAGTATGTATAAAAGTACATACATACACCTGCGCTCAAAGCATCCACCTATAGACCATGTAATATTACGCCATCTATTCTTATCTTTGACAATAATCAGCGATACTCCAGAAAATAAAAAAAATTGAATAAAACATTTCTCTTCATTTTACGTAAATACAAAAGAAATGAAGGAAAACGTAAACAAAAGAGAAAAAGGAAAAAGAAAATATTATTGTTCATTCTTAGCGTGGAAATTGGGGAATCTGTGCGTGGCGAAGATGTATACATTATTCAAAGTGGAAGCGGAGAGGTAAATGATAATCTGATGGAGCTGTTGATTATGATCAATGCATGCAAGATTGCCTCTGCATCGCGAGTAACAGCAGTCATCCCTTGCTTCCCATATGCCAGGCAGGACAAGAAGGATAAGGTAGGAGATGTGAGCACCAATTTTATCAAAAACTTATTAATTATATCCGTAAGAATAATAATATCAATAATCATGTGATTTATTAGATTATACATATGAGTAATAATAATCTAATAATATCACATGTGTTTTTTTATTCTTTCATTTCTTTCTTATGATAATCAAAATACTTTTTTCATCTCTTGGGAATGCTGTTGCAACAAATCTGTAACTAAATTTTTGACCATTATTTTCAATGGACAATTATTGAAAGATTCGATTTTCAAGTTCAAATTATCGTTCAGTATTTTAGATATATATGATTTGTTACAGTATCGCCTCATCGCCCTCTTCATACGTAATTTTTTTTTATTCGCTTTCTATCTTTCCTTATTGTTCAGTCTTTTCTACTTCCCTTTGCTCTAAATTTATTCTACTATTTTTCTTTCTCTTTTCGTCGATGAATCACTTATTTTGTCCATTTCAAATACAAAATATGACTCGTTTTTATCTATTATTTATTCATTTATTTGATTGTACTATATTGCCATCCGAACATCTCAGACGGAATTTTTTCATGCATAAACATACTGCAAATATGTGTGAAAACATTTTAAGTAAATTTGATTTACATTTTCAAATGAATTGAAAAATAAAAACTACAAATACGCGTATTCCATGTAATATATTAATGTAGATCTGGGATGACTGACGATGATAATATTTTGTGTGTACGGTGTTAATTGAGACGTTCATAATTCAGATGATTGAGACAATAATATTAACTTTTCGCTATCTGATTTGAAATTGGATTTTGTTTTTTATCATCAGATTTCCCGATACGTTTGTATGGTATTTTATAATACATACTATTGTTAATAACTATCGCAACAAGATGCATTATATGTGTGTTTTGATGTTTCTAATATACATGAAACTATCATAAATTCATTTTTCAACATTATAATTTTTGTTTTCTTCTTATCCTTTATTACATACGTTTTTTCATTCTCAAAATAATTGTACATACGTGTTGCAAGTATAAAAAATTAATCAGTTGAAATAAACGAAAGAAAAATGAACATGGGTTAATCCGTGCAATCTTGTACTCCACTCCATACTAGGAAAGAATTCCATAATCTAGTAAATTTCAGTTATGTTACATATGTAAGGATGATTTATGCAAATTTTCAACCATATATTTCATTGCACAATGGCTACTCAAGCGAATTACTATTTGCTAGCAACAATATTGATTCTCACATTGCTCGACGCTAGTTTTACATTCTTACTTTTCCCTGCTCTTACATGAATCTTAAATTGAAGGCCAAATTTTAACACGAGTTCGCAGTAAGCATGCAAGTGGTATTTGGTAAGACTTGTATTATACACTCCTACACTGTTTTACAATTCTACGGACCTCCTTCTACACTTTGTAGTCCGAAGTCTTTTTTTCCCTTCCCCCTCTCCTTTTCTCTTTATGTTAAACTACATTATATTTTACTTTTTTTATCAATCATTTCGAACTAGCGTGCTTTGAATTTGTAGGTATTGTGCAAGAATATATCTAATGCTCTCATGATCTCTCTGTTCACCAAACTCATTAGCATTGTTCAGAGCATTAACAGGCTAATTATAAGTATCTGATTAGTTACAATTCTTAATTATTTTTTTCGGAGCAGAGTACATTTTTCACCGACTTGATCCATGTTTAAAATTCAGAAAGGTAAAAAATGAAGATCACTTTTGCTCCCATGCACACTAAATTGAAACTCTAAAGCCAAACAGAAACATAAACTGAAATTCAAATGTTTCTTAACCCTGCTGAAACGACCGAGCACAAAACATTTACTTTCATTTTTTTGACTTGTTGTGTAAATACTCCATTTGAGAGCAGGATAAAATATTCATTTAATTTGATCTAATCGATAAAGAATTTCTTGCTGGTCTGACGAGAAAGTTGTATGCAAATTGCCTGGGAGTAAAAGTACTACGTATTGAACGAAATCTAATACAGTTCATTGAATAATTATGCTTATTATTAACGTTGGGTAACAAAATCATGTATACTATATTATAGTATATTATATACTTGATTTGAATGAGGATAACGAATTATTATTCTCACGTAATAATTCCATTGTTCAATATTTTGAAATTATGACTGTGAATACAATCAGAGATGATTACAGTATGACATTAGATGATAATTTAATGAAGATTTTTGAATTTTTAAAGCACTCCAATAATAATGATAATAATAAGAAAGAAAAAGAAACAAAAAAGAAAGCCATCAATTTCTTGAAAAGGAATGAATTCTTCTCGACGAGATGTAAATTGTTTTGTGTCGTGTCTTCGCAGGGTGGTGATGGTGGGGACAAGTCAGACTCCACTAAGACTCGCTTCATCATGAAGTTGAACGAGTGGAAGTTCAGGGTAACTTAACAGCAGCGTCTTATTCTGCTGATTTCATTTTTTTGTAGCTTTGCGAGTGTTTATGGGAGAATGATATGCAATCATTTTTTGGGGTACAAATATCGGATCATTTCTCAAGTAAACATCGCTTCGGCTTTACATTTTGTTTATGAATTTCTTTTATTCTTTTTGTTACCTATCATATTTCCTAATGTTTTTATGTTTGGGTATATGTCATATGATACAGAATGTATGATTTTTTTTAGTGGGAAACTTATTCATTGCATCAAGTAAACATTTTTTATTTAATCATCATTTGGGAAGAATTCATATATTATACTAATTTTTGTCTAATTGTAAGTGAAACTGAGAAAAAATTAATCCGTGGGTCATCATTTATACATTCGTTCACAAAAGCAAAAGTCATGAATTCTTTCGAAGAATATTATATTATCTTTTTACACTATTCATTATAAATTTACTTGATATTGGAATGCCTGGACTCAAGTCGCGCAAAAGATGCTTTCAGGTGAATGGAACTGGGCTGCTTCTGATATGAACAATGTGTTTTTCAATACTATATATAATCCCAGAATGAAAGATATCTGCAGTTTATAAATTTAATTTACGTTACTATCACGAGTGAAAGTTGTGTAATTATCCAAGTGTACGTAGAGGATGATACAGAATTTTACAGTTCTAGTAAACATTATTTGCTTCATCCATATAAGCAAACGAAAAAAATACAGAATTTATTAATTATTGCAAAATAGTTGTGGAAGTGAAACTAATTGAAATGATATTTCACAGGAATTTATCATAGTGCGCTAATACTGCGTAAATGCGTTAATTTAAATGAAAACAATTCTGCTGGTTAAGCGCATTTTTGATATAAACGTGTCTAAGCATACAGAAAAATGATGCGAGGAGTTGCAATCAGCAGTAGAGTGTCATCGTATATAAAATCCAGAACACGTAAATATTTAATAATAATTATCAAAAGAACAAAATTTGAAATATATCTATACAAATAAAGATATTTGTTTTCGACTAATAATTCCGCAATCTCTTATCTAGAAATTCATGCATTGAATTGTTAGATCCGTCATAAACTTCGTTGGTATGAAATATATTCTTGCAATAATAAACTCAGGGTTATCAAGCATGAACTCGGCTGTAACGAAATAATATCTATTGATAAAATATGATGCAGAATGGTTCATGCCCCGATTCGATTCAAAGGGGTATTTAATAAATAAATAAAATAGTATCGAGTTCATTAACCAATCAAAATTGCTTCTCATTTATGAAACATAGTATCATTCCATTTTTATTTTATCAGTAAAGATATGTAAAATAGTAATGTAAATATATAATGACATCAATCTTCGTATATTTGCTAATAATATATTTTTTTTTCCTTTTTCAAATGCGTGAAAGATAATGAAATGAAGAAATCGAATATAAATTAAATATTTTCCCGATTGTTTTTCATATTATTTTTCCGTAGAAAAATATATAGTATAAGAAATTGAGCAGTTGTGTTATGAAAATTCTGAATAAATTAGTTGGGTATTTTCAGGATTATGTGCCCGACCTGACGACAGTGAGTATGAAGACGAAAAGATATTGTAGAGTGGAGCGTTTTGTATTTATAACTTGATAATTATTTCAATTTTTTTTTTCTCAATTTAATAATTCTTTAATTCGAACCTGGCAGCCAGTTTTTTTTTTTTCTTCATTCTATCTTTTCTGTAGGACTAACAAAAATGAATTAAAAAAACAAACCAAACCAGAAACCTTACTTGTTTTTACACAGTTACACATCCTAATGAATGAATGAAATGTTCGGGATGAGCATTTTTGACAATTGAATGTAAGAGGGCAAAATATTAATATAATAGCATTATGTGTACATCATCGTTATTTACTATTATTTGTTTTATTTTATTTTTTGTCTCATTTCTTCTCTTGTTCTTTATTTCGGGGGCATTCATACGTTCATTGTCTTGGGTACTAATCAATCAGTATGTTTGCTTGTTATATGTACTATAATTTTCATTTTACTTCTTTTTTTCATCATCACTTTTCATTTTCAATTATCATACTTGAACGAAAAGACTCGTTTTTTCTTCACATTATCGTGAAGAGCAACACGTACCATCGCACAAAATGTGAATAGGCAATTTTTCCTGAGCTTTTGATCACGGTACCAAAATGTATCAAAGTATACCAGAGCAACGGTGTATGTCACGCAAACTATATCCTGGTATACTTTGGTACCTTGACCAAAGGCTTGCAAAAAATCGCCTGATGTGGTTCATTTTAGTTACACATTTTTGTATCACTAATGATGTAAAAATCGTCTTATCTATTAAACAAGTCTTATTGCATTTCAATAATAATACCTTCGCCCATACATCACAGCTTTTTGTGAAGTATAAAGCTTCGTCCATGCTGTACGCTATGAATTGTTTGTTGTTAATATGAATTTTTATTCTCATTTTCTGTTCTTTTTTTTTTCTACACCCAATACTGCACTTCATGGTTCTTATCACAATACTTCGTTCATGTTTCACTATTAGACTACATTAAGTGTCGATGAGATTTGATCATATTAAATTATTTTCTTGCCATAGAGAAATGTTCTCACATTTACACGAATTTCGAGAATTTCAACCAAATTACAATATTATTGGATCGTGAAGTGCATTGTACTGGTCTTTTTTGTAGTTAATAAATAACTTACAGGTTGTGCTTTACTCACCGATCCTGTTGAGCCTAACTGGGGTGCATTTGCAACATCTTTTTCCTCTATATTCTCTTTATCTTTATTTTCGTATTTTTATTTTTGTTCGTGTTTTTTTTTTTCACTTTTCTTCTTGTATATTTAAATCTTATATATTCCTTTATTATTATTTCATAGGCATTTTGCCATTGTATTCATATTTTGTCCCCTCGTAAGTAAAAAGAAAAAAAAAGTATATACGTATTATATTTTTTCGGTATATAAGAATATAAACCCACAATCAACTGAACCAGAATCTAATACGATAGCAGCGATTAGTCAAATGAAGCGTCTCAAGTGGCAAACCCATATTATTGCAAAAAAAATCACGAGATATTACACTGTGTCTCACAGTCCAATTGTAAAGGAGCACAATTGCTAATCTGGGACTTTTTCTATTTCTATTCAAATTGTTTTCAGTTGTTGAAATTCATTTGAGATATCCTGCTATAATATTCAGGGTGCTATAAACACTTGGATAAAAAGTTGATAGCGACCTTATTTTTTCTCTAGAGTTGCAGGAAATTCTCACGTTGCAAATGAACTTGAACGGGCTCCTACATCGTACAACTATTTACCAATACTGATTTCCATTACAGAGCCGTGCTCCGATTTCTGCCAAATTAGTCGCTAACATGCTGTCCGTGGCAGGAGCTGATCACATAATCACCATGGATCTACACGCTAGTCAGATTCAAGGTTTCTTCGATATTCCTGTTGACAATCTGTACGCAGAACCAGCGGTCCTTAAATGGATCAAAGAAAATATTGTCGAATGGAGAAACAGCATAATTGTATCACCAGATGCTGGCGGTGCGAAAAGGTAATTTATTAAAAATGGATCAATAAAAACACTGAGAAATTCACACTATTCCTTTTTTCTTGACAATTCAATTTCGAAATCTACTAAAATGTAATTTTTTTATGCCATTAACAGGGTAACTTCAATTGCGGATCGGTTAAATGTCGAGTTTGCGCTTATCCACAAGGAAAGAAAGAAGGCTAACGAAGTTGCTAGTATGGTACTTGTAGGAGATGTTAAGGACAGAGTAGCTATCCTAGTAGACGATATGGCAGATACTTGTGGAACGATTTGCCACGCCGCTGAAAAACTTTTGGAAGCTGGTGCGACAAAAGTTTATGCTATTTTGACTCATGGAATATTCAGTGGTCCTGCTATTTCAAGGATAAATAATGCCTGTTTCGAAGCTGTTGTAGTCACAAACACGATCCCTCAGGATGGTCACATGAAGGACTGTCCTAAAATACAGGTAATTCAATAATTTTGTATAATTTTGTATTGTGTATTATTTGTTTATTTGTTTGTTTTTTTCCCCGATATTTCTAGTGCATTGATGTTTCCATGATGTTTGCGGAGGCTGTGAGGAGAACCCACAACGGCGAGTCGGTTTCGTATTTGTTTTCTAACGTACCGTACTAAAAATGTATAAATTCTAGCTTATCCAAACACGGCGAAAGTGTGACCGCGCATTAGTTGATTATTGTTATAAAATGTGCTGAGCAGGTCTACGGTTTCCGTAAAATAATTAAAAAAACAAACATAAAAAAAAATAGAACAGACAAAGACATTATATTATATGGTGTGCTAGAATCTCCAGACTTGTTTTCCTTATTCGTATACCTGTATACTTCGATAATTTAGAGAACATTCTTCGTTGTTTCTCAAATCAATAATTCATTCGAATATATCTACTAACAGTGAATTTGAAGATAATGATTACGACGCATAGATCTACATCCAAAAGAAGACTATGTTTAGTCTAATTATTGTTAGAGGTTTATTAAATTCATATTTCTTCCTATCAAAGTTGTGAAGAAAATGTAAAGAGGAAGAAAAATAAAAAAACGTCGGAACCATTACATAGTATGCTACTATAAGTATACTTCAACAATAATAAAGGAAAGAAAATCATCATTCTCGTGTGTTAGAATAATCACGTTTCACCATAGAGGTTGAAATTTCGTGTAGAATTGAACGACGAATAAGAATAGGAGAAGTGAGGAAAAAGAAAGGAAAGCACATAATGTTAAAAAATTAATTGATAATTCTGCTTGTGTTTATCAATGATTAGTTAGTAGTAGCAAATAACAATATTCAGCAACTAATATGCTGACACCACATTTTTGCCGATATTACTATATACTATAAATTTTATTCTTTAATAATAATAATGGTAAATAAATAATAATAAATATGTATGCTCAGTTTCTATAATGACTTGTAGTAACTACATCAATTTGTTTATTCACAATCATTTTTATACTATAATATTATTATTATATCGATCTAAAGAAAAATAGGCGAAAAGATGATGTCTTTATTTTAATCATTATAATATGTATATTGCATCATTCACTTGGCACTTAAACATGATAGTATATTGTACTACATTATATTGATGATAATGTGGTTAAAAGGAAAAAATAGGGAACTAAGAATCAGTATTTTCACAAAAAAATATATATTATGTACCTGTAGGTATATTCTATTAAAGAAGTATAAATTGTGTGCAACATGGAAAAAAAATGAAAGGAAATACGCGATATTGTAAATTTTTGCCATTGTGACGATTAAATATTTCATCCCGTGGATATTATACGTAGATGATGATGTGCAAATTTCATTTTCTTCTCATTTCAATATGGCCCAGTTATTATTGTTATTATTTTTATTTAACATTAAACAAATTTCATACGCATGCATGCCATATGAAAATAGGAAGAATAATCCATTCACAAAATTAATAAAAAGCAGATAAAACAGAAAAACGATCTGTGAAATCTAGATACACTATTTATCTTAATAATATTTTTCCCTTCTTATTGTCTTCCGGAATGAAAAATAAATTGAATTAACAAAAAGAGCGTTCGTTTCTAGATGGGAACATTGATGAATATAATACATATGAATGCATAGGAGGTGATAAGAGGATTCAGAGAGGTTGAAAATTATAATAAATAAAAATTATCTTGTAATATTATTTTATTACACATTATCTGTGCGTAGTAGAAGTATTGTGAAGATGATAGACAAATGGTATATCATTAATTGGAAATAATACATCTCTGACTATTTACAAATTTCGATTTTTTCTTATTTTGGTTGGATTTTTACATTTTGTTAAATCAAGAAGTTATATGGAATATGCTACGTGTTATATTCGAAATATATCATTTTAGTACAATCCAGTCTATCATTCTCTTATTCCCACGTTTTTCTTATCCATTCTATTTCGAAATCAATATACATAATCATTTCTGAACAAATAAATACAATTCGAATAGAATTATTCAATAACACAATTGATATTAAATTCTTGAATTCAAAATAAATCGGAATCACAACCAACCACAGAAACAATAAATAAATTGAGAAAAGAGTAAAAAATGAAATGTCTAAATCTGATTATATGACTAAAATTATTCATATTTCAATAATTATTTTATCATGGCATCTATGAAGTTAACTACATGAAATAAAATACCTATATATCTGTACGTTTTTTGTTCAGTATAAAATTTATGTATCAAATCATTTATTTTCTTAGGGCCTGATAAAATAGATATTCTTTTCTCTGATTGGCCTAGAATTTATCTTTAAGCTCGATAAATAATCATTTAATTAGGTGTAGGTATAAAATACAAGTAATAACAACTTACAATAACAGAAACAAAAAAAAATCTGCAACGCTTCTCAAGACTAATGAGGGACAATATACATCAAATTTGGACTATTCTTGTCAAAATTAATGTTAAGCTAGCGATTCGAGCAACAATCTTCACAATACGAAAATGTTATGACGTGATCTGGTATATAATAATACTGTAAAACTAGATAGCATCTGAGTACAGCAACAGCAATATTATTGGTCAAGAATATAGTATGCTTACCTATTTTTTACAGAACTTCACTGAATTTGAGTTTTTGGTGTCTATTTTAGCACAAATATATTAATATCTAAATTTGTAACGCAAGTATAACTTCAGCTGAGCTTACAATGATGAAATTTTCGATTTTTGACACGATATTATATAACATGCAAAGAATTGTTATGAACTTGATAATAAGAATGAAATACAGCTGAAAATATTCTTTATCTTTATCCAGTAATGAGTACGAATGTATTTAATATTTTAAGTAAACTGCCTACTATGTAGTTTTGTGCTCAAACGGCTCATACGTTTCTCTATACCTATGCCTCTGCTTAATATTCATCAACAGGTGACTCTATTTTCAGTTTTGTAATTATACTTTTCACCGATTTAGGTATAGACACGTCTCTAAGATTATGACTCAGTCATTCCTGGTGGTAAAGTTATGTCAAATACTATCGGAAGATTATTTGGCAAATAATTTAAATCGCACGTCGAAGCATTGACAAATATTATCCTTCCGTCCGACGAAATACCATACCCTAAAACGTGAGAAATTCATCTGGTTAGTATATTGTCTGAAGAAGCATTATCTTAGACTCTGAATATTTTATCATTAATCTATAATTTCTCATTTAAAGAAACTGTTCCAATTGAATATTCGACAGTGGTTTTAAATATCTTAAAATCTTACTGCTATTCAACGTAACTAAGAAGAAGAAACCAATGTACCCTCATGCACGTGGCCAAATACATGGTATTTAGGCTGTACTCGGTTTTGGACGGTTGTCAGTAGCTCCACGCATCCGGCACGGACTCCACTACAACACAGATCTCCATGGCCAACAGGAGGCGTGTGAGTTACCAAAATATCTGTATCAGTAGGAATCAATTTCCATTTTGAGAGGCATGGCTCTCCGCGAGGAACGTTGAAAGCCCACTTACAGAACTCTGGCTGCCTGTAGGGTTCAAAAATTATATTTATACAGAGTGAGTTTTCTCTAACATCACGTGAGGGGAGGGACTTCTCCTCGGGATCGCTCCGCTCTTTACTATTCATAGCTGTTATTGTTGTCTCGAGAAACCTCACATTCATATTTATCTGCCGTTAACACTAACCGACATCTTAATTTGTCAATATCGAGGCTTAGATCTGCCAAACGTCACAATCAGAGATGTTCATGTTCGGGATAGTAATTGAAAAGTGAAATAGTTTTTTTGAGACAACAATGACAGTTCTGCAAAAAAAAGGGATGGAGCGATCGTGACGATAAGCCGATCCCTCATACGATAGAGAAAACTCATCCTGTATAGAAAATAAAAAACAGTATCAACGTTTTTTTCATGATAATCTGAATTATTATTTTTTTGTATCTTTCAATTATCGAATGATTATTGATAACGTATTATCATCCATCTCGTAAATTATTCTTTGTGTAATTTTATCAATTTCATTCTTTGAAAGTACTTTATTTTCTTTTATTATCCAAAAATCTCACCAAGGTGTTCCATAGATTTTTATCCCACGTATATTTATCTCAGAGTCTTCTAAATAAATGCAATTTGTTAAATGTTCTTTTATGTTTGTTGTCTTTATAGCTTCCGCAAGAGTGTCCTTTGACATTCCCAATGTTGGAATATCGTCTAATACACTCGTACCAGTATGCTTATGACGATCGCCTGATGATGCGTGTGTCGAAAATGGGTGAGTAAATGTTGGATCAAAACTCAATTCATGGTTTCCTGCTATGACTAGCTTATACTCATGGGGTAAACTACCTAAATTACAATAATACTTGAAATATGAAACTGAAGATTACGTACTCGAGTTCTTGAATTCACGATCTAAGCAAATATTCCATTCGATAGAATACAAAATTTGATTATTTGTTATATTTCTATAAATAGTAATGAACGAATTAACAAAATATTTCTTACCAATCCAATTGTTGAATTCTATGACCTCCTCAAGACTTCCACATTTTGTAAAATCTCCAGCATGAATGAAAATATCTCCCTCCGGGATGTCAAATTTTATGAAAGGAGTCAAAGAATGGGTATCGCTCATGCAAACAACGCGCAACTGAACAAATTTTTTGAGGTTATTTTAGGTTAGGTTGAGGATAAAGATACGTACTTAATCTCCGTGGAATTAATGAACTTCGATCTATCATCTACTGTGATAACACTTTTACCTTGTTATTTGCTGCGGGAGTTTTCGGTATCTTTGCATTTATTTTAATAACTTTTTGCTGCTGTGACAGCTCGCGCCATGCCGCAGTTGGGTCAGCTGTCAAAGGGTGAATTCCTGCTTTCATGTTTACGCTAAATTACCTCGATACAAAGGACCGTTTGAAATAGAAATGAATTTTCAAGCTCTCTGTTACCTAATTCGCGATTATTAATCGCAACACTTGAACGCCTCGTAATAAATACAAACTACATTTAACTTGGAAAATCCCATTCTTTCCCTTGATATGTCGTCTGCTTATTACCCAGATGCCTATGGACACTTGCGTGACGCCTAACGATAGGCAACCGAACACACCCATAAGAAATGCCCTAGTAATGTATGTATACATCAGGCGCGTGGGAGACGCAAAATTCAAGTTTACAATGCGTCGTTTTTTGTTTTTTTTTTCTCTATCTCTTTCATCCGCACTTACGATATGTCGTGATATGTGACCGAAAAATTGAGAGAAACGTGCTTCGGTGTTGATCCCAAACATTCATTTATTACAAGGTGGGTGGCTGGGGAAATAGGGGAAATGAGGGGAATTTTGCAAAAGCAAATAAGTTTATTTCATCGATGTCTACGCCATTGAACCTAAAAATTGAATAGAACGCCGGAAAATGAACAGCTTCACTTCCACCGAATGCGTCGTCTATGCTCAGTTGCTCAGCGCTGAGGCTGGGCTATTCTAAACGATATAGAGAGGGGCAACGGTGGGTCATATCCGTATACACGATAGTCGGGTCTGTAGTGTACCAATACACAGCGGAGAGAGTGGACATGTAGGTAGGGTGGTAGGCAGTACGGGATAAACGCGAGAGTGTATGACCGCTGTAGCTCTACTGTAGAGAATTATATGCCGCTCTATGTATACCAGTCTATGTTCTATACCCAGTCGAGAGGGAGAGAGAGGTAATACGTGGGAGCGACTGTATCCCGATTTGCGTTTCTCGGTCTCGAAAGGTTCGGGACACACAGCCGGAGAGAAAACTAGACTTTCAGTATGATTCGAGTAGTGGCTGTTACCGTTTTGTGTTCGTTTCGATGTGAATTGTTTGCAGTTTTGTTATACGTATGTGTATAGTTATGTGAATATTGAAGTTTTTCATTTATTACGTATTAAAAGAATTAAAAAGAAAAACAAGTTTCAGTAAATCGTCATCCTTTTATTACTGTATATAAAATTTAAAACTGTATAAAGTCCTCCACCTGTTAACTTATCGTCATCTGTGCGTTCGGTTGTTATATTCTTACTGAACTTGTGCTTCGGTCAATTCCTCGCTGCTACAGAGTTATATGCGACGAGTGAATGCATTTTCTTATACTACATATATGCCTGGCGGTAATCCGGATTATACCCTATATTTTGGCTATTGTGAGAGTATCGTTTTACCATTTGGATACATAAAAAGAGTTAGTGCCATATAGTATAACAGGATACGCGGATAATTCAACAGAGAAACAAACGTGAGTACTTAATTATCTATTGTCATCTGTTTTTCGTGAATGCAAACTCAAACATTCGTTCTCTATTCTTACTCGCTTGAAATTGAATAGATCAAACTAAAGTCAAATGGAAATGCGTAAATATTAATTTGGCTTTCATTCACGCTTTTTGTATTCATCGTATAAAGACAGGAGTTCAGACAAATTTAAATATCGCGAAACAAAGAAGGTTTTACGTTCAACGTGACGTCGCACGTATTCTAACCGAATACAAACCAATAAACGAACGAGTGATAAAGTCCGCGAAGCTCGAATTAGGTATGTAGATACATTAATTCAGATCGAATAATTAATCGATTTGCTAATGTTAACGTCGTTGAAGGATATACAGGCATGCATACGCAGCTCGTTTTTCAGAGGTTGGCCTATGACTTATTATCATTATAGATAGTTTCTAAAACTTGAATTAAACACGCGTTTTACATCAGGTATATCTCGTATATAATATATGTCGAAACCCATAAATGTTTTCGTAAATCATATGTATGTAAAATATTTGATTTTCATTATTACAGTGAGTAGTGGATCGGGACGGGTCAAAAATCAATAAGCTTCTACTATACTACTGAGAAATATAATCCTGCAGGGAGTAACCCTGGAAAAGGAAGACAAAAATAGCAGAGAAAAATTAATATCCTTCAGTGGGCAGTGTGTGTCTGTGTGCGTGCGCGTGTGTAAGTGCGTGTTGTTTTTTTCCTCGTCTTTTCTCGCCACGGAAGATTAAACTCACACGAAACGTATACATATAATATAACACATGTGTCTATAGAATACCGAGCGATATTTTCTAACAAAGAGGAGATCTCTCTTTCTTTTCTCTCGTCCTCCACCTCCTTCTCCTCCGCCTCCTCCTCCTCCTCCTCCTCCACCACCTCCTTTTCCTCCTCCTCGTCGTCATCGTCGTCGTCGTTGCGGTCGGAACCTTATGAATAGACAGGAAATATCCATCTAACCGATTTAACTTGGGACATAAGGCTGAGACCGGCACGAAACGAGGGACGACTAGGGTTCGTAATCGTGAGAGAAAGACGAGCTAAAAAGAACGAGGAACGGCACGGCGCGGCGCAGCGTTGCCTTGGTGACCGATGTCCAGGGGGTCGCAATGGCCGGGGCGCTCCTAGCCGAGACCGGCCCGCTACCCGTAAGTGTGATCGCGGTCGATGGCACAGAGGTGCGGCAACAGCAACAGCAACAGCAACAGCAACAGCAACAAGAACAACAGATTACAATTACTCGGACGACTCAAAATGCTCCCGACAACTGCAGTAGGGCGTTTATCTCGACGGAGGCGCAAACCGAAGGATCAACAAATCAGATTCACGGAACGAACGTAACAACAAATGGATTCCAACGAATGATGTGTTCGCTAAACAATAATAACAATAACAATAATAACAACAACAACAACAATAACAGTAACAGTAACAATATTCAAACGGAAAATAATCGTGGTTCGGAAAATATCGAGGATGTAACGTTGAGAGATGCGAGGAGACGGGAGAGGAGAGTTAGAAGACAACATCGAAGGGCTTTGAGAACTTGCTCGGTACCACCAAATTATGCGGGCGGTCCATGTAGCGTTGCTCAACCTACAGGGGTGCCTGGTGCTGTTCCACTCGTTCCTTCGCAGGTCGGTGGTTTTCTTCATCCACCTCCACCCCACCTCGGGCTTCGCGGCCTCAGTGGCCTCAGCGGCCTTAGCTTAGGATTGCCTTTTCCCGTACCCACCAGCGTCTCGGCTTTTGGAAGGTGAGTTTTTCCATCCTATTTATATATTTTTTAGATTTTTTCTTTTTTTTTTACTTTGCGCCTCGTTCACTTTGAACAAGATTTTGAGTACTATGTGTCATGCATTTCAATTGATTTGTCAATCATTATTCATTATGAAGATTGTTATTATTATTTATGTTCGCGAGAGCGGAGAAATTTGTGTTTTGAGGATGGGAAATCACTATTTAGATAGCTTGATCGGTAGAGAATCTTCGATGGTAATTTATTCATTATTTCAAGATTTTTATTAGATATCTTCGTTGTACCATATGCATACGCGTTATGGAATAGAACAGTGAAATATCTCCTCAATTCGCCTACTTCTATGTACATATACCTACTTGTGAAATATTTATATAATATAAGAGCATATTTATCTTTCGTTACAACGTAAATATTTTGATAGGGAAGATTTTTTATCACGGTCATTCGTTCTTGCCGTCTGTTCTTCGTTTCTTTTCCGTTTCAATATTTTAGGCTTTATTTTCAAACGACGCGCTGATACCTATCGTTGGACCATTAGTCAATTTCCTTGACTTTTTGTTTTCTTCTGTTTTGTGACAATTTTTCCTTTCAGTTTCCAAAATGATAAATTATCTTTTTGAAAAACTGCATGCAGCTTTTACCCGATGATATATATAGTGTTTTCATTAATGGCATCTATAATTTGATATGATTCTGAAATTTTCATGTGATATAGATCTTTGTCGAGCTGGTATATAAAATAATTGAAAATTTCATGAACGGAAATACAATTATTTACATATTTGTGGTTTTTTTTTTTTCTTTTTAACCTCGCACCGCGAGATATTACCTTTTTCTCTCAACAGGATTTTTGTGACGAACTGTAATTATTAGTGGAGAGATTCTTGAATACCCGAAGTGACTCTGAAGTGATCGTGTAATAATTGTATTTCGGTTCAGAACTCTGTTTTCTCTGGACGAAATTTGGGGAGAAAAATGGGTTCGTCGGGGTTTAGTTTATAATCAGTGAGCTTTGAGATGAACGAGAAATAATTTAATAAATAATTAACAGTTATGGAGGTATATACCTGTACCTACTCGAAATAATGCCAACAATAATTTCTCAAGATCGATATCCTCTTTATAAACTTTCTATGTCGAGATTCATCGGAAATCAGGCTAATTGCGCGTATGCAAATAAACTAAACAATTTCATTTACTGTATTCAAATATAGCTAGTATATATAGTCGTGAGTACATATGTAGAATAATTCAATGCACGTAGTATAGCTGATATGAAATATCTCGTAGGTAACACAAATTTATTATTCGCCAGAAGTAATTATTGACAAAATTTTCTCCAATATACGTAAATATATATATATTTATAGTAAATGCCATATGATCGCATACGTATTACATTCATACGTGGTTCTCTATTTCGTGATGATTTATCGATAGTCGTCGACTTTCCGCCCGTATCTAGCATGGCGGCGGCCGTAGTTAGTCCACAACCGGGTAAAAAAACTTCTCTCTAACGTACAAGATTTTAACGAACTCTCAAGAGAACTTCACAGTTTCATTTTTGGGTCTCGCTTATTTTAGGTCCTTCGTTCAATCGCCGGATACTCTCTAAACCACGTTACAGAATTACCTAAGGCTTTCATAGACTATACATGTACAGCATGGGGTATAGCTATATACGGTATGCGAGGCTCAAGTTTACAACGTTTACAAAATCGCGAAACATATAATATCAGCTGTTTCGACACCGCAACGATTTGGCGAAAAATGCAATTTAGTCTGATATCGTTCGATGGAAAAGAATTCGTATTTTTCATCGATAAATGTCAACGAGAATTGCATTCTTTGCGAAACAGGTGATGTTATTTTCCGCGATTCTGTTGCGATAACGTTATAAACTTGAGCGCATATTGAGTCGAATCAACAAAACCGCTGCTGCAGTGTGTATAAGTCGGAGAGATAATAAGTAGATACCTATCCATATATATGTTTTTATGTATCTTTGTGTGTATGTAATTCGTTTTCACGTCTCGATCGCTCTGGGGTTCTGTTAAATGAACCCGTTATGTCGAGGAGTGGAGCGCCGAGCTACTCCTCTGATCGCGGAAGAGGGGCCTCCTCGATCATTCCACTACATGCTCATAGGTAGCGTGTACACACCACGTCAGGGCCGCTTTAGCGAGCATTTGGCCCCGAGCTAAGTTCCTCTCGTTCGAGAGTAGCAATCGGTGCAGTATAACGTTGAACGTTGAATGTAGACAATACATTTCACGCGATTATATGATATATGAGTATCTTCATTGATCGATACAACTATCCATATCGGTAGAAGACTCAAGCCGTAGTTAGGGACGACTAAAGAACGGCGTCATACAGACGTCAAGACGTTCGGGCGTCGCGGCGCGGCGCCCTAACACCAAGGAGTCTGTGTCACTGGGTCAATCCTTCTGCCGCGCGAGAGACGAAGACGACAACGACGACTTTAATACTTTTTACCACTTCACCTTCTTCTCGCACAATCGTTCATTCGTATATATACGCACAGAACTTTAAACTACTAGTATCGCGGCAACTATAGTATACTGCTACTAATGCGCTTAGAGAAAGAGAGAAATACTTGAAAGAAAGAGAAAGAGAGATGGACATACATAGAGATATATGATGCCTGGTTTTGCTTCCAGGGATTCCGTACCTAAGCAGTGCTGCGGACTTGGGTCTCCACCGGTACGCTGGTCCATTCTTGGAGTGGGAGTTGTGGGCCTTGTTTGTGCCGGTGCAGGGGCCCTACTTGGGGCCTTACGGGCCACCGGTCGTGACCACATTGCCGTCGCCCTACTCATGATCGGTGAGTAGTCTTTTATACGTACCTATTCTCTGTAGATATTACGATTTTTTTCCCATTCGTTGGGGAAAAATCTATTTTCATTCGCCGTGCCTATGCCGGATATAATAAAAAGAAACAAGAGAAATCGTACGAATTATTTATAGAAATTTGAGGATCTTCATTGCGACGACCGCGACGCGACGGTGTATTTCGCGTGAAAGGAGCGAACGATAAATTGCTGGTATAAACCGCATGGGCATGTTCCTGGGTTTCATTTTCTGTCTCTATTTCTTATTTAACTTGAACTCGAATATGAGCTGCTCGTACGAATGCGTGGAATTGATTTTTATGCAAATAGAGGAAAATTAAACGCGCGATGCGTTTTTCTCCATATCCCGTACACCTAACACATTGTATTATAGCCCGTTTCAAGAATCAACGCGGTTTTATTTTTTTCACGCGACCGCGACGGAAGCATGGTCTTACAATGAACTAACCTATTCCTATTGAATTCGGACGCGGCTCGCGATCATATGTTAGGTGTCTATATAGATATATATTCGCACATCCATATTACGCTATAGCACTGCATTACAGAAACTGTGACCCCGCTGTGCTGCTCGCGCGAGCATCGTTTCGCATCCTGTTAGGCTGTGCGTTACGTATATATATATATGTATATTATAGTTGTATAAAGCTTAAGCGAAATAAATGAACTGACATTTGTCAGTTCTCTCTACGATAACAATAGTAGTTGCGCATAGTAGATCTAGGTATATTGTATCTCCGATCTGATATAGTCAGGGACGAAGTTTATACGCCTTGTATTCTCTGCATTCTATAAGCTTATTATACACGTTACATATACTAAACTAATCATATACCTCAACTATCAGTTTCTCTTTCTGGCTCTATGTAAAATTCTTCTACTACACCAATGTTTTGACGTACAATTCGCGTAGGAGGGTGACGGGGATGGATATATTGTACCTGTATTAGGATGTCGATGGAAATCACAGGGGATTTTGTATTCCGTCTGAAATTTCTCAAAATTTGAACCTCTGTGTGCGTTTTAGAATCAATTTAGTGAAGGTGCGGAGGATCTCCGCTGAAACAATTCCTTGTTGCATCATCGAGACTCTCGGCGAATTTTTAGAGTAATTTTTCGATCTAGCGAAATCTAGGTGCAATATATTCGTTCCGTTTCGTTTTTGCTATTTTCGGAAACCCCGACTCCGAAATGTGGATAGTGGTGTTAAAGTAATTAAAGGTTTCGTCGATAATTAGAATCTAAACGCGAGAGACTTTATGCACATGCGTATGAGATTCTAGTCTCATCCGTGTATTAAAAAATGATATTATTTATTATCATTTCAGTACTCGATCGTTCTATAGCGTTGTTCCTTCTTGTTTTCTTTTTCCCGCCCCCGAACTTTCGTTACGTCTGAGTTTCTATGTGTCTGTACCTTTACATACGCGCGGAGGTAAACGCTGTAGAATTCGCTATAGAATCTTCATCGCATTTATTGCGATTACCGTATAGTCGAAGGGAATGCAAAACGATACGAGAAACACATCGTTTGGGTTTCAAACACTATACTCTGCGTCCACGAGGGATACATACATTTTTTCGTTTTCGTGTCGAGATATGAAACACAAGAATTAGCATGCTATTCTTTGGTAGATTTTCTTCTCATTTCCCGATTACAACGATCGTTGAAACGCGTGAATCGAGGTTTTAACAGGAATCTATAGGAACCAATGATAATTCAAGTTCGTTATGCATCGTGTCTGAAAGAGGGAAAGAAATTAACGGGTAATTGTATTACACATATGATATCATCGCTCGATCTGTGTTGTTGGTCGCTTTACTATTATATACAATTCACAGCCAAGTACATAGGTTTGTATATGCATATGTACGTACATTACGGCAACTTGACGGTAAACGACGAATGCTGCAAACGTGTCTTCAAGAATAATTGCGTGTAGGCTTTGCCTAATATCATATGTAGTCGTAGTAGTAGTAGTAGTAGTCTTGAAAATTCGTTATACAGTTAATAGAGGCTAGCTTGATCATCAAGTGATGTAACGGGTTTTGACCTACATCAATATATTTTTTTTTTTTAGCATATTTCAGAAAATTTGCAGATTCATTGAAACCGGTTAGAAAACGCGAAGGAGAAACGAGGGAAAACGACAAATGACAAAATTTGACCAATATAATGTGGTCGGTAGCTAAAATAGAGTTAGAGATATTCATGTGATGTCACATCACGTGCGTTGAAACTATATATTGCAACTCGGTGTCATTCTGCCCCGCGCAGGTTACCTGCGAAGTCCAGTTACGCGTATATATGAAGTGAGGTAACCATATACGCAAAGGTATATATAGGTAGATATAAAACAGATGCGAAAGAATTGAAATCCACAGAACAGCGAGAGGAGCGTGAACGTGTATTTTTAACTGTAAAATTTTCCAGGTCTGTGTTTAATTATTTTATCTCTCTGCAGTATAATACCTATATATACCGAAACAAAATCAACGAATAAACGATATATCTGCTGCAGGTATTATATATAGTGATTTCGGAGTGGAGGACTCAGACTTGCAGCCGATAAAATCATATATTTTAGTCAAGGAAATGTATAAATGTTGAACAAAGAAAAAAAGAAAATCGAAAAAGGAAGAGAAATTTTGTTGAAATATTGCAAGACTCCCGTCTGACGGTGCAGCGGTTCGATGAAATTGTTATTGAAATAGAGAAAACGCCTGTTTAAATACAATAATGAAATCAATTACGGTTTCATTATTACAGGGATTGGACATTTTTATCACGAATCAACCGCGCCGAGTAGAACCGTTGAGTGTAGAAGGGTATAGAGGTGCGGACGGCGTGGTGGGGGTATGCTTATGTACTTTTCCTTATATACAAGAGCTTTGCCTCCCTACTCGGAGATGGCGCCCACAAATTTTGCTCCATTTTACGCACACATGAGAGACCGTCGTGTATATGAGACCTGACACATGCGACCGGCTCACCGATGAGCCGAGCTTCCCTCCCAACCGCTTGGTGCGCTACCGGCGTGCTCAGTTGGCCGCCCGCCACATGGAGCGCCACGGTCGGTTACCAACGCATGCAACAATTACGCGTAAACGCCATACAATACATCCCAATCTTTTCACCGACGACGGTGCTTTAAATTCGTCACTGCTAACTGCTTGGAAAAATCTAATGTAAGATGATTCTACTCCGGCGCGGCGCGGCGGCCCGCGTTCAAAATTGGCATCCGGATCAATTGAAAAATCGATAACTCGGTTATTATTGATTCTGCAACTAAATTTCTTGTCTCATTTTACGCGGAAAAACTTCAAGTTTTTCATTGTAAAATGAAAAGACGCAAAAAATATTAACATTTTAATTGTTTATTCGCCAAAAACTGGAAAATTCCGAATTTCCGCTCCATAATATTGCAGCTGGAATTATCAAAAATTCCCCGCAGTGATGAATTGCGATAACGATGCAGATTGCAATAATTCGCACGACTCGCAGTCTCGCAGGTTCACTACCATGAATTGATGAAGAAAATGTTGTAGCATGCATTGTCGAATAATTCGTTCATAATGATTATCTTGAAGAATGATGTCGGGATGCTTGTATCACTTGAGCCCCCTCGCCTCTCACAATAGAATTATTATAAACAATAATAACTGTTAATAGTACATGAGGGATTTCACGTGGAGCGGGACACTATAATAGGGCTTCGTCACCTTTGATTTCACTTCTCTTTTAGTCATTTTTTGTGCGCAATTTTTTTTATGGTAAAATTTTACAGATTATCTTCAAAATGTCAATTTATCGTTAAATAAATCTTCAAAAATATAATTATTCTCGCGTATGCTACGGTCAATGAAAATCTAATTTGGACGTTACTATGAAAATATTGAAATCTAAATGTTTTTCGCTTTTCATTCCGTTTCATTATTTAATATAAATAAAATACTCGCAATCTGTGATGATAATCCTTTTCTATATCTGCAGCGTTCAAACAATGTATTGTGTTTACGAAAATACTGAACAACATTGTATGGGGATTGTGGATGGGTGGTGTCGTCCCCCGTCCACCTATCGCGACGTTGCTCACACGCTTTCGTGACAATGATATCCTTGCACGATTGAACGCAAGACGTAGTCCAGCCGAGTAAGCATTGACTCCTATTATTTTTGAGAACAGGTTCGACGATTTTTTTGTAGGTAGATTTGACCTCGACCAAGAAGCCCGTGATTTGGCCTGTATATAGAATTGACAGAATTGACATTATTTTTTAAATAAAATTATTTTTTCTCAGTTTTCGGAAAAAAAAATTGACGAAAATAAAAAACTCATGACATATTCCGATTGCTGAGAAAAAAATTATTAGGTTTAAAAAAAAAATCCTACGATAATTTTTGCCGGAGATATTCTTTTAACGACTGCCGTTCGACCGCCGGCTCTCGTATGCCCCCCACCGCGTCGCCGCGCCATCGTTTGACGTTGCAGCGCCGCTGGAATACGACGCCTCGCGTTTGCCTTGATTCACTAATTAATTTTGACAAAAATAGAGCTCAAATCTGAATTAAAGAATTCATGGTTGACCCTTGAGGTATGGACGAGATATAGTATTCTTTTCAAACCTTAATATTATTAACATTGATAATAAATCGCAAATTAGTAAGACAAGTGTAACTCCGGTTCTAATAAAGATGAAGAGGTTTTTTTTCAAATTTCCGTCCCAAAAACAGGAATAACAATATTAAACAATTTTTTTCGTAAGTCAACAATTTCACCATTAATCGTATTTGTTGAGTAAGAAAATTTTATTTACTTTTTTCTCGACCTTTGTCGATGGAAATTTTTATTTTTTTATCGCATTAATTATCTCCATATCTGTAACTACTACGAGAATTCTTTTTTATGCTGTAACCCCATTGGCTCCGATTCTATTGGTACCCAACGTTTTTTTTCGAGAATCATTATTTGTTGCCATAATATACAAGATAATCGAATAATTTTTGGACTGAGGCTAAACTAACAAACATTTTTTGAATTAACATTTTTTTTTTCTTAAACATGAGGATGAGACCTACAACTTTTATATTAAACATTTTTTCCTCACGCACATAACAAAAAAATAAAAAATAAAAATTGCGATTTTTTTTTCTCTAACATTATTATAAACAATGTTCTGTCAATTCTATATACAGGCCAAATCACGGGCTTCTTGGTCGAGGTCAAATCTACCTTCAAAAAAATCGGCGAACTTCTCAAAAATAATAGGAGTCAATGCTTACTCGGCTGGACTACGTCTCGCGTTCAATCGTGCAAGCATATTATTGTCACGAAAGCGTGTGAGCAACGTCGCGGTAGGTGGACGGGGGACGATACCACCCATCCACAATCCCCTTACAATGTTGTTACCAATTGCATTGATTTCAGTATCCTCGAAAACACAATACATTGTTTGAACGCTGCAGATATACAAAAGGATTATCATCACAGATTGCGAGTATTGTATTTATATTGAATAATGAAACGGAATGAAAACGAAAAACATTTAGATTTCAATATGTATATAGTAACGTCCAAATTAGATTTTCATTGGCCGTAGCATACGCGAGAATAATTATATTTTTGAAGATTTATTTTACGATAAATTGAAATTTTGAAAATAATCTGTAAAATTTTACCATAAAAAAAATTGCGCACAAAAAATGACTAAAAGAGAAGTGAAATCAGAGGTGACGCGAAGCCCTATTATAGTGACCCGCTCCACGTGAAATCCCTCATGTACTATTAATAGTTATTATTGTTTATAATAATTCTATTGTGAAAGGCGAGGGGGCTCAAGTGATACAAGCATCCCGACATCATTCTTCAAGATAATCATTATGAACGAATTATTCGACAATGCATGCTACTACATTTTCTTCATCAATTCATGGTAGTGAACCTGCGAGACTGCGAGTCGTGCGAATTATTGCAATCTGCATCGTTATCGCAATTCATCTCTGCGGGAAATTTTTGATAATTCCAGCTGCAATATTATGGAGCGGAAATTCGGAATTTTCCAGTTTTTGGCGAATAAACAATTAAAATGTTAATATTTTTTGCGTCTTTTCATTTTACAATGAAAAACTTGAAGTTTTTCCGCGTAAAATGAGACAAGAAATTTAGTTGCAGAATCAATAATAACCGAGTTATCGATTTTTCAATTGATCCGCATGCCAATTTTGAACGCGGGCCGCCGCGCCGCGCCGGAGTAGAATCGTCTTACATTAGATTTTTCCAAGCAGTTAGCAGTGACGAATTTAAAGCACCGTCGTCGGTGAAAAGATTGGATGTATTGTATGGCGTTTACGCGTAATTGTTGCATGTGTTGGTAAGCGACCGTGGCGCTCCATGTGGCGGGCGGCCAACTGAGCACGCCGGTGGCGCACCAAGCGGTTGGGAGGGTAGCTCGGCTCATCGGTGAGCCGGTCGCATGTGTTGGGTCTCATATACACGACGGTCTCTAATGTGTGCGTAAAATGGAGCAAAATTTGTGGGCGCCATCTCCGAGTAGGGAGGCAAAGCTCTTGTATATAAGGAAAAGTACATAAGCATACCCCCACCACGCCGTCCGCACCTCTATACCCTTCTACACTCAACGGTAGAACTACACAGACACCGTCCATGTATATACATACTATGTATAGTTAGTTATAGCACATAATGAACAACGCCACAATCGTGTAGATTTCTTCATTATTTTTCTGTTATGCTTCTCCTAATCGTTCTTATGATTAGTGCGCCGATATGATCGCGTACATATATATATTGCCTTCACCACATGTTCTAATCACGGTATTCCAAATTTTTCATTTTTTTTTTCTACTATTTTGATTCATCATTTACTCGAGCAACTTTCGTTGCCTAACGAACTTTCTACTTCCAATATATAGGTATGCATGTAGGTATGTATATCTACATATGATAGGTAACGGCGGGAGGGCATGTACTATTATAGTTGGGTGTAATTATTTCTATATAATTATTTCTATAAAGTTTCGTAAAATATGAGTATACTATTAATAAAATCACCGCATATGTGGGTACATGTTTAATATACATATGTATGTGTAAACGCTCGTAATTATTTCACGGTCTATGCAGCGGCACACGCATAGTACGTGTGTATATGTATATACATACACGTATAATTAGGCTTAACCGCCCGCTACAGAGGTATAGGTAGGTACTTAGGTTCATGTCTGCAGTATGTAAGATTTCAAGGAGAAAGTCAAATCGGTGATTAAAACGAAAAAGAAACGACAAAATGAGGATCGAATATACATATTTGATCCGGTAATATAGGTATTATGTAAAAATCGTTATTTGGTTTTGTCTATTTCCTTCTTTTCCAGCAATTTTTAGGAATTTTGAAATGGTTTGGCGTGTCTGAGAATGGTTTTATTGAAAAACGTCAACCGACAATATTATTTTTCGCGATCTTGTTGCGTCAACGTTGTTAACGCCAGCCTTATTGTATCCCAGGACTTTTAACTTTTTAGATTCTTCTTTCAATTGTATTCATATTTCAAGGCTGTTTCGGTAATAAATTAGACGAAAGTTAGACGCGTCTGTTAATTACTCCGCGTTCTGTACGTATATACATGAATTCCCACCTTTGTGAATTTATTTATCTCACGTACAGTAAGATATCACACCTCCAACTATGGGGTCCCATTCACATGCGAGATAGCTTTGTCGAAACTCATTGCCGAGCGATTATAACCATGCGAATTTCAAAGTGTCTATCTATACACGTATATACAGTCTATAAGGTACATACGTACGTACGTACAGCTACTGTAAGACATCGTTTTACCTACCTCTACTGCGTAAATTTCATACGGAACTGGCCACTGTCGCGCGTATATCGGCTCGAGCAAAGCACGCTAGAGGGTTAAAAGTGGCCCGTTTCATGCAAAACTCTATTCAACATACCTACACCTATATCCTATGTCCTATGTCACTATTTCGCTAGTGAGTACAACAGGGCTCTATATTGTATTAGCTACTTGTAAATTCTATGAGCTACACATCTACGCGTAGCGCGTACGTCCTGTCCTCAGTGCTAAACATTGCATTGTGAATAATTTTATAACCAGCGTGTACATGCAGTACGCGTTAGGTATAGTTATAATTTACTATATCCTTGCGTAATATATTATATAGAGAAATTCACTAGTGCCAGAAGGGGATACCCAATCAAAACCACGATTCCCAAGCGATAATGTTTGACGTAATTAAAAATATACTTATAATTAATCGTAATCGGTAAATGCGGTTGAAGTCTCTTTCCGTTTTTTTTCCTCTCGCTCCTCTTTATTTCTTCAACGTTGTGCAGCAGCAGCAGCAGCAGCAGTCATTCGAATTATCGTTTTATGCTATCTCATAGTTTTCACCTGATCATTCCATAAACGCATGGATTCTCAGCTATTATCATTGTTGTATATACACCTATATCGAGATTTGAACAATTAAGATAGAACTTTCCACTTTTTAACTTCTTCCTTTGGTTTCTTCCTGTTTTGTGGTTTTTTCCATATTTCCATCAAATGTATTTTCAAGCTCGTCGCGTCGTGCGGTATATTTATCATTTTCATTTCATCCTTCGTTGCAGTTGGTTATTTCTCATCTGTTTCCTACTTCTCGTGCGGATGTTATCGCGTGTGTATATGCTTCTCTCTGTACCTACTTATCCGTATTTGTATGTACCCAAAGATAAATCTTTTATACTGCCGAAGCATGACGAACTGCTGTAACTTCGAGCCGCAGGTATACCGGTGCAGCTGTCGCATTAACGTATAATTCGTGACAACGGTTCTTTTTTCTTGGCACGGTCATTTCTTCTCTCCTCTTCATTCTTTTCATACCTACTCTCTATACTTTGTTATGGACACATTCGAAAATCTTGTTAGCCGGTGCCTCTATCCCGGATAATTCTTCGTCTCTGCGTATTCATTTGAAAGCTCACTGACGTTCGGGAAAGAACAAAAATTGGCGGCCGTTGAACATTTTTTTCGAGATCACTTTCAATTTTTGTTTTTCAATCATTTCAACGATTCACAAAGCCCGCCAAGTTTGTTGTATATTATTAAGAGAAGTGGGTCAGGTTTAATTACAGTAATAAAAAGTAACAGCGGTTTTTTTTTCGCATATTATACTTACTCATTCTTATAACTGAGTATTTATCATACACATAGTATATACTTAAGGTATGGTTTTATTTTATAGAGCTGGACGAAGGTAGTATACTGTTGAATGTATGTATGTATGTATGTATGTATGTGTACTATACCTACGCCATAATAAGTGCGAGTGATATTATTTATTATTCATGCAAATTACAAGTGTGTGTGCTCTGATTAGGAAAATTTATTGGCTACGATCATAACGAGGGACCTTCAGCCCACAAACCTTATTATACATAATTGACTGTCGTATAGTACTTAAAGATATTATCCGCAATGCATGCATAGTTTCATGTTATATATATGTATAACATACGAATCCGTAGTTTCTGACTGGTTGAAGCTAGTTTGCAATTTGTATTATTCATCGAGAAAATCGTCGCTTTGACAAGCCATTCATGATTAGATTTGTTATGGTATACAGGCGATAGAATCGAATTGATATTGGTAATAATGATGATAATATGTTCATGTGATCACGTAAGAAAGCTATGTAACCAAATTTTCACATGGAAATTCGAATCGAAAGCATTTTCAAATTTATCCAAGTCGTAATGTGAGGTGATTTTTTTCTGCCAAGCTTTTCGCCACTCTGAAATGAAATCCCCTGAAATGAAAATATGCTTTTTGGAGAAAATAAAGAGAAACTAGATATAATACAATGACTATTTGAATGAGACAATTATTAAGAATCATGCTTATTATAATATAATAGCACCGCCGCGGTGCCGTTTCGTTATGGAAGATGATTTCTCGAAGCGCGTAGAATTTAATTTTCATAACGAGTCTGAAAGATCGATCGGCGAAAAGCAAAAGCAATGAATTTCTAACTATTGATTAAAATCATTTCTGTATCGATATAATAGATCTTGAATTACATTTTTATATTTTATATACTATAGCATAGTACAGTCACGCGAAGAAGAGTGACCCAGATTTTTACCACAGATAACAATATCGATGTAAGATTTAAAATAGTCTTCTGTCGATCTTCATTCATCAGTGATTCTTACCTAATATAATTCAAGTCTATAACTTAATGATACTCGACATTCTCCACACTATACGGGTATACATATTACTTATAGGTAGGTATACCAAGTCAAACTTACTCACATAATATTCGTATCCGTATAACATAATATCCGTATTCGAACTATAGTACCGATCAGAGGAAGATTTTATTGCGTTCTGAATTCTTTTGTATTATGATTCATTAATTTAATTTCTACATTTTTTGTTTTGCGGCAAATTTTATCGTACTAAATGACTGTTCAGGCGGTGTGAATGACAATTTTTTCCCGATGAAAAAGAATCTTTAAATATATCTTCAGCGAGTTGGGAATTTGCAAAAAAAAATCCAAATTATCCACATCGCTTCAATAGTCAGTAGATGTGACAAAATTTGCACAAAGCAGAGAACGAAAAAACAAACAAATTGAGATAATCTGGTAGCAGTACCATGTAGCACTTATGGCCGATTCCTTTACCTTTGGGTATCTGGTGGATAATCTTATCTGCCTCCCAGATAGCTGGGAATAGTAGACAATCGGAGGTCAGGATTAGGTACTTATCCGGAGGATAAAATTTAACCAGAGGTGAAGAAATCGGGTATTAATTATCTCAAGCAGCGTATAAAAGTTTCAATAAGAGACCCTGCATAGTAGCTGTAGCTGTAAGCCGCGGAGTCACGCTACCGATGACGCGGTAATTAACGTGGGAGTAGAGCGAGTCGGTGTTGGATGAACGAACGCAACGCAACGCAACGCAACTTTAACTTCAACTTCAACTTTAACTTTAACTTAAACTCAAACTTAAACTTAAGGCCTTAACGCAACTCATTGTCGATTCAACTCTCGTATAGTAGGGAAAGTTTCGTGTAAAATCTCGTCTAGGTATACATATGTATATATATACTTAATTATTACGTATAGCGCATTGTTCGAAGAGAAAAATGTATCCTTTATAAATATAATAAAATACGGTGAGACAATTCAATCAAGATAAACTCGCGGAAATAAATATATGTATGTATACGTGTACCTAGATATATACTATACAGATTTATTCATTTACTTATTTCGTGTTAATTAGGGTCAACCTGCGTCGCATCGGTTGTTAATGCAATCATCCGCTGTATTATAACTTATCATCGTATACTCATACTATAGTGTTGTATAACCGCATATATCAAATTTCTGGCGTATCCGTACCTATGTATGTATATATATTAAGTTGGCCAGAAACATCATATATCCGCTTCCTCGATGCTCTAAAAGTTTTATTATAATATACCTGATACATAATACAATATGACGAATAACGGCCAGAGACCAATCAGTGCTTTTATACAATACGAAATACCTATGTGTGCATAAAAACTGGAGCCCAAGATGCAGCATGTATAATTATTCATTTATTTATATGATTTATGACCGTATTTTTTGGCTCCTCATATTGTTGAGCTTTGTTCTGCCATCGGTTCCCAACCCGGTTCACATATAGTATATACCCACCGGATTTCATTCTTCTTCGTATCTCGCTCAAATAAATTGGTGTAAATTTATACCGAAATGAGAACGTTTTTTCGCTCTCTCGAACAGTTTACGCTTTTTTTTTTTTTTTTACATTTTTTGCCAATTTTTTTATCTGACTTTGTCTCCTCTGAGATGTCTGTTAATTTGATATCCTTCAATTAGTTTATACAGTGAAATTAAATAGAGAGTGCAGCTTCACTGGCAGGGTATTACTTCGAGATTCGTTTGCGGTGGCTCCACGATTTGTATTGTTATAAAGCGTTGATTCCACGAGTTAGTTGAATATGATCGAGAGGATCTACTGCATGCTAGGCGTAGGCAGGCAGGCAGGTAGGTAAGGTATGTATGTACGTGCATACACACGAGCGTGCGATTTGATTGTTACATTCGAAAATAGACTATTCGAATGCAAAATAGCCGCGGATTGTGATAAACCAAGGGAAACTTCGTGCAGTAGACGAAGTAGCATTATAAACGAATGCGGAGAGAAATAGTAGTTTACTTTCTAACCGTTCGTGGTTGTATCATTGTATAGGCATAGCCTCGGATATAGTACAAGAATATACGTTCGCATCGTCCGCGTCTTTGGATCGCGTCGCTCCTACTTCAACTTTAAGGTGGCTATAGCGCGAAAGGGCGTTTTGCAGAGGGGCTTGAACGAGGCCCTCGATTTTTACGATAATGCACATGATTGACGTGATACAATGACTTATACTCAGATTATTGATAATTTTGTATGAAAATTATCAGTCTTATATGTACCGCTAAATGAAAATCATAAAATAATCTATCTTTCTTTTTTTTTCACCTTCCTCGATTACAAATTTGTCGACACTTCAACATTAAATATCTTTCTACAGAAGTCGGTGACTCCACACTTTTTCGTTGTATTTGTAATCCTCGTGATCTAACCAATCGACATGATTCTAATTTTTTTTCTACATCTGTAGCACGAATGTTGAAATATTATTCGGCCCAATGGCCGTGCTTCCATAAGCCCTGTGCTAAAAACCTGGTTTCTGAATATCTTTATCACCCTTTTCTGGGTGGGTAACCTGGTCTGCTACTTCGCACACATGAATATGCGGACGTTATCTACCATATACTACAAGATGACTTTTTTTGCTCTTGCTGACGAATTCGTGCTAGAACCACCTTAACTTGTCTCTCGATCCTATACCCCCCCGTGGCATGTCTAAAAGACGAATCCAATCCTCGACAAGTTACAACCTGCTTCGCGCGGAGAATGCTCGCGAACAATGGAGACCGCGTTGAGTTGTATATCTATAGTTTGAGATTGCATACTATACCTTTAGTAGAAATCTTGAATCTACTATACTCACTGTACTGTACTATACGTACACTATACACCCGCGCAACCCCAGCTGCCAAGAGTATCACGGAATACCTTTATGCCATGTGTAGGTAGGTATTGTTCGTTTCTCTTTCACATTTTTTGGGGCAATTCCTGGTTAGGTAGTAGAGAGCTCTGGAATTTTTGATCATATCTATAGCGATGGTACGGTTCGGCTCAGAATTCAAAATTGAGGAAAATAGTCATACCTGGAAATGGAAAGAATGTGTGCGAGAATGTGATTCGTTTTCTTTTTTACATTCTATTCTTTAAATACTATTTTTACCATTCATAGATATAATCGTGAGCATTCACAGACGAGGAAATGAATTAGCGTATCTATATATATATATACACATATTAGATATTAGTAATGTCTAACCAGATTTAAGTTTACTGGTTATTTTTTTTGTTTAAGAAAATTACAAATAGTGTGGAGAAAAATATATTCCTTCGATGTATGCGAAAAAGAATTTTGTTTCAATGCCATTATCGACAAAATTCAATATTCCATTATGTATCGAGATCACGGACTCACTGTATTTTTCTGCAGACTTTCATTCTTTTCGTATGTATGTATGTATGTACGTACAATACATACATACATACATACATACATACATACGTGCGTATTACATACGTAATTGACGAAGGATGGAAATTAGTTGATTATCCACAAATTACAATGTTATTACATACTTTATCATTAGATATACTCATGTTATTCATTATGTTACAGGTATCGGTGTTGTATTAGTAACTGTTAGCGCAGTGGCATGGCGAGTTACGAGCAGAGAACACTGTGGCAGTTTCTTCGGGTTTACTGGTATTTCGGGCAGAATACCTCCGGCTAGACCAATACATCCATACGCCGCCATGATTTATCCAGAGTTTCAGTTTAGGCCGCCTCCTCCAAGTTATCAGGCAAGTACAGCAAGTACACGCATTATTATTATACGCGTGTATGTATGTATGTATATACATACGTAATACGTATGCATACATACCTAGCATGTGATTTTGTAATATGAAGAAAAATAATTTCAGTCGTTTCGAAACTCGAACGTTTTCACGAAAAATACTATGTTGGCGAATATTTTTCGCGAAAACGTTCAAATGTCGAAACGGATGATATGATTTTTCGTAGTTTTATTACGTTAACGTGATAAACTTGAGCCTCATTATTTCTATAGTATATTCATGTTCTTTCAATAAGAAATCTTAAGAAGCGAGGAATTTGGGACACGTGTTTGTCATATCGCCCATCGATTTCTAAACAAATAACATTGTACCTGCCTTCCATCAGTTCCTATACTTTTTTCAGTTTCGTTATTACTGTCGGTTATTTTTCAGTTCCTTTTGCTCATTCCATTTGCATTTTTTATTTTTGTGGGAACAAAGTTTTCAGGTAACATTGTGATATGTGACTTTTGACCCTAATTTATATAATCGCAACGTAAATTTCAAGTTACCTAGTGTATACGTACGACTGGTTTTCGTTTTGTCTTCTTTCTCTGTTGTGTAACTTTCCCGCGGCCGTGTATCAACTCTGATTGACGAAACTTGTATTTCAAATTTTTCCCTTCTATTTGTTTTTTTCCTTTGTTTGCGTTCATTCTTGAGACGGGAGATTTGGGCGGCGTGACGGGTACGGAATGGTTGATGATTTTTGGAGTGTAACTTGATCCTGGGTCAGTTTAGAATTCCAATTTTTCGTTACACTGCGCGTTGAACTGCAGACTCCGGGCCAAAAACACCGCGAGACATTGATGCCCATTTTCGGGCTCGACCTCATTGTTCGTTGTTCTCTCAAGACAACACCGTACCATGCCCTACAAATCTTACGATCCCATCTGCAGCCTTGTATACTATATTTAGAAAAAAAAACACGTATTTTTGGTCCTGTTCAGATTTTCTTCTTTTCTTGTTTTTTTCCGTTTGCGCAGGAATAGCGACTCTTTGATATGTAAACTATGTAGTTAAACGATAAAAACATAAATTCAACGTTTCTTGTAAAGGTTGAAACAGATGGAAAACCAATTTGGCGGTAAAAATAATTGTAATTATTATTTCGACAAAAATTGTCAAACATTTTCGAATAATCTTTCAACCATCTACAAATTTTCAATCGTTATTCAGAAATCGTATACGAGAAGAAAAAAAAGTGATGCAAAATATTATTCGAAGATCATTCGTTATCGTTGAAATCCGTAATATTACGTATTACCAGTATTTTCTTAATTTTCATATAATATAATATATTATTCGAAGTATAATAAACATCGATACATTCAAATTGGGAAAAATAAAAAATTTTGTCATCATCTTGATCGTTTATATCGTTCGTTCGACAACAACAAAACAACTGCTTAATAATTTTTTGGCAAAATTACAGGCGAGCATGCAGGAATATCGTCTGAGGCTTCTTCTACTCGATCGTTTGCAGCCTACATCATCACCTCCGCCAACGTATAGATCAAATGCAGGTAGTGTCGCAGCGCCAGGAGGAACAACGCGGGAAAGTCGACCTCCCAGCTACTGCGGTAGACCTAACGTAACGCCAAACGCAACACTTCAGGTGCCATCTAATAATAAAAAAGACGCAAATTTGGTGAGAATTGTTCAGACGGAATCTGAACCTGTGATTCTAAGCGGCGATCAGACGCCTCCCGTAAATACTGTCGAAGTACTCGCTCATCTTTAACATCACTATTATTATCGCTGATTAAAACTGTATAAAATCTCGCTCGCCTGTTAATATAATTATTATGAATGATAATAATTTTCAGGCACGTTCATAGTTCGCTTTTTCTATTATATACTAAAGACAACTAACAGAAAAAAGAACGGAAACAAAAGAAACGATAATGTGGATTTTTTTCTTATCTGCATTTCCTACTACGCCTAATATTTACACACGTGTATGGTAATTATACAAAAAACTATTGTGCGATTCTGGGGTCCAATAATATGCATAAAATTTGCGCAACGTGATGATAAAGTTTGATAATGGAATTGATTCGAGTTCACACTTATTGTTCATTAACAAGAGAAAATGAAAAATCAACAAATTCCTACAATAATATTAATGATATTGCTTACTGTGAGCTCATTGTATATATTACAAAATAGTGAGGACATATTATTTATAAGCGTTTATGACGAATATGTTTCAAGCTCGCAAGCTCGCAAGTTCTCCTTTCATAGATATGTAGACTTATATCGACCTCTACCTATGTTAAGGAGAACAGAGAAAAAAAAAAAACGAAAACAATTGTTTTCGTTTGTTTGTGCTAAGTAATTTTAATTATGTAACCGACATTCATTACATTGAAGCAAGAGAGTGACGAGACATAATAGCTTAGCTGTTTTGACAGCGAAACGTTTTCACGAAGACCTCAATTCTTGAACAATTTTTGGCTGAAATTTGTCAATAGATAAAAAATCTTTATATTCATCATATATAAATCTTGATCAATCAGAAAATTTCAGCCAGAAATCGCTTAAAAATTGAATTTTTCTGCGATAAAGTTTCACAGCCGAAACAGCTGATGGCCTCATTAGTACAATTATAATATAGCTATTATTTATTTTGCATTGATGAAGACGAATGGATTTTTTTCCAAAAGAATCCATAGACTGTCTTCATATACTGCAGTATGAAAAAGCAGAACGGACCTTGAAAAATCCCTATTATAGTTTTTATAATGGAACACATACACATATAATATACCATACTATACTATAATATGATATGACATGACATGACATGATATGATTGGTCGCCATTCTGTGTGTAGTAAATATTATTGTAGAGGATAAAAAACGGGGCCAGTCCTATGTAACTACATACATATACATATGCATACATATAAATGCTACATGAATGTAAAATATTATTACAATGCCTTCATATATACATACATACAGGTATACACTATATATGTATTTATGTATAAACATCGCATATAAGTATACACATATATTATATAAGAGAAGAGAGAGAAAATTGACCCAGAATCAACGATATAAATAAGATAGGTATATGTATAGATACACCCATATATATGAGTGACATGCATGTGTTCTATATCATCTATGTATAGAAACGAAAGAAAAATGGCAAAAAAAAAAAACTAAAAAACTAAAAATGCTGTACACGCTTGCGTATATAGTATATATATATATATATTGTAGGTATATAGAGGTAGTTGATATATATTATACTATGTACGGTATATAAAATCGTGAAATCTATGTATAATGCAATATATAGTAGGTATTATAAGGTTGTCTATTTTTACAATTTACTTACAGCTGTGTATTGAGTAATTGTAATTGTTACATATATTCATACTACATATGTATATGCATAATAGAAAATTTAATTTATATAATTATTTACATATACATGGGTATAATGATAATAATATTGATAATACAAGATTCATATATATAATTATACTATATATATATGGATTCAGAAATACCTGGAATAAAACAAAATAATGATTTTCCTCGTACTTTGCGAACACGTATATTATATTTATTATCTTTATCTATATTTATTTGTTTTGTAGAGATTCTCATATCACATTATTTTAGTAGAGCGTACAGATAAATTGCAATAGTTATTCATTGTTTCTAACAATTGTAGAAAATGTTTGATCTCCGTGGATGGGAATAATCGTATGAATCAGACAACTAACGTATAACAATACAAACTATTCTTTCCCATTTGTTTATTGGCCCTCTTATGTCTTTTTCAATTCGATAGATCCATTATCTAATTGTCTACAAACTGTTCCTATTATGGATATCACATAGTAGGAGTGCCTCCGTAAATATCCTTTCATGGATATGATATTATTGTATATCTCGAAAGTTGAAATACTTGTTTAGTGTATACCTACGTAATTGTTGATAATTTTTACTTAACATGGATTCTTCAATTCAAGATTATATGCTTTCACCCTTTTCACCCTTGACTCTCTTAGTAAGAATTATGCATTTTAAGGGTAAACACGAATATATTATACGATTCAATAGGAACAAGAAGGTTTCGTTTGAGGACTGGACAATATAGGTATAGTAGAGTTTACGTCTAGCATTACAGTTGATGTAGAATAAAAGCTTTACTGAGAAACACACTATACCTACATATCACAGAAAACCTACGGAAATTTGATGTAATTTACGAATGTTTTCTACTGTATGTATGTATAACTATAATAGTGTTACGTATATCTGTAGGTATATAGTATGTATACGTAGCGTATAGGTATTATGGAAAAACTAACTGTTGACTATTACGCGCGCGACCTTGCACGTGTTAATCTCTTTTTCCATGCCTATAAACTATTGCGCATAGGTATATCCATAACAAAGATTACTATACTCATTTAGAAAAAGAACAAAGCGGCTAATCTAGCGCAACTTGTATACCTGTACGCATTGTGTATTACGTGTGATAATTACACTTAAGGACGTGTCTGACATTGACGGTATGTATGTCCATGCGTACGTATGTACGTGATTCTCACTTGTGATATTTTAGTATATTATTCGTTGCCTGATATCATGGACGCGGTAAAATAGCATCTAGAGCACGTTCTTTTGCTACAGCTGAATATTTCAGCCTAATTGCTTTATTACATAATCACATGAACCATGCATCAGGCGTCATTTTTATTTCAATTTTGCTATTTTACTCCTTAACTATTGTAGCATCGATCTTTTCATCGTTTCCATTACCATCATTTAGGGGCGTCCATCTCAATTCGACTACACTCCGGATTATTGGAGTAAAACTTCTTTCTTTCTTAGATCCGGAGAGTAATCGAGTTGAGATGACCGCCCCCATATATACTATACACAAATGAATTGCGGTGAGAGCATATCTTCTGGTAGGTATGTAGTGTATATCATTTTGAATTGCTCTGTTGCGAGCATCCGGGATTCATTTATTCATATCTATACCCATACCTATGCGTGAGAATACTCCATAGTATGTCTATGTTTGAATGATACTAATGTGCATTATGTATACCTACGCTGTACGTGTACCACCTCGAAATCATATAACGGAATCTACTTGTTGACTGAAAACTGTCGAAAGTGGCCTACATCCGTTATGATACTACCACAGAGCTGCTGCAAGGTTCAGCGGCGCAATTTATAGTCAAATCTCAAATACTGAAAACAAATTGGCCGCACTAGTATTATATGACCGTTCACGGGGCCGTTGCAAGACCCGAAGTACAGTATGAGAACGTCATACATTTCATTTGAGATCTTCCTCAATTATGTTCCTCATTTCCGATATGCCTATAACAACATATTATTGTTCTTCATTTTTTATGCTTATCTTTAGCGATTCAGTAACTAGTTTGAATTATTAGGAAAGTTTAAGATAGAAATAGAAATAGACAATAATTGATTTCTTCTACTCATATTACTTATTTTATGCGAATCATCAAATGAATTGAAAATAAAAATGATCAATTGCGGTATCAGAAGGTAATTACTACGCTACGGTCATCAATGAAACTCAACGATAACAACAATATTATTTGAATTTTAATTAGATATGAAAATATCACTGCAGATGGAAAATAGATAGCTATATTCCGTGAGCTTCTTAAAGTCCATATTATGCTTATGGAAATGAAAATGTGATATTTCACTATGCATAATTATATATGTGTCATCATCAGATTCAATTTGATATACCCGTATCTTACATTCCGTGGAGGAATCAACTTTTTAAATTCTAATCGCGGTCACAAAAAGTCGAATACAGATATATGGTCTTGCGCCTGAAAGCAGACAACTCATGTTTCGTGTTTGTAATGCTGTTAGCATTCACGCAAGTACCTAACTTCAGTTTTCACGGGTCACGTCACTCGCCGGCATTTAAACTTTTCAAGAATACATTCGAGTTTATTTATAATCAAAAATGAAATAGGATATATTTGTATTCTGCATTGAACAGACCGGGAAATTAACTAAAATCAAGTATAATTACTTAGGAAGTTTGACAATAATGAATACGTTACGATTCAAAATTCCATTTCAAAGAGGTTATGGCAAACAGTATTGTTACCGGTACTGTACACAAATTAACAACAATGGTATTATTTTTCATGCTTCCTTTCTCAGACTATTCCCAAAAATCTTGAGATTACACCACAAATTCCAAAAAACCATATCGCCTGGTATAGTTGAATAATTAGTATTGTATGGACTAATATAACCTAAGCTAACCGAAACAAAATCGTAACCTTTCATTACCACTGGAATGATAATTTTTCTAAAGATTTTCCTGCGACCTATGATGTAAAAAAGGCGGAGGATAAGTGGTATGAAATCTGGGAAAAAAATGGTTATTTCTCACCTAAAGATAATGATAAAAAACCATTTACCATCATCTTACCACCACCTAATGTTACCGGAATATTACACTTGGGACATTCGTTGACCGCAGTTATACAAGATTCTCTTGCAAGATGGTAATTAATGATATTCAAATATTCAAATGCTTTCCAATACAATTTCATTCAGATGTGTTTGATGTTGATATGCAATTCAATAGGTGATACAGAAAAAATAATATCAAATTTAATACTAACCGATAGAGGAATGAGAAGATCAATAATTTCTATAGTATCATCACATTTGCTATATTGAAACAGGTATAGGATGCGAGGTCATCAAGTAGTTTGGATACCGGGCTTAGACCACGCGGGTATCGCAACGCAAGTCGTAGTTGAAAAATATTTGCAAAAAACGAGAGGAATTTCACGGCACGATTTAGGAAGAAAAAATTTTCTATTAGAAATTGAAAATTGGAGAAAAGAAAAGGGGGATGTAATTTTTAAGCAATTGAAAACGTTTGGCGCAACTCTCGATTGGTCTAAAGAATTTTTCACAATGAGCGAGGTATAGAATGATCGATTACTTATCATTTCACATTTACAGAAACCAGTTAAATCTTTCATGTTTGTTTAGCTGAGTTTTCTCATTCATAGAGACACACCAACGCAGTTACGGAAGCATTCGTTCAATTGGCTGAAAAAAATCTCGTTTATAGAGACAAATCTATCGTCAATTGGTCCCCTAGTCTTCGCAGCGCTATTTCAGATATAGAAGTTGAATTTTTACCAATCGATGGTAAAACTGATCTAAATGTTCCTGGATACGATAAAAAGATTACTTTCGGACAAATTACTGAATTCTCTTATCAGCTCAGAGATTCTGGTAAACAAATTTGGACGTTTGGATTCTTTTACTCTGAATCAAAGTTCGATCAATCTTTAGCCAATCAACGTTTTATAGGTCTATTTAATTGTACAAATCAGAGAAATTTCTTCCATTATTTTAGATCAATCTTTAACAGTCGCGACCACTAGACCTGAGACTATGCTTGGAGATGTGGCAATCGCTGTACATCCAGAGGATGCCAGATACTATCAATATGTTGGTTCTCATGTCTGGCATCCATTTAGAGAAACTTTTATACCTGTTATCGCAGACTCATTTGTTGATATGAATTTTGGTACAGGTGAGAAAACTTTCAGGGGAAATATGAACAGTGGAAATCATTATTTTGGCTTTCATTTTAACAATTTGACACCATCTTCTTTTCAGGAGCAGTGAAAATTACTCCTGCGCATGATCCAACCGACTTTACAGTTGCTAAAAGACATAATTTAGAAGCAATTGCTGTTATCGATGAGAATGGTAACATGACAACAAACGCTGAACCATATCAGGTACGGCGATTATTCAATATTATATGAAAGACAAAAAATTACCTAATATAGTGTCAGTCCACTGACTATTATTATTAGTTTCTGGTATTTTTTGTGTTCGGAAATAATAGGGATTGCCGAGGTTTCTCGCAAGAGAACGAATTGTGAATGAATTAGCTAATAGAAACGTATTAGGATCAATAAAAGATCATAATATGGTGGTACCGAAATGCTCTCGTTCTGGTGATATCATTGAATATTTACTCAGAGAGCAGTGGTTCGTTCGATGTAAAAGTATGTCAGAAAAAGCAGTAGAAGCTGTTAGAAATGGTGATCTTAAGATCGATCCATCTGTTCATGAACAAACCTGGTTTAATTGGCTAGAAAATATCAGGTAAATGTTTTTTTTTATGAGAATAATCTGTCTCTCCATTATCATTCAAGTTAAAAGCGATATATTCTCATATATATTCTTTTGATCTGATAATTTTAGGGACTGGTGTGTGTCGAGACAGTTATGGTGGGGTCATTGTATTCCCGCATATCTTTGCAGTAACGATTCAGAATCTATCTGGATTGTCGCACGTACAGAAAACGAAGCTTTAATTAAAGCTAAAGAGAAACTTGGAAATTTAGTTGAAATCAAACAGGACGAAGACGTTTTAGACACATGGTTTTCGTCGTCACTTTTGCCATTTGCTGCTATGGATTGGCCTCATCAAGTAATTCCTGCAGATTATTACTTCTATAATTTTTATTCTTGTTTATTGTATCCTGGAATCTGTATAAACTCTCATTGAAATTTGATTCAGTCCGTAATGTCAGTGATTTATATTGAGTTTCAGAATTTACTTATACCTTCTTGTCTTTCAGACTGATGATTATAAGAAATTTTATCCCTTATCGATGCTCGAAACTGGTCACGATATACTTTTCTTTTGGGTAGCAAGAATGGTAATGTTAGGAACAGAGCTGACTGGACAACTGCCTTTCAATGTATGAAACTAATTGTGTGTTTTATCTTTTCTGATCTCTCCTCTCAATTAAAATTTATATTGAGATGAATTTATTATTCTTTCAGGAAATCCTGTTGCATGGAATTTTATGCGATAAAGAACAAGGTAAAAAGATGTCCAAAAGTCTTGGTAATGTTATAAGTCCTGAGAATATAACTCAAGGTATTTCTTTGGAAGTGAGTAGTTCTGAATTTTCATTTTACTCAATAAGCGTGGAAATATAATCTTGGTCTTCGTTTCTTTTTTCATTTTTCACTTTACCAACAGGATCTCAATGCACAAGCAAAACAAAATCATAAAGCAGGAATTTTATCGCAAAAAGAATTGCAGAAGACTATGAATATGAATAATCAAATGTTTCCCAATGGGATTCCTGAATGTGGAACTGACGCTTTGCGGCTTACTCTATCCATGCTTAATATCAAAAGTTAGTAGCCAGAACAATGAGATTGAGTAACAAAAATAATCCAAATTGATATTTTCCATTGGTAATAAACTTAACTTAATTCTCAAACAGGTCATAACGTAAATTTTGATGTCAACGATTGCATAAAGAATAAATTATTTTGTAATAAAGTATGGCAAGCGAGCAAGTTCGTCTTAATAGCAACAGAAAAATATCCAAACATTACAAACCAGAATCTCAATATGATTGATAAATGGATTTTAAGCCGCTTATCGTTATTGGTAGCAACGGTGAATAAAGGATTTGCACAAAGGAATTTACATGTAGTTACACACTCGGTAAAACACTTCTTCTACCGAGAATTCTGCGATTGGTATTTGGTACGAATTAATTTTCAAGTCGCGTTCGTAATTTTCATAGTTTTATTATTACTTCAAACTTGTATTCTGATGATTTATTCTCTGAATTCTTCCAACCGAATATTTACTTTAGTTTCTAAGCTTCTCATAAAATTAGCTAATCTAACGCACTTATCAAGGAAGCCACAAAACCAGGAATGGCAAATGCAGAATCAGACACAGCAGGTGGGCATGTCAATACGTTGATCAAATGCTTGGATGTTTCGTTGAGGATTATCGCACCAATAGCTCCTTATCTCGCCGATGAGTTATACGCACATTTGTCTCGTCGAATACCAGCATTGTTGACTTATAAGTCAATTATGGAAGCGCCTTATCCGACTACAGAGGAGGTATAATACTCTGATCATTCCTAAACCTGGGACAGCAGTGCAAGTAATCGTGGGATTTTTCTAGTTCCAGGAATACAGAGACAAAGGCATAGAACAAAAGATCGAAATGATAAAGACAGTCATATGGACAATTAGAAGTCTTGCTTCTACGAATAAAATCAGTGCGAACATATGCGAAGGTGATCTATTTAATTAGAGTATAATGATTAAAATAATAAAAATGCATTAAGATTGTAATGATTATTGATTGTATAATATTCTATTACAGCACATGTCGTTGTTAATTCACAAGAAGACATGGATTTGTATCTGGGAAACTCAATAGTCATAAGAGGGTTGAGTAAAGTTCAAGGAGTTAGTGTTGCATTCGAAAATAATTATGTTAAAAATGAAAACTGTGTTTTTGATACATTTGGGAGTAATTGTACAATATATCTGGTGTTCAAGGTAAAGAGGGTAGCTTCTTAATTTTTTCGAGTTCATTCAAGTACATAAGATTTTTAGGAACTAACAATTTGTAATACTTGATATAATGCATTAAATTTACAATTTTTGTTCCAGGATCTAGATAGAGTAGCAGAAATTAGAGAAAGAACCACGAAGAAAATATTACTCTTAGAAAAAAACTTGAACAAATTATTAGAAAGAACCTCAACGCCTAAATACATAGCAAAAGCACCCATGAATGTACGAATAAATTATTCTCAAAAGGTAAATCTGGTACGCTAGTACCATTAGGTACCTATTTTTCTATTTTTTTCATTTCCAAACATATTTACACTAAACCCTTCTTTGTATTCAACAGATGGATGTGATTCGGCAGGAGTTGGAAAAACTTAGAAAAATGAAAGCGGAAGGCACATGACCAACATTTGTTTAAAATTATTGTTTATTCATTGAAATTCAGTACAATCTACAGGTAAAACCGCCTTAGAGGTATCAAATTTTGCTTCGATCTTTTAATATGCGCAGAAATGTTCAGACTGAAATTTTTAGACCCAAGAAATTATTTTCACAAGCCGAACTTACAATTTTCATTATTGTATATAGGTACTTCATAAGTTGAAGCATTGTGAGTGGAGTTTAATGAGTTATTAGAATGAATTGTAAATTTTAATTTTCATCAACCTCCATTTCTTCTTCATTGCTGTTCTCCTCACTGTCAGATTCGTCATCCCCGCTTTCAGATTCTGAACTTTCCGAATCTATCCAAGTTTGTGAAGTTATATCGCTTTTGATTATCGTTTTCCATTCATCCAATTTACGAAAATCTGTAAATTAATGTGAAGTTTCATCATCAGCTACAGTTCTCTCTTGATTCCATATTATATTATTCGTGCTTATTATCGTCACAGAAAAATAAGCTATCAGTAGTTTATCTTCGAATAGTTTATACCCAATTTATAGAAATCATTCAATGTATATTGTCTGTCCCCATCTTCAAACATCCCACCAAACAAATAAAGAACTCCGTGTTTTACAACAAGGCCAGGATTTATACGAGGAGACGGTGAAAAGATATGGTCTTGTCGTTTTAGATGCGTATTTGTGCTGTTGCTTACAGCGGATGGTCCAACAGTCACCTGAGAATAGATAGATAATGAGTGAAATGTGTAAATTTATTTATATTATTATTTGAATGTTTAATTTTGTTGTTGAAAGCGAAAATACAAGTTAATTTGATAGATATCAATATATTCATAGGATAAGTTATTACAAACCGTGAAAATTCCATCAGTTATGGTAGTGGGTTCTGGAGTAAATTCCATTGTACTTGCAACTTCTTCGTCATCGTCTTCGCCCCCACTTTCCTCATTATTGTCACCATCCTCTTTCTGTTTTCTTCTCTTTCGTTTTTCTTGTAAATCTTTTTTTCCGCATAACGTTACTGTTGTGTAAAACGGGATCATTATCACACAGAGTTATTACAAAATTGACATATTTTCTTATATTGTTTATTTAAATCATACCTGTCCTCCACTGGTACTTTTCGAGATCCAATGCTACAAGATCGTTGAAAAATGTTCCTTTAAGATCTTCCTCGTTTTCTTCTTCGTCAAAAACTCCGCCGAACATGTAAGCTAGATTTGGATTTGCTATAATTGCAGAAGCGCTACATCTCGGAGACATTGTTATTCCGCTCTGTTTAACTAGTGTCCATTTCCACTTCAGACCAGTCTGGTCATTTTCTAGAGACATTTTTCAAAGTTAGAGGGACTATTGATAGCTATCAAAGTTTGCCGATAGAAACTTACTCTCTGGACTCAACAAGAACATGTCTGTATGAACGTGACCCTTGTCTACATCTTTCTTAATTCTTTCCTTACTGTAGCCACCGTATACTAGAATTTTATTGTCAGGTGTCGGTAACACTATACAACCGGATCTTGGCGCAGGTGGAGATCCTGAAAGCGTTGAAGCAGAATCATATGAGTTTTTTCATTAACATATAATCTGGAACTGATGATTTTCAATTTTCTCTCAGCTACTGTAAGTTTATTTTGAAATTAGTATCTCATATTTAATCTCAGGGATATTTTACAGACCTGAAATCTCAAGTTTGTTCCATTTGTAGGTAGTAAGGTTGAATATATGTACGTCATTGAAATATTTGTAGTCTCTAAGATTGTCGTGAAAGCCCCCGAAAATGATTAACTGTTTTTTTAAGTAAACCATTCTATGACCGCTCCTTGCTGATGGTCCACCAGTGGCTCTGTGTTTAAAAAAAGAATGAAGAAGGAGAAATAGGTAACAGTTAAGTGAAATTAGCTAGACACCGAAATACATAATTCAACAACTCACGAAATTTTTTCCCATTTCTTATCACCGAAGTGATAAACCCACAAATCTCTGTAGTGGTAAAACTGAGATTGCGAAGGGCTTGAAAATTCTCCGCCAAAGACCCAAAGCTCTCCTTTGCTGGTTGGAACGGCTACTGCTTGATGTCCACATCTTGGCGGTGGGGCACCAGGCGCTTTTACTACTGACCATTCGTATTTATTTAAATTATACAAGAACATATCTCCGTAAACGAATGTCTGAAAGATGTTTTAGAAAATTTGACAAGATTATAAAAAGCGTTCCATCTTTGGAAATGAGAGACATATACATTTAATTGTCATGTATACCGTTTGACCATTGTAAAATTCTCCTCCCAGCATGACAAGCTCGTCTTTGAATGGATGAGCAGTTAATGTAAAATTGACACGATGTGACGGAGGTGGAACAACTGCTTCGACAACTCGTTGCCGCTTCGCTTCTTCCCTTTCTATCTCAGCTACTACCTTTTCAATGTCATCCTGAAATATGCTACTAAATTACACATTTTTTCCGCTACATATAATTATTATAATTATTGTAATGCTACATGTAATTGAAAAAAAATTGTGACTCCAGTATGACATTGCGTCTGTGAATGTCCCTTGGGATGAGAAACAGGATAAAAATTAATGGAATAATTGTTCCGGCCTGTTACTCAGGCTATACCGCATACACTTTGACCGATTGACTTCAAATTTTATATTAGAAAAACACAGGAATGAAATTAACAATAATAAAAACCATTTCCCAAAATATTGATTGTAATTGAACCGAAGAAAACAGTATATTTATTTCATATTTTCGATCACATGAGTGACAGTTGATTAACTAAATAATTGGAATCGGTAAGACTCATTCTGTTTTCTGATTCAGGTGATAATAAAATAATGTAATTCATATCCGACGACAACTTATTTTCATTTTGACATCAACGCGTAATAATTATCAACTAACCTCTCCGAGTTCGGCTAATTCTTTTTTCTGTCTAGCAGAAAGTTTTTTCTCAGTTTTCATAGCAGTTTTTTCTATACCGCTAACTTTTTTCTTATTTTTATCCTTTTTACCCATTTTTATGATCGTTGAATCTCCAATTCGGATCAATATACAAAATACAATAAAGTACGCTGACTCGAGAGTGCCAACTTCCAACACGTGTTCTAAAGCCGCACACGCACCTGACCCCTAATCCTAACCTAACATAACCTCATGCACTCGCTGCGTTACGCGAGGCACCTTGATGCACCTGTCGCGCTGATTATTGAAATTAGTGCAAAGAATATTCGACGCCGAAAAGGTGACGTGATGATCGCGTTGCCCTGGTAACCGGCTTTGAACTTCAATAGTTTACAATGCTATCTGTCAAATAGATGTGAAAACAAACAATCAATTCCGTAAAAATTTTACTTAAATAAGATTGGCAGTATTACATTGTCATGTTTAACCAATGAACGAAGCTAATTGTATAACAAGCTAACACGAGGGTAACTGTAATTGTTGTTAAGGTTAATTGCAATGCGGTCTCATCCAACTTGGGTTGACAAGGTTCAAGACAAAACAGAGCAATGGTATGTTACTTATACAGAGAAATTACCAACCTTACATCTTTTTTATGATTTTACACGAAGTACTACAAAGTGAGATGAAGTTCGCTAATCGCTCATGCTCATAGGTTTCAGTTATGCCTTAAATTTGATCAAAATTAGAATTGTAAACACGATTCCAGAGACTAATATATAACTTCATCTAATTCTATCGCATTTTATTTAAAACAATAATATCCCTATTCAATTTATTTCAGCATTTACGATCTTTGCTTCAATCCTGATGGTACGCAGTTGATTGTTGCAGCTGGAAATCAAGTTCTTGTTTACGAAACTAATGATGGTGCCCTTGTGCAACCGCTAAAAGGTATATCCTAATTTGCCGATCATTTCATCATATTTCTTTGTATACTTACATTTTTTTAATCAGATATAATTTTTTTTTCGCGGTCTGAAGAATAAGATAAGATGTACTTTAGTAAATATATGAGGCTCGAGTTTATACTGAAATATATCTCATCTTATCCTTTGTCATGATCGAAAGAATCCCCACAGTAAACTTATATTCATTAAATTACCATTCCAGGTCACAAAGACGTAGTTTATTGCGTTTGTTACGCCAGAGATGGCAAAAAATTTGCATCTGGTAGTGCAGACAAAAGCGTTATAATATGGACGTCGAAACTCGAGGGAATATTGAAATACTCGTAAGACGTTCTGGAAATTTACAAATACCAATGGTGTCTCTCTATTAATACTCGAGATTTCAATTAATTTGTAAGATATTTTTCAGGCATAATGAAGCGGTTCAGTCAATGCAATTCAATCCAATATCGCATCAACTCCTGAGCTGCGCTCTTTCAGACATTGCATTTTGGTCTGCCGAGCAAAAAGCTGTACAAAAAATAAAATCTGGAGGCAGAGTAAACTGCTGCGCTTGGACCAAAGATGGACAGTATCTGGCCATTGGTTTAGCAGTTGGATATGTTTCTATAAGAAATAAGGTTCGCTGGTCCCGGATATCTTATTCTTAGTCTCGAGAGAAAAAAAATTCACTTCCTCTCTATTCCGATTCACAATGACGAGGTTCATGAATAATACCATATCTGCTTGAATGAATATTAAAAGCGTTTTGTTTCTAGAATGGAGAAGAAAAGACTCGCATCGAACGTCCAGGCGGAACACCGATTTGGAGTTTATCATGGAGTCCTTTGAGGAAAGTGTATACATACTTCTCTTAGACAAAATCATATTGAAAATTATTTTTATTTATAATACAGGGATGATTCTGTCGATGTTCTTTGTGTCGCTGATTGGGGAGGCGGTCTGTCGTTTTATACTTTAGCTGGTAAAACAGTCAGCAGAGATAGATCTCTGAATTTTACCCCATTGAATGTCACCTACTTCCCTGATGGACAATATATTCTCGTTGCTGGTAGCAATAAGCGCTGTTTACTCATGACCCACGATGGTATTCAGTTGGCTGCAATTGGCGATACTTTTTCATCGTGGGTTTGGAGCTGCGCTGTTCATCCAGACTCATCTCATGTTGTGCGTATCTAAATTTGATCCAATTTGAAACCAATAGTTTTTGATAAATGCTCAATTTCGTGTTATTACAGGCTATCGGCTGCCAAGACGGAACTATAACGTACACACAATTATCTTGGAATACAGTTCACGGATTATACGGAGACCGATATGCATATAGAGAGAATATGACAGACGTTATAATTCAGCATTTAGTGACGAATCAAAAAGTTCGAATAAAGTGCAAGGATTTGGTAAACTATTCTGTTGATGAGCAGTTTTTTTCAACATTCATCTCATTTCTTTTACATTTATGAACGATTCAATCGACATTTTATATTATTAGGTATGCAGAATTGCTGTCTATAGAGATAGACTTGCTGTGCAATTACCTGAGAGGGTTATCATCTATGAACCTTCTGGTAATAGCGAAGGAATGCATTATCGGATTAGAGAAAAATTAGCACATTCTTTGAATTGTAACCTTTTAGTCGTTACTAAAAATCATTTGATTTTATGTCTCGATAAACGTTTACAAAGCTTGACATTCAACGGAGTCATCGAAAGAGAGTGGATTCTCGATGGCGCTATTACTTACATCAAAGTCGCTGGTGGTCCTTCTGGTCAAGAGTGCCTCATCGCTGGTATAAACATTTAACTTTTCACAAATTATTCATTGCTGATAATCAATAATTGATGAATAAACCCGGATAATGATACATAGATTTACAAACGAAATTTTATTTAGGATTGAAAACCGGATATGTATCCAAGATATACCTGGATAATCCATTTCCTGCTCATCTAGCAAAAGTTGAAGGCGCGGTGCGCTGCTTAGATGTTAGTCCATTGAAAGAGAAACTAGCAGTAGTGACTGAGACAGGTGTACTCACTGTATTTGATTTAAATACAGAAGACATAATAAGAGAAATTCAGGATGTTAATAGCGTTGCGTTTAACGGCGCTTTTGAAGATATGATGTGCTATTCAGGAAACGATTATTTAGCAATCAGAGTTGCCGATTTCAATGAACATAAACAAAAATTTTCTGGTTCTGTTGTTGCACATAATGGTTCTAAGTTATACTGTCTGAATGGAGCGGCGATCGTCACAGTAGAGGTATAATTTTCAGATATTTCTAGATGTTTTGAAAAATGTAACAACATCTTTTGCTTTTTCGAATCAAACTCTTAAACTGGGATGAAATAAGAATTGATACAAATTTATAGGTACCATTATCATCGTCGATGTACCAGTATCTAGAAATTGGGATGTTTAATGAAGCATTTGCGATAGCGTGTTTAGGAGTTGCGGAAGGTGATTGGCTTGCCTTAGGCACAGCCGCATTAGATCATTTGGAGCTAAATGTTGCTTACGCAGCATTTTCTCGCATTAAAAAACTACGGTATATCGATATAGTGTCTGAAGTTGAGGAGAAATTGAATTCGGGTGAATGGGGAAGGGAAGCTTGCATGGCTATTGCTGCCGCAGCAATGGGAAAACTTCGCGAAGCAGCTAGATTGTATCAAAAAGCTGGCCTCCAAGAATATGCTTTGAACATGTATTCAGATTTGAGAATGTTTGATATCGCACAGGAATTCATCACTGGTGGTAGTACACAGGTAATTATTTAGTAGCTGAATTATGTTTTTCTCATATCTTGCGTAATACTAAAAAAAATAAAAGTTCCTGACCGCAGTAATATCTATCCGTGCATTTCAGGATCGTACAATTTTACTAAGACGTAGAGCGGAGTGGGCAAAAAGTCTTGGAGAACCACGTGCGGCTGCTGAAATGTTTCTTACAGCCGGGGATATACAAAGAGCTATTAATATTATCGCTGAATATGGTTGGATCGACATGTAATTATGATATCACACTAACAAATTCTTCATTATACAAAAATTTTTTATTGTTCTTCTTGAGTGTGATAATATTTTCTCATTTTTACACAGGCTCATTAAAGTTGGAAGGCAGTTAGACAAAGCTGAAAGAGATAGCTTATCTATGATTGCTAAAAAACTCAGACAACTTGGCGCAACGCATGGTGCTGCTGAAATATTCAGTCGTTTAGGAGATGATCCCGATGTAGCCGATGTTTTAATCGATGCTCAGGCATGGCCTGAGGCTTTTGAATTAGCAGAAAGGAATCCAAAACTAAAATCACGAGTCTATGGACCGTATGCTAGATGGTTAGCTGAAACTGGCCGTTTTTCAGAAGCTCAGGAAGGTAAAATAGGATTCTTTGCACAGTTACTCAGACATATGTCTATGTGCATTATATTATAATACTTGCTAAACTCAATTGTTTTTTCTTCTCCAGCATTTCAAATAGCTGGTCAACCAGAAGAATCAATTTCGGTGTTAACGTTGTTAGCTAAAAATGCTGTTGCAGAGAAAAGATTTCGAGACGCTTCATATTTTTATTGGATTCTTTCTCAGCTCAGCTTAGATTTGAGTAAACGTACAGAGGAAATAATTGCTACTTTTCGAATATATTATGACAAAGCTGATATTTATTATGCCTACAACGAAGTCTATAAATACTTGGTAAAGAATTTTTATTCTTTTCTCGTTTGCATTCATTATGATTCTAGAATTTGAAACTTATGTCTCATAAAATAGAAACATGCTCTTCGAATTGATGAATAATGTTTTTCAGGAAGAACCTTTCACCTCGTTAATGCCCGAAGCTTTGTTCAATATTTCAAGATTTCTACTAATGAAAACTCAGGACATTCAAATAGAGGGTGTATCACAGTTTACTATCATTTATACACTAATCAAACAAGCTCGCATTCTAGGTGCTCACAAATTAGTTACACAATTATTTGAAAGATTGAGAGGGATGAAAGTCCCTGTGAGCCTCCTCTCTCAAGTAGAAATATCAACTTTGGCTGCAAGAGCTTACCCTTACCGAGATCCAGAAGAACTTTTACCTCTTTGCTACAGATGTTCTACCTTCAATTCACTCTTACCTTCAAATAATATATTTGGGAACAAGTGTGTCCAGTGCGGACTCAAGTTTCAGCATTCTTTTGTTATGTTCGGTAAGCTTAAATCACAAGAAAATTTTATGTTCTATTCTCTAGATTCTTTATAATTCTTTGTATCAGCTATTATTCAAGAAGGACTTCCTCTCCGTTTCGTTTAGAAATATTACCTATAGTTGAATTTGAATTAGAAGAAGGTATCACTGATGAAGAAGCTAAAAAGCTAATCGAAGAGCCTAGACCCCTTTCCGATAGTTCTTCAATCAGCGATAATCAGCTCGACGTATCTACAAACGTTGCAGACCTATTTACAGCTCGTTTAATACGATATGAGGTAAGTAGCGTCGAAGCCTGATTTATAGTTGTATGAGGTAATTAACACAGTTCTGACTCGAGTCAATATTTTGCGGGAGCATCACGTTTGGTTTGATTAGTATTTTAGATGAATTGCATTGGAAGCATTGCGTATATGGTTTGATTACTATTTTAGATGAATTACATTGGAAGTATTGCGTATGGTTTGATTAGTATTTTAGATGAATTTGCATCAAAATTTACTTGTATCTCTACCAAAAGATCAATTTTTGTTTCTAGAATTTTTTTCTTTTTCTCGCGATCATATTTCATGACACGATAGAGTTGATATTCTTCACAGGATAAGACTGGTGATTCAACAATCACTGTTGGGCGAGGTGTTCTAGCGAGTATAGAACCATCCAGCGTTCTGATTGCGCACTGGCCGAAACCGTTCAAGACAAGATATTTCAGGAATCTTTTACCAGATCTTCAGATAACTTTGTGTAAATCTTGTTTGAAGGTAAGAACCTGGGAACCAATTTAGTCAAGTCTTCGGGAATATTGGACTCTATTGGTAAAGAAAAAGTTGATCTGAATTAGGATTCGTCTCAAAAATAGTATAAACAAAAAATATTATAATTAGGTTCACTTAAGGGACATATTCAGTCTATTTTTACTATGTTTCAGTTATTTCATTCGGATGACTACGAACTTGCATTATTACGTCACGGTCATTGTCCATACTGTAGAAGTTCTTCGCCTAATGCGAAACAAAGTATACGAAATGAAGTATAAGAAAATTGCTTATGGAATATCTTGTAGGAATAAAAATATGGATAAATGTAATCCCGTTTGTAGTTTTATGTGATTATTTCATTGAATTTTTTCATCAAGTTTAGTAGTCTTTCAAACCCTGTTTTTCTTGATATCACCAAATCAATTGATACCGTTATTGAATCTGAAGTGTCTAACAGCATTTCTTACTTTTGGTTTAGAAGTTGTGTAATAACTAATAAGTAATAAAGTTAACATAGCGGTAAATAGAATTTGGTCACAGTTAGGTATCCGTAACACAGCTACAGTATTTGTAGTTATCGGGTAGTTGTTAATTCATTTGACAGCTAAGTAAATAGTACCCCGTTACCAGTATCCCAAAAGAATGAGCGTGGCCTAAGGCTATCTTCTTCATCAGTATCACAAAACCGCAGCAATGTTCGGTCTGATAGTCGCAGCAATTTTTGCTGTCACAACTATAGCATCTGGTAAGAATCCACTCTGGGATCGATCCCTGGAGGATGCAACTATAAATGAGCCAACATCAATTGAAAATGCTTACAGTGAGCGCCAAGGAAAGTGTAAGTCGGTTTTTCTATCAATTAAATTTCATCGCTCAGGGATCGTATCTAATAAAAGTCGTCCAAAGTGGATAATGTATTCGTTTTTTTATCTGTGTGCAGTTTTTCCATTCTTCAGTGTAGTACGATTCGCAAACTCCGAGTGTATCGGAAGCAATAATTTAAATGGCACATGCTTCACACGACGTGAGTGTGCCAATTTCCTTGGTACTGCTGCAGGAACTTGTGCTAATTCTCTGGGAGTCTGTTGTGTTTGTAAGTGTAATAACAAATAAATAAATATCGGATACGCAGAGCATTAGCAGGAAACTTTGTTAGAAATCTTTTTCATAGTGTAATTAATGATGCTTATGGTTTTAGATTCTGTGTTTATCATCCCAAATTATTATTTTTTGTTTACAGTTCAAAGAACGTGTGGTTCTACGACTAATGCAAACAATACATATTTCATAAATCCTAATTATCCAACAACGTATCTAGGTGGACCACGATGTACGATAATTGTTAATCGTTGTAATTCTCAAATATGCCAGGTGAGCATGAGAAAAGTTGAAAAAAGGAGTCAAATACTAAGCTAGCTAGCTAAAATAATTGTTGAGAAATTTTGTTACTCTACATATCTAAATGATCTACATATTTAGATAATATTTTCCACTATTGCAGTTGCGCTTAGATTTCTTGGACTTTACTTTGGCCCAGCCCGATCTGAATGGAATATGCGACTTGGATTTTCTAACAGTAACTAGCGGAGCATCGCTCGTACCAGTTATATGCGGAGATAACACAAATCAGCACGGTATACTTTATGATGATAAAATTTTCCGCGGGTTTCTAGTCAGTATAAACTACCAAATGAAAATAATTTATTTCTTAGCGAAATACATTTTTTGTTTGTATTTGTAATCAGTTTACGTGAACTTTGATGGATCAACTCCGATAACAATATCCATTGATACTGCAGCAGCTTTTACTTTCAATCGTCGTTGGAATATCAGGATACAGCAGATAGGTTGCGATTCCTTATGGCGTGGTACGTAGTTAAGTACTCTGAGTAAATTCTCATTTGTCAATTCTCAAAATCCGATACAATTATTCGATAAAACATTTCATTTTAGCTCCTAATGGATGTCTCCAGTATTTTACTACCACTACTGGTAGTGTCACGAGCTTTAACTACGGAACAGTAGTAAATCCGAGAGGTATTTAAAATTAAGTATAAAATATAACGTGAAATTCTTATTTCTCATATTTAGGAAATAGCAGATTTCGATCAGCTGATATTGTTCAATATCTGGAATATTTCTAGCTCCTCTTATTGGTACTCGACAAATGGCAAATTTAATGTATGGTGTTTGCGTACGAATGACTTCCGGTTTTTGCTCGATTCAATGGACGCAGCAAAATCCCTTGTCATTCACTGTTTCTGACGACACAGGTGTTCTTGATCCAGCAGTTATTGGTGAGTCCTATTCAATATTTGGTTATTCAGTGCAGAGAATATTTTAGTTGCATTTCTCAAGTTTCATCAAACAATTCTATACGTGTTTTTTGTTGATTAATAGGCACGGCATCCGCAGCAGCCAGCGGAATCGCTTGTGGAAGAGATTTTGTTATAATACCAAATCCATTCGACTTAACTGGCACCGCTCTGAATGTCGATCGTTTCTGTGGAAACGGTTTTGTTCCTGTTACCAGTGAGTAAATTATTTGTTATTCTTTCTTATATTACTCACAATCTCTAACAAATCTTGGAAAATTTTTATATTTCTTTTTTCTTTTTTTGTGTTGTTTAAAAAAGTAGCTCTTCAGAAACTTTGATGAACATTCAAAATTTATACAATTGCTATTATAGTACTACTGAAAGTCTCAATTACTCCTGAGTTTAATTTTTTTTATCTTAAAACGTGTGAAGTGTGGGAAACGTAAATGATGAAAAGTTTATGAAACGTTTTGATTAATGAAGAAACAAAATAGACATAATATACTTCTACATTTCATTTATCTTAAGACGTTTACCAAACTGATTTATTGTTCCAGGTGCCCTGAAACCATTTGTACTTTATGTTGTGACAGATGGAAATGAATTTGGAGAGATTCTGAATAGAGGTTTCATTTTAGACTACACACAAATAGCCTGTCCAATTCCGCTAGCTGTTGGATAGATAAAAATTCAGCCATTATCTAACTTTCAATACAATAAATTCGCACTTGTAATTTTTGGCCCGTGTTCAAAGATAAATTTCAATGATAAAATACAAATTTTTCTCTAGACACAGGTGAAAATAAATTAAGGTAAATAGGGTAATAATCATGTTTGAGAAAAACATCTGGGTACTGAAACAAATTGGCTACTAGTACATGTCCAGTTACTGGTACGTTTGCCCTACGTAAAAATAATCACTTGAAGCTGATCTAAATAATCAATTTCTGTTGATTATTCTCTCATTTAATCTTTGTGGAAACGAGAATATTTTTTAAAAGTTTATTTACTATGATAAGTATTTATTGATCAACAATATAATGAATAAATATACACTTATTTATTACATTTAGTACTTGACGTACTGTTGTCCATGATGTGAATCGACTTTGTCCTGCATAGCGGTAAACCATATGTTGACTTTTGTGTTCTCTAATAAATCTCTGAATGCGTCACATCCTTCAATACTCTTCAAAATACCATAAACAGCTAAATCAGAATAATCCGGGTCTTCTCCACCCATGAATTGACCTCCTCTAACTTTAATTCCGTTTAACCAATGGTTTACTTCATCGTACAACGATTGTCTAACGTCTTCCTTGAGATTGTGTCTTTTTTTAAGCCGCTTCGATATCATCCACATTGCATAAGCACCCACATTTATCATAAGCAGACATTCCCATGTTGGAAAATATTCTTTCCATCTACCGACCTATTGATATTATACAGAATTACGAAACCATTTCCAAAAGGTATTCATTTGTTTTTAAGTGAAGATATCTCTGTAAAAGATATACCTATAATATAATTGAATGATACTAATTTTAACTCACTTCTGAAAACCAGTTGAAAGCTTGATACGCTTCTGCTGTAGTTCTATAAACATTTGGAGAAAGAACATGAACAAGAACGTCGTCAGCCCATTTTCTCCACTTGCGTTCTTCTCTGTAATTAAAGACAGATGATCAGTTCAGTTTTTATATGAAACATAAAACAATGCCATTGTAAAGTAAAAGATACTAAGTCGATATCATGATCAAGTTTGAATAATATTGAAGAACATTTTATTTCAATTTACGCACACAATATAGTCCATGGATTTGCCTTCTGGGAGAGTATTTTGATACATGAGAAAATATTTGTTGACAATTTCCTGTTTGAAAGTTCCTTTTTCATCATGGAAAGACATGTTCGGATAATACTTGACAATTTCCTCGATTTTTTTATATTTATCCTCTAGAATTGAACCAAGAACTGATATAATCATTGTGCTGTCAATCAGTGGTTGATATCCTCCGTCAACTTTGGCAACAAGTATAGGTACTTTTCTATAAGGCGACCATTTGATTTCATCTCTTAGAACTGGATCTACTTCAACAACATTGTATGATATTCCGTGATAATCCAGAAAAACTCGCACCTATATATGCATATAAATTATACAAGTATACGCATATTAAGGAGCAGTCAATTATTTTCTACTGTAATCCTATGCTTTTATGAAATTTGATATCAATAATACGTAGCAATACTGGAATACAGCTTCGCTGAGAGGTAATTCATTACATAGGAAATACCTGGAGCTTTGAGCAAACGAATAAAGATCATAGATACGATGAAATTATGTAAAATTATTGATTTAGAATTAAAAGATTATATATTTGGTAATTATTCATGTCTTTTTTTATACCTTGCAACAAAATGGACATGTCTGATATTGAAATAGCGTGAGCTTAAGTCCTGAGTTGTCACTGGGGTAAATCACCTGAAAGAGTAATACGAAAATGTGAATATTCTATTCAACAAAAAAGAAAATTGATACACAACGTGAAATGAAGAGTCTCAGAATAATTGTACAATTCACCAGGTAGCCAAAACTCCCGGCGATTCTCAAACTTTCTATGGAATTTTAGTGTCGTGGAACCGAAAAGGTTATGTTTGAAAGCGTTGATTCCATGTTGATTAGATAGAAGATTTGAAACGTCGAGGTTATCTTGTACCTTTCTTGAAGGTTTGATCGGAGGCATATATTCCAGGGTTTCAATTTCCGATTGTGTGCCTTCATTGGCAATATTTTTTCTCTCTTGACTAATTTTATTTACTGAATAACCTGCACCGACCAAGACGCCTACGGAGGCACCGATCAGGCTCATTTTAATGATACTTGTAGGTTTGGCTTGTTCCGTTGCCGTTTGGAATAGCCTAGCTTCGTTAATCGTTTTACGCACATTTTTGTTAAATTTATGATTACTACTTCGTAAAAATCTAGAAACTTTGAACAGCACAGACATGTCTTTCCTCCTTGAATCGATCACCATTCATGGCTTTGAACCACCGTCAAACCGTTACGGCGTTGAGTGTGAAGGGTATTTCACAGAGCCGTAGAGTGGAAGGTGAATGGAAAGACGGAAGCCGAGTCCAGCCAAGTGGATACAGCCGAGCTCTACAGTCATACGCTGTCGGTAAAATAATAAGTCGTAATTATTGGCATTCATTCGTGAAAACTGTGATAAACGTCGTTTAGACCAATCAGAGAGCACCCTCAGCCGCAAAGTCTACTATATCACGCGTGATACAAAATCTGAATAAGGCCCCAGTAGCAGCAGCGGGAAGTAGGAATTCACGGCAGTAATAAAGTGGGTTAAAAAAAAGAATGGGATTCGAGCTATTCATACAATATTGCGTATTTTGCTTCGGCAGTCAGATATGGAGGCATGGGGGCGATATTTTCTACGATTGTGTGTCGACGAATGTCGGCTATGAAAACGAACTTTGACGTTTCTTCTATCTTCGGCTGGTTTGGTGAAAATTTGGAGATACTCGAGTCGTATGAATCAAGCTAAGCATAGTTCGGCGGGCTCTCGGATGGCCGACGATCTACGCTTTGCTCGATTCAATTTCCAACACTTCACCCAAGATGAATGAAGAGCCTTCATTCTCGGAATTGTTAATGACAATATCGGACTGTCACGGCATCCCAATACTTCAGACTCTCCGATGGCCCGAAAAACTACGCTCTGCTCGATCCATATGACTCAATCTTCAAATCTTTAACAATCCAACCGGAGAGTGAAGAAAAGTTAAATTGCGCTTTCATAGTCGATATACAGTAATTAAAGGTGATTTCTATTACTCCTTAAACTGGAACATATCTAATATCAAATGTGTTCGATCCATATTCCCTATTTTACCGTTAACAATCTTGGCTTAAGGCGATGTAACACACGCCTGTAAATCGGGATGGCAGTTTTTCGACTGATCTCGATGGTCACACGATTTTCACCTTTCTAAAGAAAGAAAGCGACATATTGTAACGTCAGGGATTGTGCTTTACTCTTACAAACGGGAAGATCGTGAGATCATTGCGTTAATTCGGAAAACTACAATTCTGATTCACACTCGCGTACTACATCGCCTCAACCCCAGATCTCTACACTGGAATACAAACGTACCCACGAAAATTTTAAAGTCCGTGCCAGAGATAGCCAGCGATATTTTCGGTTTACATTTACATTCACATTTACTCGTTTCTGTTTGTCTAAACTGACTTCGTCATACACCATTCTCTTTGTTATTAAAAAACGAAGAGATTCATGTATAATAAAACCCTACTATCACATACGAAATGTATTTCACGCTAATGATAAAATTGGGGAACGTTCGTACCCCAGTGTGAGAACAGAAATCACGAAAAAGTGTAGGCATCTAGGGTTAAAAATATCAGAACTTCATCTAAATTAGTATAATCAAATCAATAAATAAACAACAATACAGTATACTCGAAAATTGTTACTAGCATAACAACATTGATGCTACAATACATTCGCTATATTCTATATATTGTTGAAAATTGTTGGCAGGTAGCATCGGTGCCGCTTCAACGGCCGATTGATCAATGCTCCTTTCGCCTGCAAGTCATCTGGGTAACGGCCTGGTGTTGCATGATTACGAGTTGCTTTACATATTAATTCTTATGCAGAATGCAGTTCATGGCCATGAACCGTGCATACTCCAGCGATGTGTCCAGCCATACCAAAAATTTCTGTTTTGGCGGATGTAGAAATTGTTTGTTTACCCCAAACTGCAGACTGCTCACCACAAATCCGACAGCTTTTGAAAGACGGACGAGCATCACCTTCTTATGTGCAAAGTGGTGGCGGCCGTTCATGTATGCAGCAACCTCCGAGATCATGCATCCACTTCGAGAAATTCTATTCAGTGTTCATTTTCATTCATGTATTAAATATATACATTATACGATAAGTTTTCAACATGTGCAATGTAACAAGTTTTACATGAATAAAAAAAAGAAAAGAAAGAAAAGCATTTGAAATATATTTGAGATGAAGACATTTATTATTTATTAATTGAATTCATAGCATTCTAATATGAAACTCACATAAGCTATCTGCACCCTCTCTATGCTTTGGCCAAACACCTGGCTCTTTGGCATTCGAGCCAACGCAGTTTCTTAAATAACTGTAAGTTTCTTAGGACGTGCCTCCGTGCAACCGCGTTTGCCGTTTGTATACCGCGATGCTTGCGACTATTTCAGCGCCTGATTTTTTGAGTCATGGCAACACTGCGGAACACAAACACTTTTCTATAGCTTTGGCAGCCAGAGAAATCAAGTCTGCCAAATACATTCTGCGCCGCATTACCATCGATACCTTCATTACATGCGTTGTCATATAATCTTTTCGTTCAACAAATAAATATATTAGGAAAAAAATTATGCCACCACTTGGGTTCAGATCCCGATATAAACCCGAAATTTCGGCTAAAAAGCTCAAAATCTAGGATTCGACCGAAAGCTGATCGTGACTCTGTGTGCCCCTGCTTCCACTTGCATGTACCCTCTCTCTCATGCTCATGCATTCGCAAATGAGACAAAAGTTGTGCCACCTCTTTGAGTTGAGATGTTTTCCTGATACTCGAAATTTCAGCTAAAAATCTAAAAATCTGAGATTCGAACGAAAGCTGCTCGGGCCTCTGCCTGTCTCCGCTCTCACATACATGTGTCCTCTCTTCCGTTCCCATACATATGAGAAAACGAAAAAAATCGTGCCACCTCTTTGGCTCAGATGTTCTCCTGATACAAAGTCGAATTTTCAGTTAAAAATCTCGAAATTTAGGATCCCAACGAAAGCTGCTCGGGCCTCTGCCTCTCTCTGCTCTCACACACATGTGTCCTCTCTCCCATTCCCATACATATGAAAAATAAGAAAAAATTGTGCCACCTCTTCGACTCGGATGTTTTCCTGATACATGCCCCTGTCTGTCCCTGCTCTCACATACATGTGTCCTCTCTTCCGTTCCCATACATATGAGAAAACGAAAAAAATCGTGCCACCTCTTTGGCTCAGATGTTCTCCTGATACAAAGTCGAATTTTCAGATAAAAATCTCGAAATTTAGGATCCCAACGAAAGCTGCTCGGGCCTCTGCCTCTCTCTGCTCTCACATACATGTGTCCTCTCTCCCATTCCCATACATATAAGAAAACGAAAAAAATCGTGCCACCTCTTTGGCTCAGATGTTCTCCTGATACAAAGTCGAATTTTCAGTTAAAAATCTCGAAATTTAGGATCCCAACGAAAGCTGCTCGGGCCTCTGCCTCTCTCTGCTCTCACATACATGTGTCCTCTCTCCCATTCCCATACATATGAAAAATAAGAAAAAATTGTGCCACCTCTTCGACTCGGATGTTTTCCTGATACATGCCCCTGTCTGTCCCTGCTCTTACATACATGTGTTCTCTCTCCCATTCCCATACATATAAGAAAACGAAAAAAATCGTGCCACCTCTTTGGCTCAGATGTTCTCCTGATACAAAGTCGAATTTTCAGATAAAAATCTCGAAATTTAGGATCCCAACGAAAGCTGCTCGGGCCTCTGCCTCTCTCTGCTCTCACATACATGTGTCCTCTCTCCCATTCCCATACATATAAGAAAACGAAAAAAATCGTGCCACCTCTTTGGCTCAGATGTTCTCCTGATACAAAGTCGAATTTTCAGTTAAAAATCTCGAAATCTAGGATCCCAACGAAAGCTGCTCGGGCCCACATACATGTGTCCTCTCTCCCATTCCCATACATATGAAAAATAAGAAAAAATTGTGCCACCTCTTCGACTCGGATGTTTGCCTGATACATGCCCCTATCTGTCCCTGCTCTTACATACATGTGTTCTCTCTCCCATTCCCATACATATAAGAAAACGAAAAAAATCGTGCCACCTCTTTGGCTCAGATGTTCTCCTGATACAAAGTCGAATTTTCAGTTAAAAATCTCGAAATTTAGGATCCCAACGAAAGCTGCTCGGGCCTCTGCCTCTCTCTGCTCTCACATACATGTGTCCTCTCTCCCATTCCCATACATATAAGAAAACGAAAAAAATCGTGCCACCTCTTTGGCTCAGATGTTCTCCTGATACAAAGTCGAATTTTCAGTTAAAAATCTCGAAATCTAGGATCCCAACGAAAGCTGCTCGGGCCCACATACATGTGTCCTCTCTCCCATTCCCATACATATGAAAAATAAGAAAAAATTGTGCCACCTCTTCGACTCGGATGTTTGCCTGATACATGCCCCTATCTGTCCCTGCTCTTACATACATGTGTTCTCTCTCCCATTCCCATACATATAAGAAAACGAAAAAAATCGTGCCACCTCTTTGGCTCAGATGTTCTCCTGATACAAAGTCGAATTTTCAGATAAAAATCTCGAAATTTAGGATCCCAACGAAAGCTGCTCGGGCCTCTGCCTCTCTCTGCTCTCACATACATGTGTCCTCTCTCCCATTCCCATACATATAAGAAAACGAAAAAAATCGTGCCACCTCTTTGGCTCAGATGTTCTCCTGATACAAAGTCGAATTTTCAGTTAAAAATCTCGAAATCTAGGATCCCAACGAAAGCTGCTCGGGCCCACATACATGTGTCCTCTCTCCCATTCCCATACATATGAAAAATAAGAAAAAATTGTGCCACCTCTTCGACTCGGATGTTTGCCTGATACATGCCCCTATCTGTCCCTGCTCTTACATACATGTGTTCTCTCTCCCATTCCCATACATATAAGAAAACGAAAAAAATCGTGCCACCTCTTTGGCTCAGATGTTCTCCTGATACAAAGTCGAATTTTCAGTTAAAAATCTCGAAATTTAGGATCCCAACGAAAGCTGCTCGGGCCTCTGCCTCTCTCTGCTCTCACATACATGTGTCCTCTCTCCCATTCCCATACATATGAAAAATAAGAAAAAATTGTGCCACCTCTTCGACTCGGATGTTTGCCTGATACATGCCCCTATCTGTCCCTGCTCTCACATACATGTGTCCTCTCTTCCGTTCCCATACATATGAGAAAACGAAAAAAATCGTGCCACCTCTTTGGCTCAGATGTTCTCCTGATACAAAGTCGAATTTTCAGATAAAAATCTCGAAATTTAGGATCCCAACGAAAGCTGCTCGGGCCTCTGCCTCTCTCTGCTCTCACATACATGTGTCCTCTCTCCCATTCCCATACATATGAAAAATAAGAAAAAATTGTGCCACCTCTTCGACTCGGATGTTTGCCTGATACATGCCCCTGTCTGTCCCTGCTCTTACATACATGTGTTCTCTCTCCCATTCCCATACATATAAGAAAACGAAAAAAATCGTGCCACCTCTTTGGCTCAGATGTTCTCCTGATACAAAGTCGAATTTTCAGTTAAAAATCTCGAAATCTAGGATCCCAACGAAAGCTGCTCGGGCCTCTGCCACTCTCTGCTCTCACATACATGTGTCCTCTCTCCCATTCCCATACATATGAAAAATAAGAAAAAATTGTGCCACCTCTTCGACTCGGATGTTTTCCTGATACATGCCCCTGTCTGTCCCTGCTCTTACATACATGTGTTCTCTCTCCCATTCCCATACATATAAGAAGACGAAAAAAATTGTGCCACCTCTTTGGCTCAGATGTTCTCCTGATACAAAGTCGAATTTTCAGTTAAAAATCTCGAAATTTAGGATCCCAACGAAAGCTGCACGGGCCTCTGCCTCTGTCTGCTCTCACATACACGTGTCCTCTCTCCCATTCCCATACATATGAAAAATAAGAAAAAATTGTGCCACCTCTTCGACTCGGATGTTTTCCTGATACATGCCTATGCCTGTCCCTGCTCTCACATACATGTGTTCTCTCTCCCATTCCCATACATATAAGAAGACGCAAAAAATTGTGCCACCTCTTTGGCTCAGATGTTCTCCTGATACAAAGTCGAATTTTCAGTTAAAAATCTCGAAATCTAGGATCCCAACGAAAGCTGCTCGGGGCTCTGCCACTCTCTGCTCTCACATACATGTGTCCTCTCTCCCATTCCCATACATATGAAAAATAAGAAAAAATTGTGCCACCTCTTCGACTCGGATGTTTTCCTGATACATGCCCCTGTCTGTCCCTGCTCTTACATACATGTGTTCTCTCTCCCATTCCCATACATATAAGAAGACGAAAAAAATTGTGCCACCTCTTTGGCTCAGATGTTCTCCTGATACAAAGTCGAATTTTCAGTTAAAAATCTCGAAATTTAGGATCCCAACGAAAGCTGCACGGGCCTCTGCCTCTGTCTGCTCTCACATACACGTGTCCTCTCTCCCATTCCCATACATATGAAAAATAAGAAAAAATTGTGCCACCTCTTCGACTCGGATGTTTTCCTGATACATGCCCCTGTCTGTCCCTGCTCTTACATACATGTGTTCTCTCTCCCATTCCCATACATATAAGAAGACGAAAAAAATTGTGCCACCTCTTTGGCTCAGATGTTCTCCTGATACAAAGTCGAATTTTCAGTTAAAAATCTCGAAATTTAGGATCCCAACGAAAGCTGCACGGGCCTCTGCCTCTGTCTGCTCTCACATACACGTGTCCTCTCTCCCATTCCCATACATATGAAAAATAAGAAAAAATTGTGCCACCTCTTCGACTCGGATGTTTTCCTGATACATGCCTATGCCTGTCCCTGCTCTCACATACATGTGTTCTCTCTCCCATTCCCATACATATAAGAAGACGAAAAAAATCGTGCCACCTCTTTGGCTCAGATGTTCTCCTGATACAAAGTTGAATTTTCAGATAAAAATCTCAAAATCTAGGATTCGAACGAAGGCTGCTCACGGCTCTGCTATTCTCTGCTGTCACATACACGTGTGCTCTTTCCCATTCCCATGTATATGAATAATACGAAAAAATTGTGCCACCTCTTGGACTCGGATGTTTTCCTGATACATGCCTATGCCTGTCCCTGCTCTCACATACATGTGTTCTCTCTCCCATTCCCATACATATAAGAAAACGAAAAAAATCGTGCCACCTCTTGGGCTGAGAGGTTATTCTAATACAAAGTCGAACTTTCAGTTCAAAATAAAAAAATCTAGGATTCATCCGAAAGCAGCTCATGACTCGGCCTGTCCCTGCTTCCGTTTTTGTGTTCACTCTGCCATTTACATGGATTTGAGAGAAAGAAAAAAAATTGTTTCATTTTTTGGGCTCATTTATTTATCATCGAAAGTCTAGAGATTTTACATCATTTGTTACATAATGTGCTTGTTACATGCATAATACAGGTCACAGCCAGAACAAAGGAGAAGTTTTTAGAGCAAACTTGCGAATCTTCGATATTTCATATTTCACTGTTTTCGCGCCTTCATCTCGGTGGTTGATGATTTTGTCGAGTGCTTTTTCCTCAGCAGTGGGTGTAGCAGTCGTACTCCTTCTGGTTGTTTCTCTCCTATCCTTCAATATGATTGGTTTCATTAGGGGCACTCCGTCTAGTCATGGAGACCATAGTTTCTAGGAGCCCTGGAAATCCCTATTTTCATCTCGAAGCTCATACACGATTGGTAACCTCAGGTACTGCCCCCGTGATTCGTACCACTCCGATAACCACAGCTTGCGCTCCGACCACAAGTCTGTAGAAATTCCCTTCAGTCAGTATTGGCTGATTCATGCAGCGGTTGCTCGATTTTTTCAGAAGCGGATATCTGGTGGATAAACTTATCTGTCGGATAACTAGAAATAACAGCTAATCAGAGGTCAGGATTAGAAACTTCTCCGCAAAGTATACAGTCTCAGCTACAATAGGGCACTTTGTCGGATACGTCGCCGCGACTTGACACACAGTCGCCACAACGTAAAGAAATGTCAAAGTGCCCCATTGTAGATTACCCCTAGGGTGCTATTAACGACTCACGGCATTCAACAATGTGTAATAATGGGGTATTTCATGCGTCTTTAATAGCACCCTAATCGCACTTTAAGGTCTGAGTCTTTAATAGCACCTTAAAGTGCGATTAGGGTGCTATTAAAGACTCACGGCATTCAACAATGTGTAATAATAGGGGATTTCATGCGTCTTTAATAGCACCTTAAGGGAAATTTGGACTCGCTCTGTTAATGTATGTATGTACATACAATAAACCGTTTCGAAAACGGGAATCGTAGATTCACGTAAACGATTCGACTCGATTACGAAACGACTCGATCGATTTTCACGAATCTTGAATTTATTGAGCATGATGGCAGAAAGTGGCTAGATATTTTACTTTTTCAAAACATTGATCGGCTTAGATGGAAAATCAATATTCCCTACATCAGCTAGGTTAGATTGCCAGTGGCAATTCCAAATTCTCCTTAAAGAGACTCTACCCTTCTACACTCAGCGCTCTAGGTATGTGACGGATCTTGGAACTACTGACCTGGCAGCGGGTAGTTTGAATACTACGTTCAAATGTTTTGTACAGTGTCTCATTGTTCATTCTGTTATTATTTATTGGTATCAAAATGATTAACGTTATTTCTGAACGTATTGATGGTATGTATATACATACGTTGTAATCATGCTAGAAGACGTAATATACCTAAGCGATGTTTTGAAATATAGGCAATTTGTAATGATAATCGCTGAATAGAGTCAAGAGTATTGGACATCCTTCATTCAATTAACGTAATAATTTTCTAGGTCACCTAAATTATGAATTTCAATAACTCACTCAGGGTTTCGTATTCTCTCGCTCGTTAGGTAATAATAATCTAGTCACGATCTGAAACGATCCAGTAAAATACGCGGAGAAAACTAGTTGAAACTAGCCTACGATTGACCAAATAAGTACAGTAGGTATGTACTTAAACGGATCACATGATACTAGTTTAAAATGTATAAGATAAACGCAATAGGAAACTTAATGAGAAATTTCTAACATTGAAGAGACTCTCGTTTTCTCTCTTCCTCTCTCGGCATGTAAGTACAATATTCATTGGGAATATGAAGATGTCTTCAAAATTTCCATATTTATAGGCTCCAATTTACGAAACTCTCTGCGTATTTGATAAACATTTCTACACTTTTTTTTCTGTGTATAAAAATAGGTGAATAACTGCACTGTTACTGAGACGAAATAGAATCCTTATTTTTCAGCCTATTCTGATCTCGAGGATTTCCGGGATCGCCAGAAGAATAAAGACTTTGTTTTATCGAAGAATTTCACCCGAAAATTGCTTGGAAATTCATCTGATTGCAGCTAATATTCAAATGAACAATGAATAAATAACTTATTCACTTTCAGGGAAAGTTAACAACTAACATAATTATTAAACTAACTAATCGTAGTAGTATTATTATTACTATCACAAAATCAAACCATAAGAGAACAAAAAATTCAAGACTTGCTCTGTATAACAGTATATCTTATGAATTGCTTCAGGTTCTAAAAATTTGTAATCCTGCATTTCTTTCACGTAATTCACCTACATGTATACCTATATATTATATTATATATTATTGTTGTAGTTGATCTATGTTCAAAAATGTCTTCTAACATTCACTCTTATCTTTTTAATTACTTCATGTATCCACCAATCAATCAATCTTTGTTTGTTTATTCATGCTGTATATTCATTTCATAAAAATCTTGTGTGAATTATTTTTTGTTCTTTTTTTTTTATTGTTCATTTATTTTTTTAAGGAATTAACTGGACAACTCACTTACATGTTAAAAACGTTAATCGCGATGCAATAATATTTAAAAGCAAATAATAATCTCTTTAATTTTTTCATTTTCCTACATTTGATATTTATTTTTATGATAATTATTAGGAAGCTAATAGCCGGTTCAGTTCATATTGAAAGGCTTTAGTGTTGACGGTTTTTCCATGTTTTATCTTTTCTTTTTCTTCTCTCTAATGTAAGACTAAGAGTGAAATTACATATGGTCCATGAGTCAGTAAATTCAATCGTTCTATTCCTCAGAAGGAAAGATACAAACGTGAAGTTGAAAATTACAGTGCAATTAAATGACAGGAACCACTACAGATTACTATATTGGACGTTTGATATGTTACAAATTTTACAATCGTGCATTTCGGCCTATATACATGTGGATTAAATATAGTATAACTATGTAACCATATGCAATATTGTATGCAATAATTAGAATAAAAAATCGAGATATCATTTTTCATTATTATTGAGCAATGATTCATGAACTGTGAATGATTAGGTAAATCTATAAATTATAGTATTAATTTAAATGAGATTTAATACAGGCATATTTCTGGTTTTTTTTCTCAATAGCGTTTTTACTTTCAAAAGAATCTATGTATAATACATGATCATATAATGTGTTTGTTTTTCGTTAATAAATAGAATAATAATAATATATTATTTTATATCGTTCTATTAATGATGAAACTGAAAAAAATAAGAATAAAGAAAGATGCGAATTTTCGTTACGTATTTACTTTTCAAATAACTTTCCCAAATTTTATCAATTTATCATATCATATGGATGTAGAAATATCAATTGAGCACTGAATACTAGTTGAAACAATGAAGATCCCTGCAGACATTAGTCGTTGTCATTTCTTTTGTTTCGAATCAATAATTGGACACGCTTTAAAAATTATTTTTTCTCGATTCATTGAGCCATTTGTCCCGAGTAGTTTCTCTTATTTTTCACAATATTCATAATGTGAGTTATGTTATATCAAAATATGAAAGACTTGCTTATATTATCTGGTAATGAATCTTGTGAATATCATTGCTAAGAATTTAGGATAAGCAATAAACTTGATTAAACTTGATGGAATTTTTGTCTAGTATTCAGTCATGTTTTAAATTAATATGTATTTTTAGGCCTTCCCTAGAGATGGAGTTAAGATTGAAAAAAGCGAAACCTTCGTATTTTGTTTTCTCTCTTTTTTTCTTTGGATTGCCAAAGAAACCAAACCGGCTGTCTTGATTAAATAATCAAGTTAAGTAAATGTTGATGGCGCAATATATAAAAATATCAATGTATGTATCCCGTTTGCCTACAGCATGAGCTAAGCCTCTTAAAATCTATTTATTTATTTATTTATTTATTCATTTTATTCCAGTCCGCTCACCTCCCTAAAACTTATTCTTATTCTTTTCTTTATATTATTGGTAGTTTTTGTTATATTCATAATTAATATTAGTTTTTTTTTCAATTTGTTATAATATTTAATAACAATGCGGACACGTTGCCGATCTTAATATTTTACAATTATTCTTGTTGTTGTTGTGTCCCCCCCCCCCCCCCCCCCCCCCCCCCCCGATCTTTGTGTCAATTATGAATTTTGTTTTTTCATATTACTGGAGCTATGAACAAAATCCCTTTCTTATTAAGAAATTTGCCTAGCTACGTGAAATGTCGATGATAGCCAAGCTTTTTAAATACTATTTAATTGATCAATATGCATTTTAAGAACATAAAAGAGACGGAAAGGAAAAGAAAATAAATATATTTTTACCAATAATTATAATATTACGTAATATAAATGCTATAAAATTCTGTACTATCATGAGCAAAATAGAGTTTTTGGATTTTGAAGAGATGATAATAACTAGTTTGTGAATTTTAATTCCGAAATTAGAATTGAGAATAGTGTAAACCATTTGCAACATTGTTTGAAATGAATAATTATTCAGTATTCAATACTCATTAAAAGCAATTCCAGATCTGAAGCTGATTTCTACAATCCATCAAGTTGTAGACAAAAATTCATAAATGATATCCATCGAAGGAAATGAAATTATAAATCAAAGTAGGTATATACATGGTCATTTTTCCAACAATTTTCCAATAATGTATACTATAAGTAACACTCGCGTATCACCATCATCGTAATCATTTACCATTTGTTCAAAAATCTACGTAGTAATTGAATTTCACTCGTCCCACAATTTACACGTATATTCTGTCTCTATATCACAGTAAACTCTTACATATAATTTTTTTCCATTCCTGTCACGCAAAAGCTAGAACTAGTTCGCAGATATAAATCGATGAATAAATCAAAAATACGTGCTCCAAAGTACAGAATTCTATAAAACGAAAGAACTATTAGTGAAAATAATAATAATTACTAGAAATAAACAATATTATTATTTTTGTTGTTGTTGTAAATTAGTTTTTTAATGAGAATAAAATAAGAAACAGTACAATAATAATAATAATAATTCAATAATTATAAATTGTTGTGTAACACTATCTATCTATTCATTTATTTAATTATTTATTTATTTTTTTTACGCAATATTGTTTTCATCTATTACCCATCAATTCAATAATAATATTATTAATAATAATGATAATCATAATAATCAGTATTAATTCTATCCACAATCATCTTGTTTCTTTTTCAATTTAATTTCATTTATTTTCACATAGCCCCGAAGAACAAAAATATCGCCTGGATTTTATTCATTTCTTCATTTTTATTAGTGAAAAAAAGCCCTTTATAGGTATAATCCCCCCATTCTCATCACCCCATACCCCCTCCGCCAAGCTATTCAGATATTTGAATGACAATAAACGCCTGAAAAAGGATTGTTCTTGTTCTTCTTCACCTTTCAGATTGTTTTTTGGGAGGGGGGAGGTCTATTTTTTTTAAAAACATTTCACTTATTATCTATATTTTTTTCTTTTTGTAATCAAAGTGGTTTTTATTTATTCTTTTTTTTTTTTTTTTTGTTTGTCATATATATTCTTCATATATAATATATATATATATATATATAATTCGCATATATATCTCTATCTCTCTCTCTCTCTCTGCCTGTTTCTATTTTCTTACCAGTCCCCCGATTACACAGTAGTACCTTCAGTGTCGTTTTGTTTCGTCTAATATTCAATTGCATATAATAGATGATAGGTTTTACTTTTTTTTGCAAAAGTTCGTGTTTTTTTTTGTCATTACATTGTTAACGTTGGTTCAATGTATTCGCTGGTGTTTTCTATTTCGTTTCCTTTGTAGGTGGATATTTTTCATTATTCATTCCTTCTCCGTAATAGAAGTGAATATTTTAACAAAACTTACTCAACTACTTTCAGCACCTTGCCAATAGCAATAGTTTTGTCTGAAAAACATTTTAAACATATTAGATTAGTATTTGACTGATACTCACCAAATAGTCATAAATATAAACTGATAAATAGTATAAGTGATATAAAGATGATTAAGAGACAAAGATCGAGAAATTTTTGAAGATACCTGAACAAGGTTCAATAAAATCTTTACATTTTCAATATAAGTAAACAAGGAATTACATAATTCAGATTTCCAATTTACTCACTTTCGTCCCTAAGAGTGAATCGTCCCATTTGGGGAAACAGTTTAAACTGTTCAAGGCAAATAACTCCGGCACATTCGATTCTCATGATGGCAACTTGATCCTGTTTAACGAACCTTGGTCGCGTTTTACTTTTATCACCAGTTTTTTTATCTACCAAACATATGAGCGCTTTGACGGTAACTTCTTCGGCAGCACAATGAATGTGCATAACCGCACTGTATCCGGCGCAAATGATACTTTTGTGTTCCAAAATAACAACTTGTGCGTCAAATATTCTTCCTGTTTTTATCGGATTGTTACTATCGCAAAGTACAAAACCAGGACTCACGTCTTCCTCTTCAATACCCTTCAGCTTTATCTTTACATTTTCGCCAGGACCAACAGACGTAACTTCTTCATCATCTGACCACAATTGATCTACAATCACTGCCGTCTGTTTTAATATGAAAAAAGCATTATTGAACAGGAGAATGAGAATCATGTAGTAAATCGTAAAAAAAGTATAAATATTACTCACTCTGTTAGGCATTACGAGTAATGGATGTCCTTTTTTGGCTTCTCCGGCCTCAACTTTTCCCATTACGACCGTACCCATGTCCTTATATTTATCGACAATTGGCATAATGAAGGGTCCGTTACTTTTACGGTTAAGAGATGGTAGTTGGTCGATGAATGGTATAAAAGCATCGCCGCTGTACCAAGTACAAAGTTCTTCGGGAATTGGATCTTTTAATCCTATTCCTAGTTGGCCAGATACTGGCATAAAGGTCAGGTCCTTTGCAGGATTGAATCCCAGTTTACGAAGGTAAGGTAAAATTTTATCCCTATAAATTCATCAAGAAATCAAATATTATCAACAGGTTCTATTTAAGAAGACGAATACCTATTCATCTTTCATTGTCCAAAATCCTGATTCTATATTGCAATGTGAACGTTTACCTGCATTCGTTGTATCTTCCTTCATCCCATTCCACCGTAGGATCATCCATTTTGTTAACTAATACTACAAGATGTTTAACTCCAGCTGTCTTAGCAAGCATAGCATGTTCTCTAGTTTGTCCCCCTCTGTCAAATCCAGTTTCAAATTCACCTTTTCTCGCAGAGATAACTAATACTGCTAAATCCGCTTGAGCAGCGCCACCAATCATATTTGGCACGAAACTTTTGTGGCCCGGTGCATCGAGAATTGTAAAATGCTTTCTTTCTGTTTCAAAATAAGCCCTACCAACTTCCACCGTTTTCCCCTTTTCTCGTTCTTCCTGGTTGGTATCAAGTGCCCAACTCAAGTACCACGTTTCTCTGCTTCTTTCTTTCGCTTCTCTCTCATATTTTTCCAATGTTCTTTTGTCGACCATACCTGTTAATGCCATGATTTGTCCACCAATAGTTGACTTCCCCGCATCTAAATCATTGATTACAGAAAATCATCGTGTAGATAATCGCAGTTACTTGTTTTATCATTTATTTTATGTAGATGGAAAAGTAGAAATAATTTCTAGACGAAAAATAACATCGAGGGGTTTTATATACCTGTAATCTCAACATTTGTATCGTGAAAGAGCAGTAAAGCAAATAGAGATAACAGAGTATATTTTTTGAGACCAATAAGATCTAGTGATTTCTTTATCAGGGTGAATTCCAAGTTCCACTTTTTTTAGTCTCTGCTCATTGATTATCATTAGCATTATTTTCTGATACACTTTTATTACAAAAGAAAGAAAGTCTTAGAATTGTTATCCTCATTTCGTTTAAAAAGTTACAGTTATAGCTACGAAATTATTCGATTCATTAACATGGATGCATATATCATACTGCAGTACCTACAATAGCGTTATTCTGCAGTTCATGGTATACATATACAAAATATTATGCAGTAAAATCTAAGTTATAACTTTCTAATAGTCCAGATACCTGGAGCTGGAAAAAAAACCCGTAATACTCAAAAGAAATTCACTTAGTTTGTAAAAACGAGATATGAATTGCCCATCAGCCAATCGATTGTGTGTTATTTTACTGGTTCAAACTCACCGACGTGTCCGATAAAGACGACGTTGACATGTTCTTTTTTGCTTTTTGTGTCTTCCGTTACTTTGATTGGCTTCTTTTTCGGGATTTTCACAACCAATTCTTCATCCTCGTCAATTTCAGCCTGTAAAATAGAATAATAGAGATATTTCAAATTTCGCTGTTGAAGATTTCGTCGAAAAAAGAAGAAAGGAAATAGATAGACCAAGCATAACTCACTTCTTCGTTTTCAGGAGTTAGTAGAGGATCTCCGTCGACTGCCGCTTCTTCCCAAGAGTCAGCTGGCTGGTGTTCAGGACTGGCGTTCTTCGCATTCTGGATATTAGGAGAAGGTAGTGCCCCTCCTCCGGCTGGCGGTTCCTCTACCAGAGTACCAGCCGGATCAGGTGGAACTGCAACCGAGCTACCCCCTATAATATCAAATCATAATTTCTACAGTTCTATTCCAGAGATTTAATTCATAGTTATTTCTTACTATGACTAAAGAAATCTAGGTTAATCTGTGATACAGATAGTAAGATATATAATACTAGAACCAGAATTTAATGTACGAGCAACGTTTTCTCCAAATGAATGAGATTACTTCGTGGCAATATCATCAGACACGATATAAGGTGTGAGAAATCTCATTTAATTGAATTCCTGAAGTCAAGAAACAAGAAAGAAAATAGATTTTAGGTAAAACTTGATAATTATTATCCTATGATTCTTAGAATTTAATTTTTGAGATAAGGTGAAACTTGTTATCGTTACGAAATGCTTTTGGAGACAGAAAGGAATTTGTTTACATTTTATCAAACCAAACGCTTAGAAAGCTATAAATTGGTCTTTATCAAAGATAAATCAAATTTATAGTAAAGTAGATTGACAAAGAGAATTACAGTGAAAAAATACTAAGAAGTCTTGAGAAAAAAAGGAAACAAGTTCTTTAATATTCACCAGAGCTGTGAGACATGGTCAACATATGTGAAGATGGAATAATTATAAAATAATAATAAATTATGGCGGATACAAGTGTATTGCATAATTAAAACATTAGAAAGTAACAAAAGAAAATTTTCATTTAAACTTTTCAAATCTCCACGAAATAATACAGCAGAGAGAAGAAAAAGAATACCGGGGAAAATAAGGAAGGAAACAAATTATAACCACCTACGAAAAGTAGGTTGGAATGTCAAGGTAAATGGAATCCACGTTGCTCGTTGACCGTATAGTCAATGCGGATGCAGTAAAATGCGCGGTACGCATGGCATTCAGTTGATTTTTAATTAATATTGAAAATAAATAAATAGTAAATGATCACATTAAAACGCGGTGAAAAATGTAATTGGTATAACAAATCGCTTTCGATGGGTTGTAAGCTTATATCTATCTTTCGGCGCGATGTTTTTACTAGAATTTTTAACCGAATCAACACACGCGTTGTAATTTAACACAAGTCTTAATAATTTTGATCAAAGAACCATGGAGCATATTCAGATGTATCCGAAAGCGTTTAGCAATATTCAAGATACGAGTTCAGACTCAATTGAAATAGATTACTGTTATTTTTGGCGATAGTCTTGGGGCTATGAACCTACTACGTACCGTGGTTGGTGTCAGGAACGGTTGCGTTCGGGCTATCGCCTGCTGAGCTTGTTTCCGAAGACGGTATGCAGAAGGAAGGCACAAATTCGGCGGCGTTAACATTCAACGTTGAAAATTTACTTTCCAAAGATTTATCCTGGCCATTGGCATTATCTCCGCCGTCCGCCTGCTGCTCCCACGAGTCTGGTGCTACGCTGTTCGCCATATTTCTTACTCTTATGACAAATTACCAGATTCGTTCTACGTATTAATTCATACACTAAATACACTCCTTGTTATTCAGTTTTATTAGATTTATAATACACAAACTCAGATTCGGACGGGCTTTAAAAATAATTTTTTATCTTTTTTTTCCTTAATCGTAATCTACACGCACGAGTCACGTTCCGCGTGCAGCCCCCGTGGTCTGTTCGGTGATTCGGTCTGTTCACGTCTATGGCTTAACGGAACTGCTAATGTCAAGATATCACTATTTTAAAAAATCTGATTCATTTCCCCATATTAATAATCATACTGCGAATAATTATCTTTATTTTTTTTTACGTTCATCATAATTTTCTAATCCCAGGAATGCATATTTATCATCGGTAATTACTTATATCCATTGCCGGTAAGTTCAATTTGATATTTTTCATGCTCTAGGTTAGGTACGTCGACAAAGTGAAAATCTGTCATAAATACTAATCACATCGGATATTATTATGAACAGAATATGGAAATAATTTGTAATTTCGTCTTTTTTCTCTCAAAATATTCTCCCACGTTATGATGAAGACGTATTTTATTTATGTGAATAATAACCTCAATAGTTAAGTCACGTGTTTCAATAATTAATAAGTAATATTTTGTGACAATCGTTGTAGATTGTTGAAAGATTTGGATGAATTCATACTATACCTGAAAAAAACGCCGTTGTGTTAATTCGAATCTGGAATAGTTGACTAAAAAATAAAAAATGATAACAAAACATTTGTTGAGGTTATGCAGAGCCGGTTCTAGTCACAATTTACGAATAACTCGAACATATAACAACCGGAATGTTCTAAGATTATGGGAGAGAGGAATGTTTCAAGATATATTCCCTCACACATCTGCGTGAGTAAAAATAGGAACTTTTCTTAATGAATAAAAATAATTCAGTTCCTCGAAGACTCGAAAACTTACCTCAAACAATATTTAATCCATATATAAGTGACGTTAATTCATTTATTGTTATAGAAACGAGGTAATTGATTTGTTGAATTCATCGCCTCAGACAGTTTACGCCGGGTTTGATCCATCTGCAGATAGTTTACACATAGGAAATCTATTAGTTTTATTAAATCTTTTACATTGGCAAAGATCGGGTCATCAGGTAATAGCTTTAGTCGGGGGAGCAACGGGACAAATAGGTGATCCGAGTCACAGAAAATCAGCACGTTCAGAAATTGAGCAAGTATTAGTAGACGAGAATATAGATGGTATATCAAGAAATATAAAAACAATCTTCAAAAATCATGAGGAATTCTTTTGGTCATCAACTAAAGCTTTGAAACCGGTCAAGATCGTGAATAATATCGATTGGTACAAGGACATCAATTCTCTTGATTTTATTCGCAATATTGGTAGACACTTCAGGCTCGGTAGTATGCTACTTAAATCCTCCGTACAATCTAGATTAAATTCAGAAACCGGTATGAGTTTTGCTGAATTTTCGTATCAAATGCTTCAAGCCTACGATTGGCTATATTTGCTGCAAACTCATAATTGCCGTTTTCAAATTGGGGGGAACGATCAAATGGGGAATATCGATTCTGGACATGAATTAATTGGTAGAGCAACAGACGAAAGGGTCTTCGGCCTTACTGTACCTCTGATTACAACAGAGAGTGGTGAAAAGTTTGGCAAATCTGCTGGCAATGCTGTTTGGTTGTCGGAAAATAAATCCTCAAGTTTTCAACTTTATCAATATTTTATAAGGACAAAAGATGCTGACGTGAAGAAGCTACTTATGTTATTCACTTTTTTACCGATTGGTCGAATCAAGGAAATTATAAAGGAGCATGAAAAGAATCCTGAAAATCGCGAGGCTCAGAAAATACTCGCTGAAAGTGTTACTAAACTTGTTCACGGAGGTAAAATATCATTGATTCATTCTCAAATTAAACAAATAGATCCTTAATCGTTTATAAAATCGATTACAATGGCTCAAACTTTCTATAAGCAGATTAAAAACATTTATTAAAATATTTTTAATTTGTGTTTTTCCACTAAACATCTTTCAGAGGACGGTTTACGAGCAGCAGAACGAACTACTTCGGTATTATATGAAAATTCGATTGAAAGTTTGTCTAAACTGACTGCAGCTGAGACTGTAAATGTTTTCCAAGGAGCATCATTAACAGAAATAATGCCTGAACCAGGTTTAACTGTACTCCAATTGAGCCTGAAGGCGAAATGTTTTCCTGACGAAATGAATGCCATGAGGATTATTTCTGCTGGTGGTTTTTACATAAATCATCAAAGGACACAAAATTTTGAAGAGATGATAACTCCTGGCGTTCATGTTATGTCCAATAATTTGACCCTTCTGAGAGTCGGAAAAAAGACTTATCATATTGTTAAATGGCTTTCTTAGATGATAGCCAATATTAATTATGATTGCCAAACAATGTACAAACTTTGTATAATAAATTAGATCTTTTCCAATTCCGTAAAGAACATAACTAGGAATGAATTCTGTGCCCTGATTAAGTAAAGAGGAAAAGTTTGTTGGTGGTGTATTATTCATCTCTCGAAATATAAAGCAGTAAAGTTTGATATTTAATAATCCTATTGATTAATATTTCATAATTAAATACTATAAAAAATGATATAGTATTTACAATTAAAAGTTACCCACATACAACGATTGTGTAGTATGTTATGGTGTTTGTAGCGTTAGTAGAATTTTACGCGTGGCATTTTTTAGTAATGGAAAATCGTTCTGTGTTTGTTCCATGATTTCTTTCAAGTCCGCATTCATTACACGCTGCCTCAACCATTCTGCATTTAACAGGGACTCAGATTTATAGAGCATTTTATGACGCCCACTATACACATCTTGATACATTTTAACTTTGTGTTGTTTTCTTATAAGAAGTTCTAAATTCTGAAAAATTTCAAGTATTCAGTAAGCTAAAAACATAGCGGAAATATGTTGTATTTTATTCGTATGTGGCTGCTAAAATGGAAGCTGAGGTATTACGTACATGCTGTTTCATGATTTCAGCTTCGATAATCTGCTTTTCAATTTCAGGAATAGCGTCCTCGATAGATCTGAGCTTTTCTTGCTCCTGATTCAATCGCTCTAAAATATTTTTTTGCAGTTCTTCTAATTCTGATATTTGGTTTTCTATTTGTCTGGTTTCCTATAATAAGATGAATACGTATTTGTTTATCAAATTCTGCACAGAAGTTGATGTATAGAAAGAATTCACTCCACTTTTATAATTTGTTTGATTTTTGTTCTCTGATCATCCAGTCGTTTCTGAAAAATAGTTCTCTGATTGTGTTGCCCTTTAGAATTTCTCTTCTCTTTAGCCATTGCTCCATCGACTATAGCATCTCTTCGTGAAACACAATGTTCCATATCTTGGATTAATTTTTCTTGCGCCTTTCTCAAGTGCAATAATCTAATCTGCATCCTTTGAATCTCGCTTTTCATTATTCCGACATCCCCGGAACACCCACGTTCATCTTTAATATTCTTATTCGTTTCCTGGGCTAGTTGTACCTGGAATTATAACGAGAGATAATATTCATTCATAGGAAAAACTGTAGATCTCCATTCTTTGGTAATTGCTCTACCTTTTTCTCCCACGATAGGCTTTCTCGTTGTAAAGTATTCAGCTGTTCTTTGGCACAGATTTTTTCATCCTCTAACTGTTGTATATCATTTTTCAATCTGATAATATCCATTTCTAATTGCTCTAACGATTTGTAGCATTCATTTTTGGTTAATAAGTTATCATCTTCTAACAGATCCTTGTAATCTTTTTGCATCGCGAGCCGTGAATTAAGCTGGACTAATTTTTGTTGATAATTATTTATAACTCTGCTCATATTGATTTCCTCTTTTCTTCGCACTTCAAGTTCCGTTTCTAATTTCAAATTCTTCTGTTCCATTATAGTTATCTGCTTAGCCAATAAGCTCATATCTTGAGACTGTGAATTTCTCTGCTGAGTAAGATCAACCAAATACCCCTCTTCTCTGAGCCAATGTAATTGTAATTTTTTACTTTTTTCTTCTATTTCTTCTATATTTTTTTCTAACATTATAATTTTCAGATCTAATGGACTGATGTCTTCTCCTCCAGTATTTTCCAGAGCTTCTTCTATCTTTTTATTCACAATCTCAATCTCTTTTTCCTTTTTATTTATTATAGTCTCATACTTCTTTATCTCAGACTGCGTTGTATCTATTCCTTTCTCTTTAGCGCCGCTGATATTAACAAGTTCATCCAATTCTGATTTGCAGTTATCTAATAAAGTATTCAGCTTCTCAATGTCCAGCAAAGTTTTTCCATAACTATTCTCAGTCTGTACAACGAGTAGTTCTTTTTCTCTAGTTACATCTTTCAAATTACGTAAAAGTTTATTCAAGTGTCTAGCAGCTTTGTCGTGGGTAACTTTTTCCTCCAATCTGACTAAAATCTGATCCTCTATTTGTATTTTCTGGCTCACCAATTTTTCTATGTCTTTCTGCATCACTCTTTCTATGTTACTATAGTACCGGTAATCCTGTGACAAATTATCATTTTTTAGTAATTATAGGTATACATAGAAATATTTTGTATTCATGACCATTCATAATAATAGACAATGCTGCATAATACCACTTACAATTTCGATCTCATTGAACTCTGCATTATACTGGTCAACCAGCTTAGCAATCTTTGAAAACTGAGATTCTAGATGAGTGATCTTTTCCTTTTCAACTCCATTCATCCTCATATTAATTTGAATCTCTTCTTCTATCCGAGACTTTACTGACGTCAGTCTTTCATTATTTTCCATTTCTTTATGAGTTTCTTTCTTCAATTTCTCTATACCAGATTGTAAAGTTCGAAACGATTCTCTTATTTTCCTATAAAATAGATAGATACGAAAGTCTGAATTGGTTCTTCATACTAAATAAATCTTATTATCAATTCTCTTACTCACTGTCTCTCATCAGAAATTTGGCTATAAATATTATTTCGTTGTGAAATATTAGCAACGACACTGTTCCATGTATTGAAGAGATTTTTATATTCCCGTTGTAGAGCATCCAGGTCAGCGTCGGCATCGGCAATTGTTTGACTGAGTGCTAATTTTTCTTTACTTTTTAATTCGGCCTGTTCATTTAACATTTTTATCTCCGATTCAACTTTCCATACTTCTGCCATTATTTTAAATAAAATATAATCTTCCTGCTGCTTTTTACTGATCAATTCTCTCTGAATTGCTGCATCTTTTTCAGACATTCTTTTAGACACAGTTAAATTGCTGGATATTTCATTTTCCCATTCGCTAAATCGACGCTCAAGAGACGACAGACTTTCCATTTCTCGCACAATATGATCTTCTTTAGTTTTTTCGTCTGTCAATTTCTGGTACGACACCTTATGCGCTTCCTTTAATTTAATCATTTGAGATTCTTTTTCTTCGCGCATTTCCATCACTTCTGATAATGTTGTTTGATAATTTTCAATTGCTGACTGTTGCCGTGCTATTTCCTCTTGTGCATGATATAGCTTCAGACCCTCTTGTTCACGGTCTTCATTTGCTTTCTTGATTGCAGCTTCCTAAAGAGAAAGATTAAAAAATATGCGTCAATGGACAAAAAGAACTCTTCGAAGATTAATAAATTAAATAGTTGTATCAAATTATTAAAACTATTAAAAGTTAATAGCTTTTGGTATGCGTACAAGATCAAAGATTTCATCTTGTAGTTTATTATCGATGCGCGAAAGATGTGCTTTGAGCGATTCTTGGAATCGTTTCATCAACGGATCATCAGGATCTAAAATAGCCGGTGATTCTACAGGTGGATTATATTTCCATGATTTAGTTTGATGCCTTGCAGAAGATTCTTCTGAAGAATCTGAACCTCTTTTCAAATCTTTATCTAAAAATCTAGGCTTATAGAGATGTCTTTCTTCACTGATGGGCGATGGTACAGCCCCTGCGCTTACGTCGCACATTAGGAATAAATTTCTACTAACAATATAAATTCTATCAATGTATAAATATATATCTTTAAAAATCAAAATACAAGTACTGTCAGATCAAAGATGTAATGTAAACCAATATGTCTCGATAGACAATTTTATTGAGATTGATATTGTTTGATCAATTCAAATTGTAAGTTTAATCGTTTCTATGGGAACATATTACAGAAATGCTATACCATCTTGCAACGAGATTCGAAAAAGTCTCCTTCACATTTTACTTGCAAGAAGGGTAAGTATAATCATAGTTCTTATTACAATCAATTACGATTCACATAATTTCAGTGTGATTGATACGAAAATCGTTGAGAAAAAAATAGAGGCTGTGAGGGAACGAAGCATTTCATTGCATTAGATTGGTGCTATACATAAATAAGTTTATGTGTAATTTATTTATTTCTTCAAAGCCTCAAAGCTGCTCGATACATCGGCAATTAATTCTGTGACATTTAAACCACAAGTTCGGAATGCATTTCTCGTAATTCTTGTGATTCAAATTTGAACTGGCGTATGTCTTCAAGTGGGAAAAAATCCCCAGAAAAAGTTATTCGTGATTGTAAGATTGTAATCCTGAAGTAACTAGTATCAGGGTTACTGACATCAAGTAGGGATTTTTTACAATGTATTGCAACAAGAATAAAGAAAGAGTTGTGTGTTTTCGTGTTAATAACGTTGTGAAATTCTAGTGTTTCCGTGTAATATATTTATTAAACTAGAAATATCCTTAACGTAGAATAGAAGTATTATTTATGATCTCAGTTTCCAAATTGAATATACCCATTATTCTAAGTGCATAATAAATATCGAGCAGCTGGTTATAATTATATCGAGCGAAAAAATGTATCATCCGTTTCTGTATAACTAAAAAGAGTTGTATGATGCGTACGGAGTCCGGGGCCAAAAATTTATCATTAATAAGAAAGAAGACAAAGAGGAATTATAGAAATATAAATTTATCTAATTGAATGGAAAAACGGACTCTTTGATTTCAAAGCAAACAACTACACTTCAATAAAAAATATTCCCCGCAAACCTTATCGAGGGTTTACGCTTGCCCATGGGAATCGGAAATTTTGTTAAAAATATTCAAGGTATACAGGTAACTTTTTACCCCATTATTTCCAACCTAAAAGCAATCAAAATTGATGAAAATATTTGTTTCATATTATTTTGTTATCCATATAAAATTCTTCGTAAACACTCTCGAAATTTCCGTAGTTTTTCAAATTCCATGAATCACCCTAAATATCGCTAATCTCAATCAATAAAAGTGATGTATCTTTATACAAGTTGTTCATCTCCTCTCTTTTCCATTGTTTCATATCAAATCTTGAAATCTGTCAAACCAAGTACGAGCTCGTTCATTCCCATCAATGAGTCTTTATGCATACATATATACATATTTCTATGTATGACTTACATGAGACACTGAATTAAGGAAAATAACTGGCTGAATTGATTTCATTCTTAGTTTGTTTTGTTCTTTCTTTTTAACGATTCACAAAGAAAAATATAATATATAGTCCTGAAATTATTATTTCTGTTTTATATTTACGAAATAACAATTTTTTTCATGATATTTCGATCCATGTGCAATTATTAAAAATTTGTTGAATTTTGTGTGAAGTTTTTGAGTGTTGATACAATTAGTACAATGAACATTATTTACTACCTAATCCAGCTTATGATCAAGACTGCCAAACAAAGACTGAACCACTGATGCAAGGGGTAATAATCCTTGGCGTTAAGTACGGACATCATCAATGGGAAACTGTCTTTCATGTTTCAAGGTGCCCTCCCCACCGTCCGCACATAATCAACCAAAATCATCGGATCAAAAAGACGGTAACAAGACGAGAATGGATAATATGAATAGAGGAAGAATTCAATTTCTTGCAAAGAGTGTATATTTTTATTGTTATTCATTCATTCCAGAATCTATGGCACTCAGGGGTATCTTCCCACCATCGTCATGCAACCAAACGAGTGCTTTGACATCTGTAGAAACTCATATAAACGGAAACAGTAAAACAACACTAGGCGCTTTGTCGTCTACATTTAATAAAGTCGGATCTGATAATTGTGGATCAGTCCCTATGACTCATAATAACCAGCGATCGACCAGAGGTTCTTATGCTAGAATACCACCTCTGGATAGATCTAGAACTAGTTCCGGTCTCAATTTAACTGTTGATTGTAAACAGCAGAAGGATCCTGCTGAGAGCAAGTTAAATGCTCTCTTTGATAATTACAAGGTGATGATCGTTGATCTTAAAAATTCAATTTTAATTTAATTTTTCCGAAATTTGATAAAATTTTATATCTTGATGTTTGTTCCACTTGATATTATTAATTCTCAGGATCCACACGAAGACATAATTCTGGCTGATGGTATAGAAAGGCTTTGTGAAGATTTGCAACTATCTCCCGACGAGTTCAAGGTGCTAGTATTAGCGTGGAAACTAAACGCTGAACAAATGTGCCAGTTTGCTCGCCAAGAATTTATAACTGGTTTAAAAAGTATGCACGTCGATAGTATACGCGGTATACAGCTACGTCTACCAGAAATTGTTGAAGAATTGACTGAGGATGGTGAATTATTTAAAGATTTATATAGATTTACGTTCCGATTTGGTTTGGACGTTGTATCTGGTCAAAGAATTCTACCTGCTGATATGGCGCTGGTATTATGGAGACTTGTATTCACAATTCGTGAACCGCCGCTGCTTATTAGATGGTTAAAATTTCTAGAATCCCATCAACACGTTCGTGGTATACCGAGAGATACTTGGAATATGTTTCTCAATTTTGCTGAAAGTATTGGCGATGATCTCAGCGCTTACGACGATACAGAAGCTTGGCCAAGTTTGATCGATGATTTTGTTGAATATGAAAATGATCAAATGAATCAGAACATTACTAAGGATGATATTATTATAAAAGATAACGTTGAGAAGGATTAGATTTCTCACGTGATTGTGAATTAAATACGAAATATACATTACAGACAGATGTAATTTTATATACATCCGAATAAAAAAAAAAAAAAAAATCAGAATATTCCCATTACGACTGTGTCGTGACGATAGCAAAATTACGTCAGACGTTTTATCTGTGAAAATTGACGATTCTTCAATAATTGACCAAAATACATGAATAGGTACATACATAGTATTCTTATCCTAATAAATGATAAGATTTAAAAATGAAGTGAAACCCTGTGAAAAAGATTTCGTCAAGTTTACCCATAGATTAGTTTGTATAAATATTGTTTTGGGAATATTCTGATTACAGCTGTCAAGCAATCGCTTAAAACGATAAGTTTTAACACGCGGGACTCTATGCGTATGTGTTATAGTATATCGAAATTAGTATTATGGTCCCAACTTGTGATACATAAATAACTAACAATATTTGTCTTTTAGATTATATTAAGTAAAATTTAAAAAATGTAAGGATGAAAACAAGATCGAGAAAAAATCGAACTAGTACCGCAAGGTATTTTATATACACAAAGACTCGCAAGACTAGCTCCCCTAATCGAGTACATATTCGTTGATGTACGTATTTATAATTCTATAATAATAATAATAATAATAATAATGATAGGAATAATTATTATTATATATATTATACGTATATATAATTTAATTACTAATTATATCACTATTATATCGATTCAGAGGTGACAAAATCCTTCTCTTGCTTATTATCCAATTATAAATATGATGACAAGAAAACTAGGTATTTGAATTGAAGATATCAAATAGAAAATATAATTGATGACACTGATTTCTTTTACATCTGTTTTGATTTTTTTAATTCGTTTATATTCATCTTATTCATTGCTAAATTCGATTGAAATCTTTTTTTTTTCACTATTCTAAACAAATTGGAGATATCTTTAGGCAGTTAATGCGTGCCTTTCTTGTTCGTTTGGTAGAATATAAATTTACGCATTTTTTACTATGTTTCATTTACATATGAAATAGTAAATATGTAAATCATGACATTATAGTTGTATATATTCTTCTTGCATTGGTCATAAATTCATTAACTAACTCTCGTTATCGAAGATATAGGTACGGTTTGCCTCGATAGTAAAAGAAGTCGAATTTGCATAGCCTAAATAAGATAAAAAATTCTGAGAAATTTATTATTTGTCACAATTAATCGTTATTCAATGTTCAAATTCAAAACGCATTCTGACAATCTATAAACGAAATTTTGCATGAGAATTTTGAAAAAAATATCATGCACTAGATCCAAAAGCTTTGCAGAACAGTGAAACCTGCAATTGTATTGATATACTTAATTTTTTTTTTATATTGTAAATTTTAGTACTTTGCATACTTCACGTTAGAACACATTTTGTAGTAAGATATTTATATAAACCATGAATTTAGTCATCAAATATTTAATTACCGATGCTCCAAAATTCAACAATTATTTATGTATGTAGGACAATTTTCATCATCGAATTTCATCTATGAAGGGCCAAGTGCCAGAGTAGCCTATCCCACACTGTCCATAAGGTTCATTTGAAATGGCTAACAGAAGTTAAAATGAGCAGTATCAACAATGTGGGATTAGGCTACTCTGGTACCCTCGACCCTTCATATGCACAAGAGAGAAAAAGAGAAATACAAAAACGCAGAAAACAAGAAAATAACATTGCTATAAAGAGTAACGTGGAGAGAAAAAAAGAGATATTTATACCCAATAACCAAATCATAAGTATATTTATATTATGATTCAGATGGAAAAAGAATTAATTTTCATCAAATCATATAGCGCATACTACATATAGTTATTTCCCACAGATACATGATATTTCCTCTTCGGCGCCCCATCGGAAGGACTGTATTTTTATATAAATCGTTTTGAATCAATCTTTGGAAATCGTGGAAATTCTAATAGAAAGAAAATATCTCCCCCCTTCCGCCATGACGACTTCCTGTATTCAAAATTTGTGGCCTTCTAAAGAGCATACTACTAAAACTTGCAACAAAGTAAAGACAAGAAACAAAAAGAAATATATGTTTACCTATGTATATCTCAGTAGCGTAACGTTATTTTTTCATTTGTTTTCATGCATATTTAATTTCACATGTAGTAAAAAATGTAATATTCCAATAGATCTGAGAGAATAAGATCCCAAGAAAAATATTAACCAATCAGTTTTATCTTTTCTGTTTATGGAAAGTGCCAACAAGTTAAAAAAATAAATTCATACCTAATATAATATAGAACATATAATACGATATAAGCCTATAAAATAAAGCGACGTGTGCTTACGATTAATGTATATGTATATCTATTTATAAAACTTTTGTATATAAATTACTACTACTACTATTTCCTTCTATTATCACTCACTAAACCATCATTGATCTATCGTTCATTTGAATTAGTCATTAATTATAACCATTTATTTGTGATTATCTTCTCTGAAAAGTGGTAAAATTGCTTACGTATTACATTTTCTGCCTGTATTTTAGATCAGTACAACTCTACGCTTCTATGATTATTGAGAATGCATACTGTAAATAGTCATGAATTAACTACTGGGTATCGGCAAATTTTTTATACATGCTTCGAAATAAAAATAATTGAAAATCTAATTCAATCATTTGGAATGAACAGTTTATTTGTAGCAAGTATTGAACATATTCAACTTAAATAAACTTTTCAGAAATTACAAGACAATGTCAAAACCTAATCCTTGTGAACCTTCAGACAAAGATTGCATATGTACTTTATTATGTTTAGTTATTATCGATAGTTGAATCAGGTTTTCTTCAATTTTCTCGCAGTAGTAACCTCTGATATGTAATATATTACTTACCTACATAAAAGAATATCAGTATTGTCAACTTACGTTCGCGCTGAACTTCCTCAGTGAATGAAACTGTACACCAACTTGTGGTTTCATTTCTAATTTCAAATAGTCATTATTTTTCCTTCTGATTTAGAATGTTACAAACAAAATAGTACCTATATTGAATTCGTTGTAATTGCTTTTCCTTCTAGAAATAAGGGGATTTAAACAAAAATTTTAAATATTCTCCCTCGACATAACTAAGCAATTCAAATCTGGATCAACTATAACATTCGAAAATGAAAAATAGATAAATAGAATGTACAGCCATTGCATATTAGGAACAAACAAGTTCAAATTGTATCAAAAAAGAAACATACTAGTTGAATTTTGTTCAATTAGTCAATATCAGCTATCGATTAGCTATCATAATCAGCGTACAGAGATTATTTATCGAAGCTTCGTGTATACTCAATTTTTTATAATAAAAAAAAAGAATAATGATGAATTGTTATGCTTTATTTCTCTTGTTTTTTGTTTTTTTTCATTTATTTGTAATGAATGATGTGTATAACTGAAAGCAAATTTATACACACTGCACTAACGTTTAATCATGCATTATTAATAATAGGATTTTTTTTCTTTTTCCTTATTTGTGATACATTCAATAATATCAATATAATATATAGGTAGAGAGACAGAAGCTACATTTCACGTTTATTACACATGTTAAATCGTTATTGTTATTTTTTTGAAGTGACCATGGACCAGCCCGGGCACATCTCTAGAGAAATCGGTTCAACGGTTTATTTATAGGTATATATTGTTTCATTTCATGCTTTGAAACAGTAATCAAAGCTGAGATGATAAAAAGAGGTCTTAGAATTTTGTTCTGTCAAGGCGGAATGTTATTTTGTGCGAATTCTTAGAGAATATCCCGAAAGACTTGCCAAATTGCTGCTATGTATATTATTCATTACCATCTGGATTTTATCTTATAATTTAGAAGTTGACCCAAGAAATTTCTTCGAAATTACTGCGGGACATTTATTTTCATTGAAGATGAAAAAAAATGATTCACTACACGATTACATACAACAGCATGATGTGTCGATCTGTTTTTTCTTTCTTTTCATTCTTCTTCATAACGTATACGGTAGCAGGGTGAAAAACGCAGCTATATTTTATTAACATTCGTATTGGTTTTTCATTTCATCACTATGTTTTCAATATTATATACTTCGAAAATGAGATTACTAGTTTCATTTTTTCTTATTTCTTTCCATTCTTCCTAATATTATTCATCAGAGTGACGAGATTAGCATCGTGTTTCGTATAGGCCACTTCTTCCAATGTATCTGACCCACTTAATAACATCATGATCAGAATAGTTCAGCTTAGATTCAAATACTTTCAAATAACGAACTTTGAATCCAGAAGGTGCGAAGGGGACTTCAAAATTCATTGAAATTGGTGGCCTTGTCCATTTTTTCTTCGTGTCTGTTTCCAACAGATCAATTTCAGCCGATAACTGAGTCTCCTTCATACCAGCCATTCGCTTGATTTTCCACACAATCGCGTTTTCAGATGCCTTATACTTTGCCTTTCCCTTTAAACATATCAATTGAACACCTGCTGTATTCAACGGCGTTGGTACGCGGACCTCAATCTTTTGTCCCAGCAAAGAAGGTTTGAAATTTGACTTCAGAACAGCTTTTACTTCCATTTTGGTACGACCAACTTCACGGACTAATGGGATCACGCGAAATGGTAGAGAAATATCTTTCGTTGTCCGGTATCTGAAAATTGTATTGTTTTGTTTGTAGATCATTATTTATCAGATCAGGTTATAATGACAACTTTTTTTTTTTCAATCGATGTAATTAATCGTCGTAGTCAATTTAATTACCTCATCAATTCGAATTCACCATCAGGTGGTATAAAACTGATTGAATGTTCAGTTTCGAATTTAGATAATTTCACGCACTGATGAAACTGGCAATCGTCAATAACTACAACCGGCTTTCCAGATCTAGCGCCGGGATCGTCTCCAGCGCTTCCCAACGTACCGCTGCCTCCTTTTACCCCTTTTGCATCCATTACTATCTTGTCATTAATTCCAAATTTACACTCTGGCATTCCTGATAGATAGGATTTCATTACTACCTGTTAATAGAATCGAAATTTTTGTTAATACTATTTGTGGACATGAATTCGATGAGCTTGAAGACAATTTTTAAATTATATCAAAATCCATGCAAATAATAATTCAAATATATCACCTTGCCAGCTACATGAGCGCTCAGCACCTGACCCTGCGGGCTCATCAACAAATTAACGTATTCAAGAACATCGAGGAATAACTCATTGCGTCTATATTTTATCCCCTCTCTACGCCATCCGATTTGACCTGTTACTTGCGATGTAATTTGCGCCTGTTCTTCTTTAGTCGCAGATTTAACACCTTGTTGAGTGATAAATGTCTTCAGGACTCCGGTGTCGCAGTTTTGCGGATATCCAAAATCGAGAATCTCTGTGAATAAGATAATGAAAGTTCTATTTGAACGGAATAGTTCGACGCAAGTGTAATAAATTAAAATGAATAAGAGAACAACAAGACTGTTTCATTACCATCGAGTAGTTCGTAGATCAATACAAAATTATTCTTGATATTTTCCTCGGATATTTTACCAAAATAAGACTGCATGACATCGATAATTTTGAGTAAAAATTCAAAAACCATAGCAGCATTAACATTTTGTTTGGTAACAGCAGCTAACCATATATTAGCTCGTTTTATATGAAAGAATGATGTCCTAGCAATGTTTGTTACCGGAGATCTAACTTGCTGGCGAGCATGTATAACATTGACGCGAAATGCATCGACGGCATTTCTGCCAATGTCGTCACGATATACTCGAGATATCAATACCTCTCCCTTGTGATTGTAGACAAACAGTCCCCCGATCATCTTGACGGAGGCTGTTTATTTTTTATTTCCTTGTTACAGGGCTGTGGAATAAAATTAAGCTCTCAGTTACATAAGACTACTCCATTTTTTTGTCATTTGTTAATTATCATTTTACGGCGTTTCAGAAAGTCTAAAATTTCACGTATTTCAACCACAACAATAAAAATAAATGAGGACGAAAATTTGAGGGACGTGGTAATCATGTGTTCACCCTCTGGAGTCGTAAAATATATGAGTAGGTTGTGAAAAATACTTCAAATTGAGTGTGATAGAAACCCAGTTGAATACATGGAGAATAACAAATCCTTATGGTATAATACAATAATATTGTGGGCAGGTATTTATGTCAATTGCGTTCGATAAGTTGGAATTGTCAACACAATTTAACTATTGACGACGATAATCAAACCACTGTGCGAGTATGTAATAGAGTCGTCAAATGAAAATGGTTACTGATCGATCAATAAATTGTTGTACATACGATAAAATTTTCAAAAATCTGCAGCCCTCCGCGGTACTTAAAAAGCGATATTGAGGTTAATGGAATAAATATAGGGTGAGGAAAAACGAAAATAAATCGCATAGCTAATTGATTAGAAGATGTGAAAGAGGCGGAAAAAATGTATTTGATAAATTGATGAAAACGCTCGTTGACTATCTCTAATGATTCCAAACGTCATATGAGAGATATCTGGTGAGTAAAGTAATATGTATCCGCCTCTTGCGACGAATGTTTTGTGAAATGTTAGTATTATCGATTGACAAGTGAATGCTTATTTGACTAAACTAAATTTAAGTAAGTACAGGTATTAAATGCGAGATAAGATTGTATGATATTCAAGAAACAATTGGAAAGCTGTAATTATAAAGAAACACACATTTTTCACAGATTATTATGCACTTACGCATTCAGATGTAGAGCAGATACAAAATTCAGAACAATTTTTACCGACGATTCAGCGAGCGTACGCTGCTGTACAGTTCACTGCGTCGACTGTGAAATGTGGTGAAATGCCAACGAAATGCGACACCCACTTTTGGATACTACGAATGTCAAAATATACTACGTAGAGATAGATTTAGTTTTAACAAGTTATCATTATCATATTTGAGGAGATTATACAGTCTCAAGATTAGTATTCTTTGAAATTGTACGGTTTCATTATTCACACGACCCAAAGTGATTATTATTTTCTTTAATTTCCATTCCATTTGAGAATAATACAGTGTTCATCTTGACACCTCATTACTTCAAAAAATTGTGGTCAGCCATGAAATCAAATGGATGGCAAATCATTGAAAACAATTGAATATGATGAGCAGCCTTCAGACTTCACCGGTCTCTCATTTATTTTCTTTGACTTGAAAGTCTTGATCAGATTACAGGAACGAATGAAAAAGTTTCAGATCAAATAACGTATATACATACGTCATACGTAAATAACAAAACACGTCAACGTGTAGTGAAAAACAATACAAGCTGACTTAAAAAATTGTTTTTCTTCAAAACTATTACCATTACCTTGAATTATTCTTTATTTCCGTTGTTTCCGTGAGAATAATTTCTCCTATTTTGTAGTTTCATGTATAATTTCTATGTCCCTAATCATATTATAATTTTCTAAATTCAACATTTCTTATCTGAACTGAAGCTCTGAGGAAATAATCATAAGAGGGCAAATTTTTCGCGCTTGCGCAAATCGTAGATCCGATTCATCAGCTTGAGGGTTTTGTTGTGTTCTTTTTTCCACGATTAAAATCGTTCGAAAAAGGTCATATTTATAGCAATTTTAATTTGAAATTGAAATCAATTGCATAAGTTATAATGGTGTTGAGAATATGATTTATTCATAAGGAATTATTACTATCACGATGGGTAATCAAGACGCTGATAATAACCTCTCATCGAGGGACGAACTTGTAAGCAAAATTTTATTATCATCAGGTTTGAAATACGCCAAATCTCATGTTACAATTGAATAAATTTCCCTAATAAGTAGAAACGTATATCACGCATAAGTTAACGCTGTCTCATTCCTAACAGACGAATCTCCACTTTTCAGGTTAAGATAGATAATTATTACATTGACGTCAAACCTTGATTTAAAATGAAACGAATTTGTCCGAGACAACAAAAATGAATAAATAAAGGAGGACTTCATCCTGAATATCATTATTTTCTCTGTTATTTACAGGTAAGAACGGCAGTAAAATTTTTACAAAATCCGAAGGTAGTTCAAAGTCCGTTAAAACAGAAACAGGAATTTCTTCGAAGAAAAGGTTTATCGGAAGAGGAAATAACTCAGGCCTGTGAAATATCTGGAGCCAATAAAAATGGAACCGAAGATCTCTTTACTGCTAAACAGAAAGATTTTACAGCAGTTTCGATAAATCAAGGTCAAACTTATCCCCATTACCAACTCCAACCGTACCCACCTACTCTGTTTGGGAAAGTTAAAGAAATATTACACACCGCTGCTTTAATCAGCGCTACGACTTATTGTATCTACTGGTTTTATAAGGTAAGGTGGAAGAGGCCAAATTTCTCATTTGTATATTATACTTAGCTGAATTTTTTTTCTGTGATACTCATCCCGTTACTTAACTTAAAATAATAGTTTTGCTCTGTTTTCACATTTTTCACAGAAATTCATAGAGCCTTTCTTATTCGGTCGAAAGAATCGTATATCTGTAGAAGAATCCGTTACAGAATTAGACAAAACACTTAAAGGATCAATGAAGGACATGAAAGATTCTATTTCAAGGGTCCAAATTGACGTTGCTAAATTGACTGAGAAAAATTCAATAGATCCTAGCATACCCCAGCTCGTCCAAGATCTGAAACAAGACTTAGCAAGCCTAAAGGGATTACTATTATCAAGGTACAATTGAATATAGAATAATAATTGTTGAAATTGCAGTGTTACTGATTGTATTTCATTCTCGTGTTTAATATACCTATCTTCTGTATGAAACCAGAAAACAATTTCCAAGTGTACCAGCATCAATACCAACATGGCAGCTAGCAACATCGACAGTGAATCAGGAGAAGACAAGCGAAAGAGAAGATCTCGATGACGCAGGTAGCGGCAGTAGCACGAATAACTCTGATAGTTCGTTGGAAATGATAAGAGAAGATCCTCCAAAGAATTGATTATCTCTACAACAAAACTGTTGCATTTTATACATTCTCATTCTAAACTACATGCGTTATAACTGTAAATTTTGTTACTGCAAGCTATGAGGATAGATGGATAATCGTTGTAATAAGTTTTACGATCGCAAATAATTGATCAATGACGTTGTGAAGAAATGAACAAATTTTGTCCTTATTTCTTTCTTGTTCAAACACTATTCAATCAAGGATATTGATCACAGTGATAATTATTCTTTACATATTCTTTTATCTAATATCAAAATCTTTCACCCTCATTAATTTCGATTAAAACAATTCTTTTTCTTTCAATGTATGTAGTAAATAGATACTATATTATGTGACGGGAAATCACTTGTATATTAGAGCAATTTTATTATCAATAGGTAATATGTATGTATCCTTTATCATAGGTAAAACCAATCAGATATCTGAGAGCAAAAGAGTGTGAGAGAAAAGATAGATAAATTTCGGAAAATATACTAGCAGAATATGGATAATAAAAGAAAACATTATCGGATCAATATTATTTACTTTAGAGACAAAAAAAAGAATCAAATATAACGAAAATTCAAAAACCGGCGTACATGATTGTGTTATATATGTCTTTTTATTTATTTATTTGAACTAATTGTTTGTTTGTTTGAATTTTCAAATACCCATTTATATTATTTATATATTACTTTTTGTATCGCTATAGTCGAGAATTTATATTAATATTAATAATAATTATTATTATTATATATCTATACGTATTACTATATATGTATAGATAGTTTTATATTTTACCCTATGTAATAATGTTTATTACCCATCTATATATATATATATATATATATAAAACACAATCAATCATACACACCATTCGCAATTCTGGAGATGTGTGTGACAGTCACACTATTTCCATTATTTCCGTTTCTCTCACCATGCACACACTTTGCGCTCTAAATATGTACAAACCATGCAATAATAATAATCATAATAATGATAATAATAATAATGATAATAACAATAATAATCATAACGAATTTTGTTTTATATTGTTATATTAGAATTACAAGCGGGCGGCGCGGAATACACAGCTACTATGTGCATAATATCTTATGAATTCATTTTCTATACCACACATATGATAAACAATATTTCTATTATTTTTTCGTTCTGCTGAATTATTTAAATAAATCACGTACGTTGATTACTTTTATGTTTTATTATCATTACTGGTCTCTCGTCGGATACATATTATGTACTTGGGGGGTTCACATTGTATTATATAATTTTCTTTTTTTAGACGAAAGGTTTTTTTTATAAGCAATGAGATATTCATTCATTCATTTATTTATTTCTGCTGTTGCTTAATTATGTTTATTAGTACTCATATTGTTTTTTGTTTCTTTTGTATCATTTTTAGATTATTCGTAATCACTTTTTAGGGTGTAATACCTAATTTGAATACAGCTGCCTCACTGATACAGTGAGCTTTCATCAGCTAAAATATTTTCATAGTACATACAGAAATCCTAGTTTATTCTAGGGGCGGTATGTCGGTAGAGTTTGCTTTTTACAGTACATAATTGTTTCTGTTGAATCTTGTTCACTAATTACAATTGGATCACCATCGTCTACTGTTATAAAATAAAATACTAATAAAAATTATCAGTGTTTTGTTCTTCACTGTTGCGAAATTGGAATAATGATAGATATAATAGAAAAAGAAGTAAACTTCCTATGGGTGTAATATCGTAGGTATAATAGAGATCCCCAAAAAAATTAGAATCCCTTTTTTTTCTCAATAGTTTTGTAGAACTTGATTTTAATAGTCTGAACAATGAGTAAAAATTGAAATTCGAAGTTTAGCTCTGTAAATAAATAGCAGAAGATGCCATAAAAAAAAACAACACAGAAACGATCCTTTGCGTTATATTTTCGACTAATGCAGCTGTATAATATAAGAGCTGGCAGTCCCTGCTGCGTGCATTTCATATCGACTAATAACGATAAGTACAGAAAAAGAATAGTGTAAAAAAGCGGTAACTGAGATAAAAAAAAAAAAAAAAAAAAAGAAGAGGGGAGTAGTAGAAGGCAAGACTTGTCACACCTTATCTCATGGGTAGCGCTTGAACTTTCCTATTATTAATTATTAATAATAATTCTACGCTAGACACACTAGACTGTTAGCGGTTTGAACTCTATTCTATTCTATGGGATTGGTTGGCTGATACTATATGCTACCATGTATGATGTAAATGTAAGTTTCTAGAGAGTACTGAGCGAACGTCCTGCGTAAACCGTAGAGCATCCAAAACTGGAAGTAAACTAAGTAATGCGGTATCACCTGCATCACTAAACCAGGATTTTATCGGTATTGCATTATCTGTAAGTGGAACAACGAAAGTTCATTATAATAACGTTTTAAATGTAAGTCTTCTGCTGCATGAATTGCAAAAACAGTTTTAGAGCATGAGTCAGGTCTCCAATTTACTTTGCTCATCATTAAACATCAATATTTCGAATTTCATGCTCGAATATAACATATGAAGAGCAAATTCTGAAGCATGCTTCGTTGGTTCATTGTAATATTGGAAATAGAAAGAGTTTGAAATCTTGTTCGAATGTCATCATAGGTGAAATGAGTTGAATGAAGGAGGATCGTAAATTCGTCACACTCACGTGGATAAGCTCTGTAGGCTCCAGGACTATTGTCTAAAATGAATACAGATGCTAAATCTGAGCAAATGGCGGCCAAATCTTTAGTGTAAGAGCCCATTTCAGGCGTGCAGTGTTGTCGGTAATATCTCCGTCTCAGAATACCTCTGTTGTTATCTAATTTATCAGCGACTGCTGCGCCGTAAATTTCCATTGATGCTGTAAATACAACCAGCTCATACCTGTGGAATGCAAGAAAACGAATTTATATTCAACAATAAAGCACATAAAAATTTACTCAACAACCATTAATTAATTGATCATAATTTACCACTGGCTAACAATGTCCAAGAAAAAATCGACGTGTGGCCTTTTGTGAACAAAAAACCTCACTGGATGACGGTCTATCGTTACTTTTAAGACAAAATCTGGCGGCGTTCCAGGCCTTACAGTTGGTCTTGCTACTCCGTCATGATGTGAGTGAATTAAAGTTTCGTCCAAATCCAACACTAACACTTTCCTCTTCACTATACCTGAAAATGTGAGAAAACAGACATTGCATTTCATAGGATCAAGTACAAAATCTGATTCAATTCGTGATTGATAGCAGGGTTGGTATGATTTCTAAAATATAAAATTACTTTCCTGCTAGACCTTTTCTCAAGTATTGCAGCATAGAAATATTGAGTTTTCAGTCGTTCTTTAAAGAATGCTCAACTTAAAATTTTGCATTTGTCAGTGATATTCACGAAATTGTAGTCAAGTTAAGGATTGCATTAAAAAACAAAAATCTAGTCTTCGTTGAACAATTACCTGGCTTTTACCAGTTTTCCAAGATTTCCAGGTGCATATACCAGCCCTGCATGAATACGGTAAGTTTTTTGTCAATAATTACATTACTTACTGAGTCGGTGCCTAGATAAAGGTGACAATGGAAATATTTCATATTTGACTGGTTGCATCTGTGAAACCTGAAATCAGATTTTTGTATTACATTCTTTTTCCTTTTTCGAAATTATAATAGATTTAGATATTCAGGAAGAAGATTTAAACCGCCTTGGGAGGCTACCTACAGATTTATCATATTGAAAATAACCAAAATGATGTAACAGATGTAAATAAAATAAAATGAAATTTTCATTATCATGTAAAACTGTAGACTTCAGATGATCGAGAGCTCTTATCTCAAGCAAAAAAAGCTAATATATCAATCAAAATATTATACGATAAAAGTATTTTGTCAAGATAAAAATAATAATAATAATACTGTCATTCTAATTGCAATGTGAAAAAGCGTAATAGTATGTACATCCATATACTACAAGGGCGCATACATATTTTTCTCATTCGATTAATATGTTTTCATAGGTTCCTGTTAATCTTTCATTGAATTTGTCCAACTTTTAACGAGAATTGTTTACTTTTTCAAATAGTATACACGGAGCTTTAACTGGACATTAAGATAGCAGGGAAAAAGGGGGAGAAAGAGAAACAGAAAAAAAAAGACAGTGAAGCTAGAAATAACAACCGGATCTTGACGATAATAATGAATAGAACGTTACGTCAAGACGATGAGATAATGATGAAATACATTTTGTTGAGAGATGGGTGGATGTTTCAGAAATATAATACTAATAACAAAACGGAGAAATTGGGTGTATTATAATAATATGCATTTCATCGTAATGATAAAGTTGTATGTGTCGCGCTCGCGCAGAAGAAGAGTATCAAGGTGCGCTACACCCACTTACGGCTCTAACCTGCTTCTTTAGCAGAAAGCAGACGCAGGTCCAAACCCGGGAGGCCATGAGGAGGAACGCTCTCATCCCCATTTGCAATTGCTTCAGCATGTCTTTAGTATAAACAACTTAAAACCGAAAATTATACACGAGTAATAATAATTACGTTTATTTTATTATTCTCAGCCAGTTATTAATCTCGGTATTGTTACACAAGCTTCTCTTCTTAGTAAACAAACGATATTTACTTTTATAATATACATCTATTGTACAGTATGTTTAATCAGTCAAATGATTGGATATTTTAGGAATCACATCTTTATATTATAATTTATATTGTTCATTATTATTACAAGAGGTTGTTCTTTTTTTCTCTTTCTCTTTTTCCTCGGTCCTCCTTGAGATTTTCTAACTTTTCTCCGCAATCCTCTTATCGCACGCACCACCACGCAACGGCCGCCATCTTTCGCACATCGACCCAATTTAATCGTGCGCAACAAAACTGCGCGTGGTCACTCGTAGTTTTTATCAAATAACATTTATTATTAACTACATAACTACTCCACTATTTCACATTCTTATTTTCCATTCATCTCAATATGAAGCACCACTTTTATATCAGACACTATAGAAATTTGAGTAAGAAAAATTTGAGTAAGAATTACAGGAGAATTCTTTTCATCTATTCAAACTACTGGATCCGTCAGTGCACTTTAGTGCTGAATATTACAAAATATATTATCGTTCGGGCTTATCCCGTATAGGTATGCATAGGCAGAGACCCTCGCCTTTCTTCTGAATTTCAGATCGTTCGTGAAACCATACGAATCCCTGGACAAGGATTAAATACTGGGATTATAATACTGGACAAGATTGAATGCGACCGCCAATACGTCCTTGGGATAAGCCGGCGTTCTAGAAATGATAGAAAGTCTACATCACCGCTTGCTCGGTGGATAAATTCAGAACGGTTTTAGGAACGCGTAGTTGGAATATAAAATAAAATCAGTATGGCGTCTAGCGAAGAAGCAGCTGCTTGCGTCGTTTCAAAATATTGAAACTATTGTAGAGTTTGCGGTTCAATATTATTGTGTTCGTACAAAACTTCGAGTGTTTTATTCAACCATCTTATCTTAACTCGTAAATCAGTATAATGGCGGATTTAACAGAATTGAAAATGAACGTAGCTGCATTAAAACGCGTTGACCCTTACGTTAAGGATATCCTCGAGACGGCTACCCATGTAGCTTTGTACACGTTCAACGCGGATAACAACGAGTGGGAAAAAACCGATGTTGAGGGTGCATTGTTCGTTTATTCACGTAATGGTGAACCCTACAACAGCGTATTAATAATGAATCGGTAATATATACATTATAAGTAATGATATCAAAATCTATTTAGTCTTTTTGTGTTTTACCGCAAATTAAAGAATGAGCGGTAAAACTCTAAAAAAAAAAAAATAAGTATGTAATTACGTCTCTGTTTTTCTTTCTCCGACATATCTTATTGAACAGTTTTTTTTGCATTTTCGGAATAATTTCATCCCGAAAATATGTAATTTTATGTCAAGTATTTCCATAATTCTTATCCTGAAGAATCAACTCAATTTCTAAGCATCCAAGCTGAGGTGCAGGAGGCTTTCTTGCTTTCGATTATAGTTTACTTTGTGTTACTACCGTTAAAAATTGTATATCTCTATTCAAGATTTGAAGCGGTTGAAAATTTTCAATATTTTCATTCTTTGTAAAAAAAATTAGAAATTTTTTTCACCAATAATAACATGAAATCGTTTAAATGTAAGATTTTCATTCATAATTAGTCTTAAAATATATATTCTTATATCCATGTGACTGGTCTTAATCTGAAAATCTCTTTGTTCTTATAGACTGAACACAAATAACTTGGTAGAGCCTGTGACACAAGGTTTAGATTTGCAGTTACAAGAGCCATTTCTATTGTACCGCAATTCTCGTTGCAACATATTCGGCATATGGTTTTATGACAAAGAAGAATGTATCCGCATAGCAGCGATGTTAAATAAGCTAGTAAAAGACTCTGAACAGACAAGGAAGTCGTCGAACAAAACATTGACTAAAAGTAAGAAAAATTCTGGGCCGAATGTCAATAGCGTTGATATATTCAGCATGCTGAGCAAAGCGCAAGAAGACTTTAACAGTAATAGAGGGAGCCTCAAATCTCCATCAAATAACACTTTGCTTGAAAACAACATTTCTGGCCCGCTATCGGCACCCCTTGGACCCGATGTCACTTCTCAAAGCGTTATGGACTTCTTTGCTAAGGCTAAGGTGAGCTCGAAGATAACATTTTCAAATTTATCGGAGTGGAATTTGGTTCTTGACACCAAAATTTTCTAACCATTTTGATCATCAAAAAATTATAGTTATTGCTATGCTTGTAACTCCTGGGAATGAAAGGAGTAAAAAAAATGTGATATACATTAACACAAAACGTTAGTCCACAATTTATGCTTTTTGAAAAAGTAGAATTTTCACTAATTGTACAAAATTAAAAGGCTATTTTCTAAATATTAGGTAAATCCAGGGCATTTTAAAGGAGGTGATCAACCTTCGACAGGTAATTCTGGACCTTCGGGGCCTGTAGCACCTGAGGTGAAACCTTTGCTAGCACGCCTGATGTCTCATCCAGCTGCACATACTTTAGAGCATATTGAGAAGCAGCAAAGATCAACGACTCCGGTGCAGTCAGGAGCACCGTCACATCCTCAAATTCAAGCTGCGACAACCGTGCTGACAAATAATATTACCGGAAGTTCAGCTAATAGATCTAAAAGAAGAAATCGTGTCGCTTCTACTAATTTGGAATCGGCAGTTACTACTTCTGCCTCTGTTTCTGGCGCGCTGACGCAAGAACAACAACAGTCTTCTTCAAATCCTAACACAAATGAAACTAACAATACTTCAGGATTTCTAAGGATACAATCTCCGACTAGTACCACATTGAACAATCATCATCAACAGGCTGCTAATTCTAATCAAAATCCACTGGCTTCTTTATTCGCACACGCAACTGGACCAACGGTTAGAAAATTTTGATGATATCTCTAAATATGTGTTTGCAAATTTGGTATGCATGAGAGGATTCCGGAAGTAGGTTACATTTTCGGAGTGGAATTTTATCTACGAACGAAAAAAGAATCTAATCTATCTTCATTTTCATTTCATTTGCAGCTATCCGAAGAATCTGTATGTTCGGCAGTTGGATCGGGACAAGCATTAATGCCACCCGTAATGTTTACTGCGCCAAGTCCACCAGATCCATTAACAAGACCGGTAGAGCCGTTAACAAGGAATCAATTATTACAGGCATTCAATTATTTATTGAGAAGTGATCCTGATTTTGTAAACAAACTCCACGAAGCTTACGTTAAATCATTTGGTGAGATATTATCATAAGTATTTGATATTATCATTGATGGAAATAAGTGAAATCATTTAGCGTCATGCAGGATGTGACGAATGACTTACGTTATACTATACACACCGACTGAACTTGAAACAAAAAAATAACGAAAAAACCGACAATGCTAACAGATACTATATTCCCACTACACTATAAATGTATATGTTTTAAATGGAACAAAATGAAATGAATGTAGTTACATACAACACATGTGTAGGAATTTAGTTAGTATTTTAAGACGTTCGAAAAAAAAAACTTCATGATCTTGACTAAACTCTGAGCAAGCTTTAAAAAACCCTTAGAGTAATTAAAATAGAGAGAAAAAAAAATAAATAAAAAAAATAATATTAAAGTGAAAAAGCAAAAATAAGAAACCCTGGACAGTATTTTTATAAGAAAAAAATATTTTCCCTGTGGAAGAAAGAGAGGGAGAGATAGACATTGTGCGTGTGTGTGTGCGTGTGCATGTGTGTAACGAAGAAATGGGAAATTTTTATTTTGATTCTGTTCTCCCAAAATTATTTCTTCGTTGCTCTCTCGTTGTATACTACATAAATAATGATAATATGATTATAGAATTGTTGTGACAATTTATGGAAGAAGACTTTGAAAAAGAAAGAGCAGGAGAAGAAAACTTTAGAATATATTCGTTTCACTGCCAAACCTGATTCTCATCTGCAGTGGCAATGTAATCGTATATAAAAAAAATGGAAAAAAGAAAAAATACGAAAATCTAGCATATGTATACTCGTGATTATGTGTTGAGATAATTACACAGAACCATAGATATAACAGAGCTAATACATAATAAAATGTTTGAGTAAAGACGATGAATGGAATTCCCATTTTAACAAGTAATGACTCACCCTTTGTCTATAATAATAATGATGACAGGTGACAAATAAATGAAAAGAAAAGAAAAGTAAAAAGAATATAAGGTGTATGTAATTAGCATTGGAACAAAAAGAAATTGATGAATAAAGAAATGGATAAAAATGAGACAAGGAAGAAAGTATTCCTCGTATCGACAAAATATCGTGGAGTTATTTATCAAAACTTTTATTTTTTTTACTTCACTCTGCATTTTATTTCATTCTAGCTTTGTCTTATCCCTGTGAAAGGTGATAGTACTACTTCTAGCTTCATAGTATCTCCTTATAGTATAAAATCGCCGTATGCGTTATTATTATTTATTATTTTATTCTTATTATTATTATCTCTAATAATAATTATATAATATTATCACAATATAATATATAATATATATATTTATACGGAATACGATCATCAGAGCTAATCCACCAAATTGACAAACCAATAGTTCTTGAGTTTAATCAGATTTTGAGGCTCAATTATTTCCTAGAAATTAAATCTACACACAATAATTATATTAGGCATATTAATATTATTTATTTACATCGGAAGTTTTTTCTCCTTTTTATGTTCACATAATAATTTAGTTTTTCAATTCAATTTCAGTTATCATATCAATATTTTTCTATTTCTTTTGTCTTAAAATCCAGTCTCACTTTTAATTTGTTATAAGTTTCTTCTCAACAATCAGACTGAAACAATTTCAACAAAACCAAAGTAAATCTTAACGAAATATGATCCTTGATAATCAATTCTATTCATATTTTTGTTATACTATATCTTTATTTTTGTATTGGGCCCTGTGTTTCTATAAATTTCAAATATTATCATTTCCTCTATAAATATGGGATCGGATAATCACTTTCAGTTTATTACTACCGCAAGGTGTGATGTGAGTAGGTAAGTAAAGTAACGACATTATTAAAATATATTTGATCATCGCCGTTGTCAATTGATGATTAAAAATATGTTTTTCTTTTTCTCTTTCCTTTTTTCCACATTAAATTCATGGGGAAGCGCGCATGGTTATGGGTATTATATTAAGCGGCTGACTGTAACTTAAGGTATAGAATGTCGCACATATCGTAATGTTTGTTGTCTTCAAAGTATGATTAAAAACAAAAATTAAGATGAAGTATAATTTTCACAATATTTAGGAAGAATAGATGCATGTCTTCTGTTACGTTGAAAAATTGCATAGTGTGTTTTAAGAGAAAAACACCTGTAACAAAAAAAAAAAAAAAAGACCAAGAATCCTTTGAAGGGTTGAAAACGCACATTTGTAAATACACGCAATCAAATAGGTTGTAGACAATTGAATATTGATTGATTAGATATTAAATATCCCGAATGAGGATTCAGGAACATCTTCTATATACGCATACATATACGCATATAAATATATATACTTAATTCCAATAAAAAATATATGTACAGTATTTCAACAAATACTTAATTACATAAGTATATTTCGTAGATTTCTTTTCTCTCACTTTTTTTCAATTTTTTACTCCCGTTTTTTCCCTTGTTTTCTATCAATTTTACAGTTTGCACATTGATATACGTCTACATAGTCTATGTATACGAGTATACTAATGATACGATATTATTTATAATTATCATTATTCTAATCATTATTACGATATAAGTTTTATGCGTGACAAGACAAAAATAAATCAAATAAGTCGAGTTTCCTATACCATAGTATATGATGTATACACATGATGACACGCGCAAAAAAGAGGGAAAAAAAAACTTGGACAAAAAAAATATCTCCATACAATTTAGCTACTGTACAGAAATTGGTAATATAGGAATTTGACAAGTAAAATTTTTAGTTCCATTAATTTTTGGTTTGTGTTGTTTTCGTTCTAAGAAAGAACAAATTTGTTTTACAAAATAGACTATAGTGAGAAAAAGAAAATAGAAAGATAACGTACTTCCGTCCGATTGTTCGAATCGAAGTGAACAGATCAATAATTGGTTACAATAGGTATATATGTATCGGCGTAGGTAGTATGTATAAATTTATACAATTTTTATAGTAAGATATAAAATTAAAATAATAATTAATAATGATAATAAATGTTTTTGTTTCTTCGTAAAATTCACAGCCAAGAGAAGCCTCTCGTATGACATAAGGGCTCGCTAGCTTTCTTAAGGTCGTATAGTATATGTTATACAGATACAACTATGTAGTATTATTATAACAATGTGTTGTGTGTGTATATTATACACACATATATTATGTTACCTATAAAGGCCAACCTTTGAAAGATAAGTCTTTTAATCACAATTCACATAATTATATACGTAATATAATTAGGTGATATTAATTTTTCAAACAAGAGCTTCTTTTTTGATGTTTTTTGTTTTGTTTTCTACTCCGTTTAAATACGAATCGCGTTTATAGCGTATTCAGTCAAAATTACTCGTCATCCTGTCCCACCTCCCTGCTAATTTTGTTTTCTCATCTTGACGTATCGAAAACTTTTGGCATTATAAAATTCAAATTATCTTCCATTTTCTGCGGAAAGAATAATATGTACCCGCGCCACGTCGGAACTCGAAGTAAAATTAGGTATAGGTACAGTATACATATTATAATTGTATGATAATATTATACGAGAGGAATTTTTGGTGCCCCTAATAACGGCGGCGCGTTGTCGGGAGGTCCTCTGTGAGGGCCAAGTTTATCACTTTGCGTTGGCATTGGTTTCAAAAGCCTTACAGCAAGGCCAGCCAAGACTAATAGAGCAACTAGACCACATATCGGTACCGCTATCGTTGCTGTTCTAAACCAGCCTTCCGTAGCCTGGTTCCCTTGATTACTCGTCAGTATTGGTCCTAGATAGGCACGCTGATCCCCAGCCAGAACTATATGTAAGAAAAACAAAAAATTAAGGAACAACGATATAACGTAGTGTGAAATTCTTGCGAATATTATTACCGAGACGAGAGAGGAAAAAAATCGAAAGTTTTCAAATATACATGGGTATTATAATATAAATAAATATATGTATATATGTAAATATATATATATATAATATAAACGGCGGTCTGACTAACTAACGTCTCAGCACAAACCTTGAAGCGTTTCGTTGAGTTTACTTTTGACGGCAGGATCATCGACGTGATTGCACAAATCTTGTTCACAACATAAAAGTCCTGCGGGGCATTGTCTGTCCTTGAAACCATCCCCCAGACAACCGTGCCAAGGACTACGTTCCGGCCTAGGTAAAGACGGGTTGAAATTCGACGGTAGTTCAGTGAAGCATCCTCTACCTCGGCATAGATATCCTTGAGTAACGCATTCTGGTTGATTGCAAAAACATCTCACCTCTCCGCCGATTCCAACTGAAACAAAGCAAAAACGCAAATCAAATATAAATGTAATTCAATCAACTTTCAACATTCATGTACGTATGTATATACCTATACCTATAGATATAGCATATACAGAACAGAGATCAGCCCCGTTCTTCCATAAAAATAAATCTATATGTATATACATGGAGCATAATAAATTACGAAAAAGAAGAATTCAGCTAGTTTAAATGCATGTATGTATTACATACTCCATGGTACAGGCTTTTTAGGTAATAAAAATGAGGGGAAGGTATCGAACTAACGTCAGTATATAATATATGTGCATTGGAGTGTTGCAGCGGTGGGTGGGGGTTGTGAATCGTTGACTTTGTTCCGCTCGGACAATCGTTCGATAGTTTATACATATAAATAAAACCCTCAAGTTTTAATATGTGTAACGATATTAAAGTGAAAAAGTAAAAGAAAAATGAAATGATTTCATCGGAATGTCTCCTCTTACTGGTTATAATCAGCGGCGAACTGGAAGTCGTAAAAGATAAACCGTGCCCTGTTATGCACGGCATATATATATATATATACAGTATAATATGCCCGAGAGTGCAGTATACTGGGGACACACATATTCCTGTATGGATATGAAAATATTTTTTCACGCATGGTATACATACACAAGTATATGTTATGCATGTAGATAGATATGCATGCAGCGAAAAAAAGAGAAAAAATCAGAAAAATAAATAAATAAATAATACAAACAAACAAGCTGTTTCAGTAGAAGTATGTAGTACATGCAAGCGGTGAGAAAAAGAGATAAAAACTCCTTCAGGCGTATTAATGAGCCCCGATATGAAATAAACCATTAAAAGGCGTATATAAAGCTGCTGGTATGTACAGTAGATATACCTATACATACGTAAAAACGGCGGTCTGACTAACTAACGTCTTATATATTTATTATTAAAATATAATATCAAGCTGTCTTTCTCTCTGTCAGTTCATTGCTGGCTAATAAGCCTACGGCAGATATTTCTTCTCTCTATGTATATACTACCTCTATTATGTATGAATATATACATATAAGTTTTCTCTCGATCGGATCGTCCCCTGCAATTCCCCCCTCGTGTCATTCTACCAAAGCCCCGCGGGCCTCCTTTAGGGGGTCTAAGAACTAAGAGAGGGAGACGGAAAGGGTGAGTTGGGGGGGGGGGGGGGGGGGGGCAGAGCTTGGGATGGAATAAAAAACGCTAAAACAGCCGAGTCACAAAAGAAAGATTAAAGTGGAGAGAATATATGGATAGAGGCATGCGGTGGGCTGCTGCTGCTGCTGCCGCTGCTGCTGACGAAACCGCCGCGTCGAGCCGGACGGTGGTGCGGTTGCTGCTGCTTGCCTTTTGCCTCCGCTGCAGGCAGGCTCTCACGAATCGAGAGCTTTGTAGGTATAACGTATAATTCGTGTGCCCGTGTGCGTGTATGTGTACTCGAGCAAGAGCGAGCGTGTGCGCGCTCGTTTAAGATAAAAATGAAAGAAAAAGAAGAGAAAAAAAAAAAAAAATGAAAATAAAAATAAAACAAGGATGAAGAAGAAAAGCAGAGAAACGGCGGGAGGTCGCCCCGCCGTGCTGCTCTCCACGTTCTTCGGTTCTTAGTCCTCTACTATGTATAATACCTATACCTCTACACCCAGAGAGATTCTCCTCTCAGGCATCTCTCCATGCCTGGAATACTCTTCCTCGGTGAACTGATGAGAGTGAGAAGGACGGGGGTACGGGCCCTGTCTGTATAAGAGATGAAGCGAGACGTAAATACATTCAACTTCGGTAAGCTAAACAAAGACGTAAGACGTTAGAGAACGGGGGAGCCCGCCCGGGTACCAAAACTTCTCCAGGTCTCTCTCGGAACATCGAAAACAAACATTGCTCTCCGCGTTTGAGGTGGAGGTAGAGGTATAGGAGATCCCACCCCCCCACTTCCCATTCGTTATGCGTCCAAGGCATATTAATTATTTCCCGACAAGCCTTCTTCTTAATTCATCGTTATTGTTTTTCATCGACCTATACAAATATCAACCCCCCCCCCCCCCCCCCCCCCCTTCCGACCCCTGCCGCCGTGATTACTCTCATCACAATCCTTTCCTTTGTCGAAGATCCTCTATATATTACATAGTATACTGGTTTAATAAATAATTAAATATACTTCGACTACATACATGTCGGTATGTATTTTATGAGATGTATTTAAAGCTATATGTATATCATCCTCGCGAAAGTAGTTGTACGAAAGGTCTGAAATAATGATGAGCCTGGAGTTTATTGTGACGTTAACGCGACGAAAAACCACGAGAAATGGTAATATCTCCGAAAATTTCTCAATGAAGAAAAATCTTCATTTTTTTTCATTCACGATCTCAGGAATCCCCGACGCGATGCAGCGCTGGTGCAGCATTTTTTTCCGCGTTGACGTTATGAACCTCAGCCTCTTCTCTCAAATTTTCTATTCGTCGTATCACGTATTTATAACTTAAATATCGATATATTTATCATCATTCATAGTTTGTTCTATGAGATGCAAATTATAACATCATTATTTATATACGTAAATATTTCAGTTATGTCGAATACCTAAAAGTTCGTATAGTTTTTTAAATCGAGATTCTAATTATCTGCCTGCAGGTGTAGAAAAAAAAACAAAAAAAAACAAAAAAAAAACACGGAGCACTACCTGTACGCATATGAAGAAGGATAGAGAAGGAGAGAAAGAGAAGAGAAGATGAGAAACCGGATTTGAAAGAGTATAATATAATAATACAAATAACCGATGAGAAAAAAACGTTAAATAGGCATTGAATTCAAAAGTTGAATATTCAACGGTAGAACACACCAGCTTCACTTGTTGTATAAGGCCATTATACAATTTGTTCGTATGGTATAATACATAGGTATATGCATACATCATAAAGTGTCGCGTTATATGGGATTTTGGAGGATGAAAAATGACTCAAAAAGAGAAAGGGAAATCGTGAAACTGGCTAAAATACCCGAAGAAAACAAAACGAGAAGAAAAACGAGAACAGGTTCTATTTCTCAATTCATTTATCTATTTTCTTCTCATCTTACTTCTCTATAATATAGTACATCTGATCTCGGGTATACCTATGTATGTACACATTCTATGTACATACCTATATACCTATAGAACCTGAAGAATGAGGAAGAAAATAAAAAATACCTAAAACATAACTAATCACTCGTTCATTATTATATATACCTATACATAGGTACATACATACATACATGACATACGCATATCCATATATTGATATACGTATAATAGATATCCATGCAACTACTAAACCTGCGGCATTCCCACGTGAGAAAAATCTCTTGACCAAATCACTCTGTACGCGCATGTACGTACATACATAGGTATATAGGTGTGTGTATATATAACGCACACCTATATATATACGTGAGTATAAACAGATATATAAATTATATACTCTCCGCGGTTCAATACACTTTTTTCTCTTTCCCTCTGCACTCTCGTCGTGTCGCCGCACGTAGGTACAGCTTTATATCGGAGAGTGGTGGTGTACTCTAAGGATATAAATATCCACTTAACGAGTATATACGTACATACATATATACCTAGTTAAATATATGGTGTATACCTATATCCGATGTACCATATAGTGTACTGCATACACTCTGAATAAGCACAAAGCTTCTCAAAGATGGCGCTTTACTCGTCGTATTATAGTATATAATTGGTATGCGTATCACCGCGTTATGCAGGCGTGTTAGCAGGCGAGTCCAATTGAACATTGAAATGCGTATTCTGTTTCTGACACGCGCGACGCATAAAGGGTGTAAACTCGTAAGGAGCCAGACGGGGGTTGGGGGGTCTCACGATCAGTCGGTAGAGTTTAGTTGACACGGATGTGCGCATAGTTGCCATCCGATAGGGACCTTGCACGCATTCGGGGGTCTCTACTGTAGTATCTACATATATACACCTGTGCATACCTATAATAGGTATATCTACCTGTACCTACTGCAGTTTCTTTTACCTCATTTCTAGCTGCATATAGTACAGGTGGGTATGGCATGTGTGTATTCTATGTACATACATACCTATATGAATGATGCAAATGCAACGCACACAGCAGAGTTTCGCACACACACACACACACTGCATGCTTTACGTACTAAAAACTTTACGCGTTGTACGTGATTAACCTCAACAATATTCGCACTCTATTAATAATTCTCTTATGTGTATTACGCAGATATACCTATACCTATGTATGCACTATTCTTTTTTTGCTTCTGTTTGGAGGTAGCCCCTTCAGAAGTAAATTCGGTATTTGGTAGTTATATGTATATAACTTACAATTCATACGTCTTCGGCAAATTTCCTTCGCATCGACATAATTTTTTAGCGAGAAATATGAACAAAAAAAAAAAAAAAAACCCCCCGATAATATTAATCAGCAACGTAATAACGTTGATAATATCCCGTGGAGAAAGTTGCCTCGACAGTCGCGGTATCCCGTTTGTTATGTAGTTTACTATTTACTCATTATACATACCTACATACATACTACTTCATAGTTTGAATCGTTGTTTATGGTAGATCGATCGATCCTGTCAGTCACTTTGCGAATGATCGCGATTTATTTTTCGCTTTCGTCCGATTTTTTTTTCTTTCATTTTTCATCTCCCTTCTTCTCATATTTATTCATGCGTTGATTGAAGCTGCAGGAGAACGAGGGTGAAGACCACCGCGCGCGGTCTAAGGTCCGCACGAACTAGCCAATGCACACACAACAATAACGCACGTACACATTCACAAAGCAGCGATACAGCTGGACAAGATATTCCTGGTACAATTATATTATAAATTATACATAATACTCCATATATTGACGCCTCGAATGATCAATCCATCATTTTGTTACCCTGTAAGCTGTATTCATATACATATATCTCTAATATTATGTAATATATCTGTGTCCGCGTGTACGTGCAGTTACGTGTCGTATGTACGTGCATACAATAGTATGGAGGTATCTATAGTATAGAATATGACGACGAACGTGAAAGCTCGTATATCGTGATGGTAGTCGTTCGCGGCTCTACTACATATATTATTCATTAAATGTTATTGACTCCGCAGCAGCAGCAGAAGCGAACAACTACTGACATGAGCTACTGTACGTACGTACATACTTATACATATGGTATGTATATAGATAAATATAGTAGGCGCGGTTGTTGACCGAACAACAAAGAGGTTTAAAATCTTGAGCTGTTGCTACCGTTGCAGTCATATTCAAATATCTACTATACTGTGTATGTAAAGTAGATATTCAGGTATATATGTACATACATACAATACCATTAGATTATATATATATATATATATAGCTATGCTATACTGTATGACTGTCTCTACCCCGTAGATGTATATAATAGATAAATACTATGTGTCTATAATGAATATTGGCATTTATTTATTCATTTATCTATCCATCTATTTATCGATTCATTGAAAACGAAGCGTGATTTATTATGTTCCAAGAGAAGTTTCATACTATATAGGTACCTAAATAATCAATATGTCCTACAATAACATGGAATGAAAATCTTATCTTACGCAGTAGATACATAAATTCATATTCTATATACGTACATATGTATGTATGTATCTATCTATGAATGTATGTACATACAGCTCAAACGTTCCGTTATGCTTCTGTAAATTTTATTCCTTTCGTTCTATTTTTTGTATTTTTTGTATTTTTTTTTTTCTTAATTCTTCTATTGCAAAAAATTCAATCGGCGAAAGATTCTATATACAGACGCGTATTAGCTTAGGCCGTGATATACCTATATGTATATATACACGTTAGTTGCTCGGAGTACGGTATACCTATGTAATAAGTATGTATGTATATGTATGCTATCTTGCGCTGGTTCTCTCTCTCGCTCTCTCTTTCTCATGTGCGAGGCTATTAAATTATTCCTTGGATTGCCTCTGACATATAAATCAAGGGAACCGCTTCGCCAATGAATTACAATCCTCAAACACTTCTCGGAAAAATTGTTCGTTTCACAACGTTCGATGATACTGATTCAAGATGCAATATACGACTTAACAAACATGCAGATATACCTTGTAAAATATACCAACACCTACCTATGCGAAAATCGTTGAACAAATTTTGCATGTAGGTACGTGAAGACAAAAAAAAAATAAGAAAATAAAAATATCACATGAGCGGCAGCAACCAGTTCTATGTACATACTTTATAATATAACACATCATTTGAATATCTCAAGCCTGAGAATATGGCCGGAGGTAAGGTTAGGAGGTACGTCGTGTGTGTATATATATATATATATATATATATTATACATATATACCTGTCGAATTTCAGCACCGCAGCAGGATTGAAAAATTTCAAAACAAAAAACCATTTCGGTATTTGCTCAGACCCTGTAACTATCCGAGCATTAAGCGCGCCGTGTAAACCGTGGATGGACCAAAAAGCCAGAAAACAAGAAAAGGAAGAGAAACAAGAAGAAGACGCGGGTCAGAGTTTCGGGAGATAGGGCGTGGGGGACGATGGCAATTAGTAAGAACAATAGAGACGGACGGTGCAAGGGTCCTCTTCTTAAAAGATACTCATGGGCAAAGATAGAGGTGCCTGGACTCTACATATACAGTGTATAATATACCTTTCTGGGAAGCAGCCGCGGGCCGAGAAAAGGTAAGGAAAGGTTCGAATGCCCCATCGGACAGTCAGGCAAGAAGTCTGCAGGTAGGTAGTAGGTATAGCCGCAGTTATACTAGCCTCCACTTAGCTAGATAGGTATGTATGTATACACAGGTATGTTTTATACCGGCGCGTGTGTAAAATAGTGTATATAGATACTATCTATGAGTATACGGTAAACAGCTATCGATGTCGCACACTGTAAAACATTTGCGTGCCGACTTCTCTACGCGTAACAGGTACTAAGAGCGTACGATGGTATTATTTTGGCACGATCGCGCGATAACCGAAGAATGTTAAATGCGGCTATAATACTAGTGCAACGCAGGGTAAGAGTTGCGTGCGTCAAGTGGGCTGAGACGTATCGAAGATTTCTGCGATCAACCCGCGGGATGGTGAAAAACGAAGACTTTTCATCTTCCAATTACAAAATATGAGCGAAAAAATGATGAGGATAGGAAATTCCGTGGATAATACAGAACGTCTTTGATATCCCCGAGTCTACTGGACGGGAACACAAATTTTCCCCATCTCTTTACGTCGACGATGTATATGAGGTATATGAATTTTTTCCAAACTATACCTACACGTATATCCGTACTTCAGCCAGGTTGACTTTCGCTTTGAAGCCTGACCGTGAGAATTTGTTTTCCATTGAGACCGATTATACCGATGCCAATAACGTAATTTCACTCTTTTCGAAAGTCTGCACAGGACAGACCATGCAGAGGTTCCAAAAAATCTTCAAATCTGCTGTATTTTATGTATAGAAATATGCTTACTACCTATAGGTAGTTTGGTATTTGAGGGAGTCTCGGACGAAAGAAAGGGATTGCCGACGTATCTACTATACCTGGCAAGTAGTGATTAGGACTCGTTCTAACTTTTAGATTGTAGACACCGGTCGTTTTTAAAACAGCCCTACTTAAATCGGAGTATGCACCTATAACGTGGGTATCTCCTATATGTATATGTATACGTATCTGAGAGAAAGAATATAAGTGAAGGCAGTGCAGGCGGAGTTCAAAAGCATATATATGTATATATGTATTCATGTATATGTATGTATAGGTATATAAGGACAGGCATCAGGCGCCCGCCATCAATTACAAGCAATTGCCAAATTACTCTAAATTATATACGAGGTTGGGTTATAAAAATAATTTCGCTTTTCTCCTTTTTTTATTCTTTTCTTTCTTCCTTTCTTGTCCCTTCTTCCTTCCTTAGCACTTCTTTATACGCTTGTCTATATACCGCGATATATCTACTGCCCTATGTATGTACAATATATACGATGGTTGGCCACCCGTCGTCGTCTGGGCTGCACAGCGTACCGCAGACCAGACACGGGACAGGAATTCGAAATGTATAAATAATGACAGAGAACAGAAATCGCCGACGAACACAACGATTATTAAAACAACTACGACGATTATGACTATAGGTATACGAGAAGCAGCGAGAAAAACGAAACAAAAAAAAAACCCCCAAGAGTAGAATGAATGGAATGGAGGAAAGAATGAAATTTAGAGAACTACATCAAAGATAAATACCAGACGCACTGACAATATTCTCAGTACTGGTTGTAGGCTAGTCGGAAGAAAAGATGATAAGATTGCATCCATTCAGCTGTAGACGGTGTATATACTATGCATAACTGGAGACACAATGTTTCACGATAAAAAAGGAATCGAATTGATCAATTTCAACGCGTTGGCATCGGTGCCTAAACAAACCAATACGTATACATCCAGCTTGTTACATACTATGTTCCCTTCTTCCAAACGTAAGCCGTACGATATGCGTATATGTATAAAGAGATAAGCGATTCATTCCTCGCCATCCAGAGTTATATCATCTGTAATAATATCATCTATGTATGTACCACGTTGCATGCGTGTACGTTGTATGCAAAAGAAAAACTGTAGTTCTATATCTGGAGCAATCGGGAACAAGAAATTATACATGAATCCGGTATTCTATGTATACTCATGCATGTGTTAAAATCATAATAATGATACATACGTGCGTACGATAGCGCGGTATTATAAACGCACGAGATCGGGTAACGAGTATCTTATTCTCTCGTAATATGTTACATACATACACATCCATACATCATATGTGTTATGAAATATTTATCTAGATATGCGACTAGCTATACGAATGTTGAAAATATCTAAGTATGTATCAGCTCTGGCGACGATCGGTATAATGGCGCGGGCGGTTTTATCATTTCTGTATATATAATAAAACTCGTTCAAGAATTATTATGAGCCTGAATTTTTGTTCGCATGCCCAATGACTTGACGCGGTTCGAATGAGCGCGATAAATTTATATCTGTTTACATATGTATATATGTATATACATAAATAATAGATGCATGCACAGTATCAATGCATAAAACTGAAACGTGACCATGATAATATGCAGTGATATAGTATACTATGGATCCGTTATATTTTTATAACCAATGTATACCTACACACGTATAATCTGCAGCATAGGATTTCATTGTATAATAATCTATGCTCATCTTAATAAGATATGACAAGGAAAAATAAATTCAGATCGTGTACATCATTATTAATATTATTATCATTATTATCATAATGCAAATCCTCGCCTAGGCTGAAGTTTATAATTATAACAAGGAAAAATAATAACTGCAGTTGTTTCGAATTTTCAAACGTTTTCACAAAAACTGAAAATGCAATTTTGTAAATTCACATTTTCCAAGACGATCCCGGATTCGTGAATTTACGAAATTGCATATATTTCGTGATAACGTTTAGGATTCCAAACAGCTGATATTATAATTCCGTCACTTTGTTGCGTTAGCGTTTTGTGAACTCGAGATGCGGATCTGCTGTTCAAAAACTGTAGAGACTGTTTCTTTTTCTCTGCAATACAATTATGGACTATATGAAGAGTAGAATCTGTTTTATATCTTCGATAAATTAATCATCCCACGCCATAAAAAAAAAAACACCGATATATCTACGTATATATGATTACTCCGCGTGAACGTAAATTGAAAGAAGTTGGTCTAAAATATCGACAAAAAGTGGTAAAACGAGATAAAAAAAAAAAAAAAAACGAGCACAGTAGGTAATCCATAACGCAGGAATGCCTGAACCGTCCATCGATCGATCAATAAGTGAAAGAAAAACAAAAATTCATGTAGGTGGAGATTATATACCTCATGCACGCATTCAACATTAATACACACACCGCACGCGGCTGCGGAATTGTCCAGAGGAATTCCTTCTGCTTTACCAATTGTAATTCGTTCTCATTCCCATAGAACTACAATGAAAAATTGTCGGCGCAAGTATATTCTGCGTATATTATAGGTATAGTTATATATACCAATTACATGACATGTGCCCTCGACAGGTATCTTTTTATTTTACTTTTCGACTTTTTCTACAATATATAACGCTTATGTATATACCTGTAGTCCGTACCGATAGATTTTGAAGCCCGTCGTCACTCCTCGGCGGGTCTTTTTCCTGCCTGCCGCGGCCGCCTTTCAATTTAGACACAAAACGCCGCGCGGTGCACGCGCATTTACGGCTTTACCGAACGACGCTCCACCTATACCTATAAGCTTTAATGCTTTTCGGTCTTCGATCGTTTCGGAGATCAATTATACGTTACACGTATGTATAGAAAGCAAGCGAGCGAGCGAGCGAGCAGGTAGGTTATAGTTTAGTTACACAATTACTTCATTATAGGTATGTACATACTATACAGTAACTCCAGAAGGAAAAAAATTTGATTCCATGACTCGCATCATATGCAACGACCCCGCTACATAGTATGTGTAATTCATTTGACAATGGATAAATCAAAAGATGAAATAGAATATGAAGATGCCCCTACTTGACATATAGGACAGATATAGCGCAGTGGTCTAGATCTACGACACATAGAGTATTCGTATGTAGATAGAGCGAGACTGTAATTGGTTTTTTCTCTCTTTTCTAAAAAACAGAGGAAGAGAGTAAAAAAACAACTTGTTTTCTCATTTAGAACATCGGGGATAGCATCGGGCTAACTGTAAAACAACGATACAATGAAATTCAAAATCGAGAATATCTCAGATCTCTGGTATACGAGTTTACATATAACATTACAGGTACTCGTACTATATGCATAACGAATCATGCATACATTATTTTCTGAACACACATCTCTGTACACGTATATAATTCTTCCGTCTTTGCCCCCCCCCGCCCCCGGCAGGCATTCGCTCTCGTGCTCGGTTTATATTTCTTATAATAATAATATACAGAGGAGTAGTTCAAAGGCGATATATACATATTGATAAATTAGCTGATAACGGGGAGTTGTGCCATTGACACGGTTGTTTTATTATTCCATATGTGTATATATATAGCGATCGAATCCAAGCGCGGTAGGATATATGCCGAAGTGCAGTATAGTTAACAGGGTGCAGCAGCGGCAGCAGCAACAGCGCGGTATACGGGGATATTTATCACATAAATAATGTATAATGGGAGGTAGACATATACCTATCCCTCTACCTATGTATAAATAGTACCCACAACGGTGGCGATGCCGAATGACTCAAGCAAACCGTAAAGATACCATTGTAACTGCATATGCATGTATCGTATATATACTATTTAGGTATTGGGCTACCTACTGTTTATTGAAGTGAAACATACTCATCGGATTTGCCCCTCGCGCCATTTTTTTAATTTTATTTCACTTCTCTATAACTTTACGCTGCAGTTCTGTTTATAACGTATGTACGTATGTATGTATGTATGTATGTACAAGGGTTGTAGGGCGCTACATGGTGCAACTACTGAAATCAAAGCCTCGAGTACGTATGCGCTTTTCCTAATATAATTAATGAACATCGATTCAGATTCTCTCGCAACTGTACAATAGCTGCAGTATTTTTGAAAATGAAAAGAGAAGGGACGAAGAAAAATGCGTCCGTGGGTGCATGTCGAATTTGTGTTTCGACTGCGGCGAGAGCGGGAGGGGAGGCGGCGGATAAATAAAATGTGTAAAAAGGACGGCAACGCAACGACAACGACGGCGACGGCGATGAGGACAACGTCGTCGTCGCGGGAGCTTACGTATACACAGTTCATTTGAATTCAACGCATCCCCTTATGCATGTTAAGCCGTATCATATCGCATACCAAACATTAACGCTTCGAGCGTCGAGGTTTGCCTCGAGCTCACGGTCTTGTATAGCGCGCGCTGCAGTGACGAATAATAAGTGTAAAGAAATACCGAAGAAGAGAATAATATGCCTCTACAACCACGCATATACGTATGTAATGCAGCTTGCGCGATAGAATTTAGAAATGAAGAAGAAGCAAAGAGGAGGGTCGGGGGGGGGGGGGGAGGCAACAGCAGCGTGTACCTATCTACAGAAAAAACGCATAGGACACGTTCGTGATTGATTGACTGACGTGCCCTGCGAGCCGCTCTTAGGTATATTATATACGAACAATATATACGTGATGTCCGTTTGAACCGATTTCGCGGCGCGCCAATACTGCTCAACGTATAACGCAACTTATTGTTAGCCCGATGCGATGCGATGCGATGCGATGCGATGCGTGCAACGGAACACGAACGTGAACCCTGCACGAGCTGGTTCTCGATCGTGCATAAATCGGTGCCCATTCGGGTTAATTCCGCTTAAGGACGCAACCGCGCGAGCCGCGAGGCGAAAGGCAAGAGGCTCTTGAAAGAACGGGATGAAAAAAAGGTTTAATAAGACGGTCACAGCATACCGTGCTATGCTATACCTACTATGTACACGTACTGTAACGTGCGTTAAAGAACCCGCGCGTTAGAAACAGTTCAGCTATATTCATCTACTATACTCAGTTAGTGCACGTATACTTATACGCGACTAGCTAAGCCACGCCACACGCCGCGGTATTAACATAGGATAGTTACCAAACTTTTAATGCCATACACTGTACGATGGCATACACAGGTTTGCAACGTTTGTTCCTTCTCTGAATTCCCTGACTTTTCCAGGTTCTCTAGGCAGAAAATTTCGTTCTCCAGATTCTTTCTAGAGGTGAAAATCGAAAGTGAACGAAGACAACGGCGAATCGAATCGCTCATTCAATGAGACTTTATCGAATAGATGAAAAAAATAAAATAAAAACGACTGTAAAAACAAATCGGAGCATTACAGATTGAAATTTTTGAAACTGCAGGGAATCCGGGTTCAACCGAAGAATCGAGATTTTTATACGAATATTATACATACCGCGTATGCACCACACATCGACACCGTTCGGTTTCCGTTTCTGGTTGGTTTTTTTTTTTCTTCTTCTTTTTGCTTCTGTTTAGTACTACATATTTGTTTGTTTTACAAAATCTCTACAAAGATGTTTAAAAACCTCGGCTATATAAATATTTGAACTTTTGTTCCGTGAATTATATTTTATTTACATAATATACGCATGTATACATACGTACACATACCCTCTCTTTCTCCTACTCTCATATTAATTGATAACATGCGGTTTGGGTGCGAGTATGTAGCTATATATGAGACATGCTACATGCTTGTTTCGAGTATAAGTATACGTATGTGTAGATTAGAACTTTGCTTAGCATCTGGTCTCGTGACAATCATTTGTATACACCGCTTCCATATACGTATACGAAGAGTCGGAAAGCTCTTGATCGCACGCGCGCACACGCGCACGCGCAAGCTCTGATATCTGCACGATATAGTAGAGATAAACTACAGATACCCACAACTTGCTACATCTCTGCCGCTGCTGCTGCTGCTGCTGCTGCTCTCGCATCTGAGATATTTCCTTTCCGATTTCCCAAGTGAATTGTTTGTTTAACTGTAAGACGAAGGTCTTGAGCCAACACTCCTATCCTATCTCTCTATCCCCATAACTTACACGCGTTATGCTGTATCTACCGCTACTGTGTGTATAGGTATTTGAAAAAAAAACAAAACTCGTTGACATAGTCAAAAAAAAACAAATTTCATTGTACAGATAGTCTAATATTCTCGGTCTGTATACTATGTATTTCGCGAGATATTTCATGTTTATTCGCATTAATTATAATCCACTGCATTTCCGAACCCGAGCCTATCGCACGTATTATAGTAATTTGTTGAACAAATCTACTATCAAATTTCTGAAACAGGACATTTCCATATACTGCCCGTTTCGATGTCAGAGCATACGCCACCCTGCGCATACGCACGGACTCATATACCTCCTATATATGCATGATCTACGTATCGTAGCAGGGGGATCAACCGGCGAGGCGCCATGTGCGTGGCGCCAGAGCGATTTCCGTGTTCGTCAGACCCGAGGACGATGACGATGATACCGTAGGTTCGGCTCCTTTTCAGGATAATATTATATACCTACATGAGTTAAGATATATATGTATATATATACATAAAGGGTTTCGGCATAACTGCAGCAGCATAAGGGGAGGAAAGATCGGTGCATTCGTTCCAAGTGTAAAGAGTATATTAGCAGCCATGGGTGCAAGGCATAAGACATACCACACACTACATAGTACAAACACTTGTATAATACTGTATATTGTACCTAGCTACATAAGCCCAGAGCTCACAATACCGAAGTGAACTGTTTCGTCGCTCTCCTTTCCTCACACAGTTAGTTTCGTTGTAGACTCATCCGAATATAATAAGATAACCACCTAACTACTGCTAACAACACCCACCACCCCGTGTCCATGTATCTCTTACTCTTTGCACAGCCGCGTAAAGCATGTCCACGTATGTACACATACATGCGTATACTCAGTCTGACCACTAGCGTATTTTATAATACTCAACTCCTGCACCTCGTCATGCATGCATGCGTTAAAAACTTGAGAACACGCCATGCTAGGCGCCTGCGGAGTCACCGGTAGTGGTAGTCGCATGTCCGTCCTGTCCTGTCTGTCTGTCTGTATACGTCTGTCGGTGGCACCGCGCAGGGACCCTGGACGGCGCCAGTCGTCGGCACACTTTCGACCGCTGCGCTCGTCGTCAGTCCGGGCGCATATAGGCGGCACATTATTGTGTACATACGAGTTAGGTGGATGTCTCTCTCTATCTTCCTATGCACGTAGTACGTGTATCTATAGCGGAGGGGCGGGTAAAATGGGCACCCTAAGAAACTAACGCTTCGAACATAGGTTTGAATCGATGGATGTCCGAATTTTGACGGAGAAACGATAGCCCAACCGATGCCCAGTGTTGATCGCCCGCACCTGGAAAGTCCGGAAATTTCGGGCAAAATAGGCGCCCTGAGAAATGTTCGAAATTCGTCAAAATTGAAACGGTTCCTCAGAAATACATGAAAATGAGAAAAATTGAAAAAAAAAAGAAAAAAATTTAAAAAATCCGGGGACATTTCGCCCCTCACTTCCTCAGTTCTTCGATATGGCGTTTCCGAATTTCCGAGGCTACCGAAGTTCTTTCCTTTGTTCATGAATTTTGAAAATGTACGAATCATGTTCAGGAGTGCCCTGCGCTTTGCCCGCTCCTCCCCAACGTACATAACATACACGCGTATTTTTTGTATGCATTTGTGTGTCATGGGTCGAAAGTACGTATACCTACGCACGTATGCATACATGCATATACACACGTGTCAGACCCCAGTGTCAATTTTTATGATGCGGTAATTCGGTATGTGATATTCTGTGCGCGCGATCACATACCGACTTCAAACTCCATTGTCTATAGTAGTATTGCAAGGCTTAAATCTATAAGTAGGTATGCGATACGTCGCGTCGCGTCGCATAGCATCGCGGCGCGCAACGGCTTCCGTAAAATGCTCATTGTATAGTTGTGCGAAGAGAGCTTGCGCGCCCGCGCTCCATTCGTCGGTATACCTAAAGTAATTGCAAGATAAATGTATGCATTCGACATGGGTTTGGCCCGAATACTCGTAGGCACGTACATGTATGTATGTACACACCGTGGGTATGGATGTGCGACGGGCACACACGATCAAATCATCGCTTGCATCGTTCGCACCTACCCCCCCATATTATACACCTACGTACCTACATACGAATAGTTCATACATAGTAGTATATATATAGGCATAGGTACATACTACGCGGGTTCAGCTACTATGCCGCATGCTCGGATTCATGCTACGTACGTATGTATGCGGCATGCCACGTACTATTTAGCCCAGTATTCAAGCGCCTAACTGGCGCCCGCCACATATTTTATCGCCTTCTTACTGTGCGCAACGACGTATGTTACACATAAGTAGAGCCTCGCGTATATAGGCACACAAAAATATGCTATATGTACTTTAAAACTTGTATATTTAAACTTATATACTGTTTAGACACGAGTACACTGAATACACGATGCAATATCTCAGCTAGGAATCAATATGTACGTACTGCTATGTGCTCTGATATTCACGTAAATATATATCTTCTTCGTATACAGGTACCTTTATAATAATAACGGCGATACGAAAAACGCGGCCCGAACACGTAACAATATTTGTAATACTATAGACATTTCATAATCAATCGATTATTTGAATAAATTCAACGCGAATATATCGATTGAAAATTGCACGATTTCATATTATATGTATATACCTATAAGTCCCCTCTGCGTACAGTAATATGCATACGAGATGCTACGCTTTTCCGTTTTGGCATGTATATGTATGACATACCGCTGATACCTACACCCACTCATTCTATACCGCACAATAAATCATAAATATGTTTTTAATATCGGTCACATGCATCACGTGTAGACACTCATTATTATTAGTATCATTATTAATTACGCGATCGATTGCGACGAGGAATCAATCTCATAAGCGACAACGTATAATCTTACTGCAATACCTCCGGTTTCAAGTATCCGTACATACATACCTACGCAATTGCACGATGTTATACATATACGCGAGGTTGTGAAGTTTCGTAACATAAAGAACGTGAAGAAAATCACGAAATTTTTCATTTCGCATGACATCATTTTTCGCGATTTCTGTTCCGTTCACGTTATTCAACCACTAGATCGACTTCGCGTCAATGGTTACCCATTATCTCTCCGATCTTTCGGTGGGACGTTCGCGCGACACAGATTTCAGCTGTGAGATATCTATTCGAACATAAATATCAGGCGGAAACAATAGTTACCATGCGGAAAGAACTGAACGCTATTCGGAATGAATTAGTATATTTCAAAAGTACCATTAAAACTCGCATCTGCACAACCAGCTGTATGTATCTCAGATATCGGATTTCAAAATTTGATTAATGTCGAGTTCAATATTTTCCCTAGAGATTCTCACGTACTTACCCTAAAGCATATAATACATACGATACTGATAAGTTCGTGTATGCATTACGGTTGGCGTGGTCGCAACAATTATCAACCGTACTCTACTCTATTCCCAAAAGAAAGGAAGAAAAAACCCGACCAAAAGTTTTGTACCGTGCAAAAACGAGAAAAAAAAAAACAATGCATATTTATACCTGATAACAGTAATCATAATAATCATCGTTATAATTAGATTTACCTTTATTATTGTTCATAATTATTCTCCTCTCATCGTCGTCGGCCAGCATTCCGTTATCGTCGAATTCAAAATTGACCGATGCTCCCGCAGTTGCAACGCTGAGGGTCGTAATAGTTGCAATAGTTATCAATTCTCGTGGCAGCATTGTGCTTTGGTTTCTGTGTGTTATATACATATATATATATATATATGTATATATATATGTATAATACGGTTTGTTTATTACGTATCACTAATTTATATAGGTATATACATATACCTATAGTAACTGAATGAGAGGTTTCTTGAATGCCTTTACCAATCAAATTTCTCACTAATTTTTAGCTTCATATTGTTAATTGTTATTGTTGACGGACCTATATGCCATATAGGATCGAACTATACACTCATCGTCTGTTATTTTACGAACGAAATGTATTTAGAGAAACAGAAGAAAGAAAAGAGAAAAAAAAAAAACGAAAAACAAAAATTGGAAAAAAAAAAGGAAAAGAAAATTTGAGACAAAGTTTCAAGTTTACCTGCGGTATTACAATGTTATTCAAGTTTATTTTCACACTGCGCACATTGATTCGGTAACGCGCACGCACGATCATACAATTATGACACGAACGGAAGAGACGCGGTCGCGTGTTTATTCCGAAATATTTTCACTATTACTATTATTGTTATTGTTACGATTATTATTGTTATACGTGTATGTGCACTTAATTATTTTGTTCGTTTGCACATTCGCCCGCACCAGAAATTGTACACAGCATTGTTTCAGTCAGATCTGCTACTACTCTGTATTATAAATTTCACGAGTAAAATCCTTGGATAACAGACTGCAGCGGGAACAACAGTAGGAACAGTAGCAAAGCGGAAGAAGCAATCGCCTTTTTTTCTTTCCTTCGTTTTCTTCTTCTTGTTAGTCTTCTTTTCTGTTCGAATCAAAGTTTACCACATGTCATCATTCGACGCCGATTCAGATGCTATTCATTTTAAGAGAGAGAATACAGAACGAACGAAGAACAAATGAACGTAAACGTATGTTGTGTGTTGAGAAGTAGGATATGGTTCAATTGGTTCCCTCTTTCTTCTATTATTGCCCTGTATATGCAGTATTTACGAGAACTAGATGTGATGATTAGTAGGTATTACCTTGAATCGATGTAGCAGGGTGGTACTTTTGGAAATGAGGTTTTGTGATGTATCGAAAATCAAGGAATAACGAAAGAATGAAAAGAAAAAAGGGAATCCGAAGAGAGGAAAATGAAAACCGGAGGTTGCGATAGCAGACCGCGCGTTCGAGTATCACCAACTAACTGACATAACTTGACTTGACTTGACTTGACTTGACTTGACACGGACACGACACGACTCGACTCGACTCGACTAACTAACTAACGAACTCGAGAACTTGAGAACTCGGCCGCTACTAGCCGGCGAATAACGCTTTCTGATAGTTTTAAAACTATACTTACGGCCGGCAGCCCTCGTCCCTCGACGACGTTCACTGGTTATCCAAACACAAACGCATAAGTAGACTCGGTCGTGCACTCACCGGCCGAATGTACGCTCGTGTGCGTGGTCTCTAAGTAGGGTTCGAGAGAAGGGGAAAAAGGCAGTTTAAGTGGGGGAGACCACGGTGGCGCCTGAGGCCAGACTAGGCAGACGCCGCGCCGGGCGTCGCAACGTGCGGACTTACTACTGCGGTTGTAGCGCGTTTCCCCCACTGCAGATGCGATTCAATGCTATAGAAGTGTACGAGTATATAGAGAACGTTGGTTACTAACTTTTCACGTTTCATCGTCGCCGTGTCGTTCCGGTTCCCGTACCTCAGTCACCGTAATGTTTGTTTCCCTCTGACCCATTGTGATCAGCTGCCCGAGGGCTTTTACTCTTTTTCACATGTCCTATACATCCTTTTGCACCGCGGACCTATCACCCATATTATACCAACTATATAATACCAGACCCATAGCTCCTCTCGTTCACCTTATGAATCTCCGCGTATTTCTTTTTTCGCTTCTTCTTCGTTTCTCTCTCTCTCTCTCTCTCTCGCTGTCTCTATCGAATTTATCACCGCTATATCTCATTGTTATATATATATATATATATGCAATAATTTATTGTAATTCATGCAAACAGCGCGTTGCGGACGTTGAAAAAGAAGAAGGAGGAAGAGGGGGAGAAGGAGGAGGAGGAGGAGATGATGATTTTCGTGACGATTTAATCTCCTGCAGATTGTTCCTTATGTTGATTCCGAAATCCAGATTTTGCTCGGGGAATGACTCCGATCGGCATTTGCATCTGCATGTTCTACAAATTTCTTCATCATTTGCTGCAGCCGGGTGATGATGATGGTGACGACGATGATGAGATCGGAGAAAGCTGCAATCACGCAAATTAAAATACATAAGATTGTTTGAGGAGTATCTCTATAATCTATATGATTACCTTTTGTCAAACAAATAATGTGAATATATATATATATATATGTGTGTATATATGATTGAATAAATAAATAAATCTGAGATAATTTGAGCAAACGAAAGAACTTCCTTCCAATAAATTATAACTCTCGCACGGTAGCCTATAATACGTTATAACATTTCCTTTGTCGCACAAGATCTCACAGATTACCCATACCGCCCGCCTACTTACCTACTGCAAATCGGTGAGCGATGCAGATGTGGGAGAAAGGAGAGTAAACAAAAGGGAAAAAGAGCAAAAGAGAAACGGGTGTACAGTAATAAAAAGAAACCGGTTTGTTTACTTCATATAGGTGTAGTACACACCTCCGTATCGGTAAGTATACCGCGTAGAGATACTATGGTAAAGAGTAAGGACCCATCTTCCTTCTAATTAAGGAATAAAAATTGTGAGACAATTAGCGTAGAGTCCGCGCGCTCGCGGTCCGATAAGGCGTTACATACAAAAATGATAATACCATCCAGTGATCCCGATATATCAAGAAGAAAAGCGAGGAGAAAAGGAAAAGAAAAAGAAGGAAACGACCGATTAGATTATGAAGACGGAGAATAATAAAAACCGTCTGAAACTCGATATACATATATGTGTATACGTGTGTATATACCAATGTATATACATGTAATATACACGGTGGTTCGTATAGGCACTCATATAAATGACTTTTTGTTGTTGTTATAAACGATTTCTGCGAGGAACGGAAGGCCGCAGATCGACGTACATAAATCTAATTAATTAATTAATTAATTAGTTAATTATACCGATTCGACGGTCGAGAATGGATCGGTTTTCTTACAAGTTAGTTTCGTAATGCAGCATACCTACTTGTTGACCGCGCGGCAACGCATGTGATCGTTCTTCGGCGCCGCAACCGAATGCGACGAAACATATAAATCTATATACCTGTGCTATACCGTAGGCATAAGGTATATTATATAGGTATGGATAGGTATATACTTAAGTTTCCGTGAGAAATATACGCATCGCCAATAAACAATTTAGAGAATTGTAATCTTGTGGACGAAGGAAGAAGAGTGATTATATATCACTATGAGTTATATGGAAGCTACAATATAATCCATCCCGCTTATGTATGTAGGTAGTACCTACCCTACGCAGCCTACGAAAAAAGGTAAAGGTAGAATCGTCGAGTCAAGGGGGACACCGACTAATGGATCCCCTGCAATAATTTCAACGACAATGAGACGAACGAGAAGATGAAGAAGAAGAAGAAGAAGACAAAGAGAGGGCGAAAGAACAGAAAAAAGGATGCTAAGAAAATGAGTAAATGAGAAAACGAGAGAGAGAACGCGGCGTCCAGCCTTGGGCGAGGACCGAGGTACGGAGACGACGGACCCTATACTCGTCGTACTACCTAACTATACTCGGGAGATATTCCTCTACTCGGAAACCCACTTAGCGTTCGTTGGGTCTCTTCGAGATTAGAGGGTAAAAAGACCGACGACGACACGGCGCGGGGCCTTGTGGGGTCTTCTCTCGGTTTCTGGGTCCCTCCCCCTCCTGGCTCTATCTTCTCGGATGCTGCGCGATATGCGCGCTCAAAATGTTTGTGTACATAGATATACATGCATAAGTATTGTCTATATCTATACAGCCCATATTTGAGCACAGCTATAGGAAATTCGTCCGGGGACAAAGAAAGGTTTGACGGGGCGCCGGCCGCCGGGGAGGAGGGGAAGTGATAAGAGAGGACGGACTGGCACGACGTATGTATAGAGTACTGGGCGTGTGTTTGTATATGCTCTAATGCACACGAAGAGGGAGAGAATAAGAATCGGGAAAGATCAGTAGAGGTCGGGAAGAACGCGAGAGGGAGAAAATGGGAGAGGGCGTCGAGATAGTGGGAGACCGGGGAGGGATCGCAGGGAGGAGACGACGACGCGACGGGAGAACTGATAGCGACGACATAAATGGGCAAAGTCCGACGACGCTGTGGCGACGGCGTCGATTCCCTTGTTTTCAACATCCATAATTGCACCCCCGTCTAATCGCAGATGCACACGTATACGTGCCTGCAGTACTTGCGCTTCTGTATACTATAATAAATATGTATGCACGTACCTACCGATGGAAAAATATGTACTTTGATCCTCTGTGTAGTTTGTTATCGTTGCATTTTACATCATTACAGTATTTCAGTATTATTCTGTACATAATTAACGTATAAGGTATATACTGTACGAGGAGCCACGATATCATATGGCGAGTCTGCGCAAAATACAAAAGTCATCAATTATTGGTATAAGATGATAAATTATTTGCAATTTGTAATTCTTCGACCTTCAATCGTCTCAAATTTTTCATCTCGTCACTAGTAGGTATGTTTTCATTTCGTGATATACCTATATATTTATAGACGCGTCGAATGTCTGTACCGTAACCCACCTATCGGAATGATATATCTCGGAGCTCCTGGACCACTTTGCGTTTTATCTAAATTCGATATTATAATTGATTCGGGCTGGGTTATAAATTCGCAGGATCGTGAGGAAAGATGGAGCGGGAGGGAGAGAAGGAGGAAAGGGGAAGGGAGGGAACGCGGCTGCCGAGTGCATTGAGGCTGATAAATTTTATGAGAATGAAAAAAACCGAGGAGAATTGAAAGATGACGAAAAAGAAGGAAGGAAACTAAGAAAAATAAATATAATATGTTTGGCCGCTTAGAGGTTTTAGTTTACAGACGCTCTTCTGCTTGTCCAAGGCAGCTCTTGACTCGCTTGAATCTTAAGACTCGAGAATCGAATATACTGAAGGAGTTTTGAAGTGCACCGAGAAGAGCATGCATTTTATGAACCCGTAATCTTCAAGTGCTTTTATAATCATAACGTTTTTCTTCTTCGTCTCTTCATAGTTTCAATTGCTCTTGAGTATCTCCGAAGCTCGTACGTACGTTGTACGGGCATATATGTCCATATACCTATATCTATACAAAATATATTACGATCCTTCACATTATCAAGATCAATGCTGGCAGCACAACGCGTCGTATGAGTCCGTCCATACCTACAATATATGTATACCGCGTGATCGAAACCGCAGAACGAATGAAAATGCATAGCGTCGTTTGTCATACCGCGATATGCTTCGTCATAAATTATTATCCATGAGTTTTATAAATGAACTTTAAATAAACTGCTGGAGGCGCGATTCGTTCCCTGAAATATATATACCTACTATATTCTATATGACGGGCGGAAAAACGAGGAGCGGAAAGCAGAAAAAGAAGAAAAAATAAACGAAAAGAAATGAAAGGATTTCTTCACGGAATCCGAATAGCTGCGGTTTGTTTATTGTACCACTCACATCAGATTCAGTCCCTCACAAATTCACAATATACCTACTATACGTACGCAAATACTACTATAGGTATATCTAATTTGTTCCTTTTATTTCATTTCTTGTTTTATAGTTCGATGAGCACTTACATTCGTATCTCGTCTCCCTGTATGGCGAATGAATAAAAGAATAAGAAAGAACCTATTTTCTTTGTTGTCTGGTATTTCCACACTACCTGCCCTATGCCGTTTACATTGATGCCATACCGTAGCATAGCACAAAATTTTACGCTCGCGTATATGCTGCATGTATGTACAGGTCTGTTCATTAACGATTTTTCAATGAATTAGTTGGCTGCGGTTGAATCTACTCGTCGCGTATGTTATACCTATAAAAGTTCCGAAAGACCGAAGAGTCGACGGGCCCGTGAGATTCCGAAAGCGCGAAATGTAGAGAGACGACAGATGATAACGGAAAGCTATCAAGTAGAATCGAGAAATTCGGAACCCAAGAACATAGGAATAAATAATATCCCTGGATTTATTCCTCAGAATGGAAATGGGAATAGGCGAGGCCCCGAAAGTTGTGTGTTCGCAATCCAGAATCGTGCAGCTTATTACGAAAGTTAACGAATTCGAATTCATTGAATCGAAAGACCGAAAACTCGAGAGGTCAGAATTTCGAAACCCATAGGAATAGAAGGACCAAGAAAGCGGAAGCTCAGGCGACACTAGAAAAACATTCATTGTTTTGTACTGGAAAAAACAATCGATTGTTTGTCATTTTTTCGCAATTCTGGTCCTTCGATATTTTGCTTACCGAAGTTTCACCGTTTCCGAACCTCCACTTTCAAACTTGTTTCCTTCGGTATTGGCTGATAGAAACGATAGCCGCTCTGAATTTTCAATTTGAAAAATATCCATTTTCCAAAGTTTGTCAATCTACTTTTCGTTCGTTCGGAATGTAAACTATCCGAAAACACGTTTTCGGACGAAAGCGCATTCGGTCGTGAGTAGCGTCTCGATGAAACGGTCATTCAATTTAGTAATACATAAAAATTGAAAATTTCGCCTTCATGGTCTTCCCTATTTTAAAATTCGTATCTTTGAAACTCGAAATTTCGGCCCGTCTACTTTTTCGTCTCTCCGAATTGCGACCCCCCACCCATTAAAAAGTAGATAACTCCATAGAAAAGTTATACCAATAATGAACAGCCCTGTACGTATCTACATTTGCCCAGAACCTTTATATAGGATTTGGGTTCTGGTGGACATCACATCGTTGCACATACCTACATACGCAGATGGTGGATATCGTAAAGTATATAATAGAACTGACGAAAAGCTGTTCCTAATATATTTCAGAGAGTGTATGTATGCATGTACTATTCTATGGACATACAATCACGACGAACGTGTTGAAATGCTAATCACTCGCTCGAAATGATAATACCTATTATATACGTATGAAAGTGGATAGTATGGGTATACAGGAAATGTTGCAATTGGAGTTTAGAGTTATCGTACGTACGTATATACATACTATGTATACATACTACACATGAATTATATGATATCGAAGAATAACGAATAGCACCGCATGCGTGGCATACACAAGAAGACAGATTCCCTTGTGGAATCGACAAGGAAGCGCTATAACTTACGTTGTATATTCATATATTAATTGAAATCTGTTGTTCAAAGTGTTCGGTTGAGGCTAGGTATCAGATATTTTTAATAAGTTTGTAACTTTCACGACGCCTCGCTGCATAGTAGCTTTACGGTCAATGTAGAATGATTGAAAGTGAGAAGAAACGATCGCGGACGCGACCGCGGAAAACGATGTAGGTATGTACCTATCCATGACACAACGGTCAACCCTTCTCTATGTAGGTAGAACGACGATGTACGTACGTACGCGAGTCTGAAGTTGACAACGATAACGCAAGAAAATCGAGAAAAACGCATTTGTAAGCGATCTTCTTTCTGAAGGTGATTCGGTTGCGCTAACGTCACCAAAATTCAGCCTCATCCTACAATTGGACAAAAATTTCCTCCACGGCCTCCAACGGCCGTAGTAGACAGATAAAAAAGGACAAAATGGTACTGATAATTGGGCATACCTGTTGATGACGTAACAAGCGGCAAATACGGAGATGATGGCAGCGACGGTGAGAACAAGGGCCGCAACGTGGAGAGGCCTGACCTGGTGAGTGGTCATGGAATTTGTTACATTACTACAGACGACAGTGGTAGAAGCCGAAGAGGTCGAGTCGAGGAGTTTCTTATCGTGGTAGCGATCCGGGGGGTCCGAAGGTTTCTCTACGCCAACGCGAGTACCGGTAAGGTTGACGACGGGATGACTGCGGTCCTGGATCTGCAGGGTTGACGTTCCAGGCTTTCGTTGATCCTGCTCCTGTAGTACGGGGCTTGCAGGTACTTCGCCGTTGCAATAGTCGTGGGAGTCGCAGCATCTCAAACTAATGACCTGGAGGTGACCCACCGACGGACCTTCGCATAAAACTGGCATCACAAGCCTGTAGCACGAGAAAATAAAGAAGATGAAGAAAAAAAAAAAAACTTGCAGAAAGAAGAATATTAGCTCAGGTTCTAATTATCGCATATCCACGCAGGTAGGTATAATCGGCCAGCCGATTCGGCATCTATCTGCGCAGTACCTACGTTACGTTCGAGCTAGATGCATTGTCACGTATAAGATCCGGGAAGATTCGGAGATCCATCGAAAGAAAGGGGAAAACTTATCGGCAAGGAAGAATTGAGCTGGGATGCAGTTTTTTAGTGATCAGTATGCGATGATGAGGATCTGGATCATCGCTTTCCGCCCGGAGATGATCGTACTCCTCGCTTCTTGGTCCGAAATTCCGATTCGATACAAAGTCCCGCGGGGTAATATTGGTAACGTTGGGTACCGCGACCAGTGAGTAATAATTGCTGTCTCGAACGGGATTCACGTTCATTTTACTTTGACTCCCTACGGTTATAATGGGTACCATGCCGGGTGCCGATATACCTGGCGCCTCGTATTTACCTGCTTTGTATATACTATGGAACTTACCGATGTATGTATGTACCTACGCACGCAAAGCAAGGCATGAAGTATTGTGGAGGCGGTGAATCATCTACGTGCTATGATATGTGCGGACGCGGTCATGCAATTGTGAATTTCAGGGGGCTAGGGGGTTATACTTTGCTTGAGAACGGGGTACGTGTATGTATCTATATAAATGCATGCATACATACATCCGTATACATGAATACGTCCTGCCGCGTGAAACGCTCGAGAAACGGGCGTAGCGTCAACATCAACGGAATGATTTACAAGCCTGGTTTATGAATGTGAACTGCGGCAACTGTAATTGCGTGCACACATACATACATACATACATACATACATGCATACATACATACACATATGGGGTATTCCACGCGAAACGGGACGGGTTTCGACCGACGGTCAGCGAATTTGACGCCCGTCTGGAATTCAGTTCCTTTTCATAACGGAAAAAGCCCCTGGCGGTTGTAGGCCAAAATATGAATTCGTTCGAGAGATATCGCCGGTTTACAAACACGAAAAAATCGCGAATCTCACATTCTGAAGTTTCGCATTCTAAAAATAATACAACCGATCGTTCGAAGCTATGATACTATACCGACTGTTACCAAGTTTCTTGTACTACGTTTGACACGTATTGTACTGATAGTCTGAATCGGACGAGATAACACGGGCGATCTACTACACGTTGTAATATCTTCCCAGTTCACGCATCAGGAAATATCTCTGGATTGACTCATCGGAAATTCACATTTTCGACGGCAACATTACTATCAACGTCCGGGTTTCTCGTAATTCTGTCTAGACAATAGAATGTCGGGTGAATTCCAAGAATCGTCGTTTTTTAGAGATGAGATCGTTGTTTTCCGTTTTTTTCTTTTTTTCTCTGCGTATTTTCTTTCTTCGTTACGTATAGAATCCAAACTGTCCTACGTGCGGTAGAAATCTGTAACGCACGTTTCGAGCGATTGTCACGTGTATAAGTGTAACATAGATGGGATGAAAAAAGAAACGAATCGGGGAAAAAACAACAAATTGATGAGAAAAGACGAATCCGCGTATTACGTTTTTACAACAAACGTAGAATCGCAGTATCACAAAAATTATGCAACGTGCAAAAGAGTGCAGGCAAGTTGTTCCGCGTATAGTACGTATAGCGTGCAGTTGCAATTTCAATTAGATACGCCGACGAGTTCGTGTGAATCCACGAATGCATGTATAACTATGTGTGTCATGTATATACAATCATTTGATATTCTAGTTTCTAAAGTCCACTGACCATGCAGCAGGACTGATAGATACTACGTGGACCGTCGTACATGCCGCTGGTATTGCAGGATAAACTTGACGCGGTTTAATGCTGCAGCTATTGCGTACGCATTCATTAATTATACTAATACCGTATACTCAGCGGCACACATAATTATCGCGCTCAGGTAGGTATATACCCACAACCGGACACAAGCATGCAGGATCGGCAGAAACTCAAAGCTAGACACGCGCGTTGCACGTTATTATTCACGCTCAAACGTTATAGGTATTTACGTACGTACGTACGTACGTATCCAATGGTATATTACGATCACATACATTATCCCGTATATGCGGTAACTACTCAATCAATCGATGCGACACGATATGCAACGAGAATCAGAAATTCGATTCATTCATTTTCTCAATTCGCTGTAATTATTTCTGCATTTTTGCGCCTTCGCATCCAGCCAGCCCCATCACTCAGCTCCTTCATTAATTAACTAGACCTATAACGTATACACGCTTGCATATTGCGCGTGTGCGTACGATATGTGGATAGGTAGTGCCTCCTACACCTATACATATACCTACAGCCGCACAGTATCGCGAATCTCTTCCTTACGTGCATCATATTCGCGAGAAAGTACGCACGTGTATGCGTGTCCAGGATGGACGTATGCACGCGTACGCGTACGCTTTATATAGGTATACTGACTACACACATGCTCGCGTGGATGTAGCCGAGTGGAAGAGTGAAGGGGCAGGCAATTAAGCAGAGCTGGTTCTTCGTATGTCCAGACTTTTTTTACATATATATATAGTACATAGTACGGTATAGTGTGGTATAGAATGTACATACGTTATACGTTGCGATTTCAAAGTTCAACAAACTCATATATATATAATTAACGAAAACATGCGGTGCGTATATATCTATGCACCTATGTATACCTACATATACATGGTATATAGGCTAGTCTTGTCGGTTGTAGAATGCGTTATTTTACCCGCAATTTATACGACCGTAGCGTTATTCATTTATTCATTTGTTTATTTGTTCGCTTTCGTCTTTATGCAGCGGTTTACCTCCATCGCAGAGACACGCACACATAGCTACGTACGTATGTATGTATGTGTGTATATATGCATGTACGTAGATAATATATACCTATACAGCTACTCTGAATAACTGCACTGATTATTATCCGCTATACGATCGCCAAGCAAAACCGATAAAATTGTAAGAGGTAAATTGTTCTTTTTCACTTCACTTCATATAATCTCGCTGTTCCATCGCCCGAAGCTATTATACGCCATTAAATGATCGCGGCGTACAAAGTCTTTGCGAAAAATTAAACCCGGTGTCCTTTGTTTTCGCGAAACTGCTCCTCGAACAGGACTTCTCAAGTCCATGCAAAGAGTTCGCGGAGTTCTTTCTTCTTTTTTTTCACTCTGATTGTGTGTGCATCTCTGCGTGTGTGTGTGTGTCGTAAGCGTTGTATATCCGCGGTTCAGAGGAAAGCCGGAAAAAGTTCTGTACGTCAATATTCGAAATCGATGAAACAGTACATACCTAGTTCGATACTTTCATTTAAGCAATTCTCCTTTGATTTTTCCTCAATTCAATTACATCTATACATACTAGACAATATCTTTGTCAATTTTTTGCAATCTCGACTTCATATTCCAAGAGAATATTCCCAAGACCCGAAATTTCGAGTTAATGCAAAGAAATAGGAAATAAATTCGGTATTATTTCCGATCCGAGTCGAATAGCTGCTCCCGATGGACACGATGCGCGATGGCCTGAATTATCACGAGCTGAATTACATTATTGATCACAGCTATCGGCAAGAAATCGAGTGCTTTGGTTACAATTATCTACAGGAATATAGGTATTACTCCTAGGCATGTATTATGTACTATACAAATCGCGTGATCCACCGCTTCACGGATTAGTACAGATAATTAGTTATACGAGGAATGTGCAGAGTTAAACGCCGTCAGTTGAAATCTGTTATGAGTTATAAGTACGTGTATATAATTCGCAAATAAGAGAGGTGAGATCCGATGTATGGGCCAGTCCAGGTCAACTAACTCTGCACTTGAAATTTCGATTTGATCCCCAAAGTTTCGTTCACATAGGTATATATATAGGTACAGATAAAGGCATCTGATCTCTATTGGAACATGATTTTGTTCGAATCATATTCGATCTGTTCATTTAGAACGTTACCGTCGGAGTAATTATCGGAAAGCCCGGATCGTCAGAAACGAGAATTAATTTTCATCTCAAAATATCCGGCAAAATTGTATCTTTTTGTTACGAAATCGTTCATTTGTCCGAAGAGCAGATTTTACATCGAGGGATATCGTCTGCGTCCTATACAGACGCGTAGAACGTACTGCCGATTCCCCGGCGCCGAAAATGGGGAAAAGCTTCTTTCACGGCTGCGGCGTTAAGCTTGGCAAGAGCTTTCCTTCTAACGCCTAGCTGGCAACCGCAAACAGCGAATTCCATGCAGTTGATTCTCGATAATTGCCGGTGTGGTGTAAAGTATGTGTATGCAGATCATTACTCGAATGGCACGCTCTTCGGAGCAATAAACTCGTGATAAATACTCATGGCGGGTTCGTTTGGCATTCGGCATTCGGCATTCGGCATTCGGCATTTGGCACGAGCGAAAAGAAGCGAGATCAACTTCAATAAATTGTATAATGTAGATGAGTTTCGGCCGAGGCTACGCGGCCAACGTACGTACTCTGTGCATCCGAGAGTCGTGGTATTTCCTTGGTCCTCATCGTTAAGTATGACTTCGGTGTAACAGAAGAAACGAGTCCTGCAGGTGTCTACACCAGCCTTGAGGCACGGCTTGCTTGTGCACACGCACTTCCTGCCTGCAACACGTATTTTTCATTTACGATTAGGTATGCATTCACTTTGCGCGGCTCACGGATCGGTTAAATGGGTAAGCGGTAGATGTAGATGTAAATGTAGATGTAGATGTAGATGTAGATGTAGATGGAAATGGAAATGGACATGGACGGATACTTGAGTGGTCCCACGTTCACACGTCGCGGTATACTCATATATTCTATTCCTATACACCGCAAAGCAAAGCAAACTGAACCTTAGAACTATTTCTGAACCAATCGATGCGGTTTAACGCAGCTATTACGCGCGCTCACCCACGCGTTCAATTTTAAAACCCTCCGCGCTCACGGCACTCTGCCAAAAGTATGTATTAGATTTGTAAATAGCTATACGATCGAGGAGCAAATATTTTTTTACCGCAAAAGCCAGAACGCGGTATAGACGGGTGCGTGATGCGTGTATGCAACCATCAGAAGACAGAAAATGATAGTTAAGAAATTGAGTATTCTTTGCGAAAGAATGAAACTCGCAAATAGATTACGGATACGTTTGTTATAACATAACAACAATAACGATAACAATACGTAGAATAATTACCATCAGCTACGGAGAGTAATTCGATTGTTAAACAAGTGAAGATCATAGCCAGGAGTCGCACGCCTCTTGGTCTCGCCATGTCAGGTATATAATTACGAGAGTGTTTAATTAGCGGTGTACCGGATTGTGAGATATCCCGCGGGGCCATTCGTTCCGAGATATTCAAATGCGAATTATTTAGGTCCGTGTCTCGATCCGGGGTGAAAAACGGGAATAGTCGACGCGTCCGGGCTCCGCGACGTCGAATCCGCGACACGAAGGATGTCTCTGCGACGTTGTCTTGATCGCCGTTGTCGTCGTCGTCGTCGTCGTCGTCGTCGTCGTCTTGATACAAAAGTTTCTTTGGAAATGTCCACATCGCGAAACCTTAAGATACTGTATACTCGCGGTGCTTCTCTAATTATAGTACCTCCCACTTCTTATACACATGTACCTACCCCTTTTCTTCGATCGCGTTTGAATCCCCTTTTTTTAATTTTTATACTTTGCTTCATTCTCCCGTTTTTCCTTCTTTTCCCCTTTTTTTCTGGTTCTCTCTTCACTCGCGTCATATTCAGACCGCAGACCGCCTCTGGATTCATTTTCATCTATTTTAATTCCATCATCGTAGCGCCGAAATTATTGGGCAATAATAATACTTCAGCCTGCCCAATGCTCGTTGAAAATATTGCGCGGCGCTTTTGATGATATTTCGCGCTGCTTTGAGACTCCAACAGCTACTTTTACCGCGGTCCTAATATCTGCCTCCGCTAGTGAGTCCTCTGGTGCAGCAGTTTCACCGTATTTCTTAGTCATGTTCCTATTCAAACGACGAGCTTAATACTTTCGCATATTTTCGCACTCTCGTTGCACGCGGTAAAGGTATACAGGGTTGTTTATTTCGACATAATAAATACCTAAAAGTCTGGCTGAGTCGTTGTTGATATTGCTTTCCTACACCAAGAAATTGTATCTCGTGTTCTCGTAAGAATTTCGGTCGGCCGGATTCTTCTAGTTGTCGATTGGCTGAAGTGGCCGGGCCTTGTGCCTATTGAATCCCTCCCACTCTCGACGCTTGAAGTGTCACACCCTGTATATAGGTACACCTAAGTCTACACGCATACGAGTATCCAGATTTTCAATCCGAAAATTTCCGGGTCTTAAGATCCTGGGATTTATAGAAAAAAGTAATATTCTACTCGACGGTTTCATCGCGCTTATGTATGTGAAAAGGCGCCTTTCGAATCTCCGGTTCTTTCCATTTTTTCCATAACGGGAATCACCGAAATGAATACACGATCGTCCAGAGCGCATCGGGAAGAAAGTATAGGTGCAAGTCCAGGATATGAGGAGCTCGACCCGCAGTTTCTATCTGCAGTGGGGAATACAAATTTTTAAAACTCAAACTTCGGAGCGTTATAGTTACAGGTGCCTGTCATCCAATTAAAAAACGTCTTCCATTCACTCTGGTCTAAACGCTTACACGCCGTTGAAAGCTTCCTAATCATCGTGTCCCCCAAATAGGGATAATTTAAATCATGCTCGTTTAGAAAACCAAGACAGGAAGTTAGAGTTTCACGCGCTTCCAGTAGGCGTTGCCACACCATACTATAACTAATTTCATTAGTATGATTTTAATTAACACGTTTGTAATTTTTAATATGTAGAAATTTATTCTTTTCATATTGAGTGTAGCGGTAGCGTACGTATGTGCGAGGTAGGTATATATCTGTAATTACCCATTCCTTCCGCTAGAACTAGATTCTAGATTATATACATAGAACGTTGGAAGATTATAATTTAGCTCTCCTCTCGAACAGACTTTTTTTTACCACCCGAGCGTGTTCGGATCGGTTTTATGCGTTCCTCACATTCATTTAGTCTCCGTTTATTCCGCCACGAAAATTCTTCACCATCAAGACGATACACTGCCGGCTCATTATATGCAGCTAACTCTTTGATCCCCGGACTCGAGTAGATATGAGTCAAATCGTCTAATAGTTATCCCAGCGTTGACTGATGGATGTTGAGTACGGCTGTCCCTAATGGGGGATCGATATTCATGTCCGTTGAGTGGGGCTCAGGGATAACAACGATTTCTGTATTATCGACCGAATCTTTCCGTCCACGGAATTTTCTGGCTGATTGTGAAATTGCAGTTCGATGAAACGAAGATTTCCATTCTTCTCCGCCGTGCGGGAAACAACGGAATTCAGAATGAAAGGATGGTGTGAAATCAGCTTTCATCTCACTCATTCGCTCTTCGTTGTCAAATTTATTTGTTACACATATTTACAGATCCAAAGTGTAATATACAATTTATGGGTGTACATAGGTATACTGCACGCACAGTATCCTTTCTCGAACCTAATTAGCATGGGATATAATCTGTAATTAGGGAATAAATTGGACGAAGTTATTCAGGAAAATTGATAGTTTTCATTTTGTTTTCGTTTTCAACGACCGTCGGAGGTAATGCGTCGATTGCTTCACGGAGTTTTTACCTTCAATGCCTTTTGTGCCTTTCTATATTTAATAGAACATCGCAATATACGTATGTCTACAGTAGGTAATTGAATATAACCGCATATTAGTTGCATGTGGGCAGGTAGGTATGCATATAGTATGAAAGCACATAGTAAACTTTGCGGCAGATTACATAATAACGTCCATTAACGTTCGTCCGCGTAAATAGCGAATGGTGATTCGTGATTTCTAATGCATTTTCACTTCTATAATTTATGTATATGGCATGCATGTATGCATGTAAGAATGTACTCAGGTAAATTACATATTTTGTATCGCAGCATTGGTTGCCCATAACTGCGGCCACTGCATATTGTCTATGAAAATTACCATTTGCATTATATTTTCACAAATTTTCGATAAAATAACGTATGCATACCGATCGTACCTACAGAACGAATATCTGGGCACTTGTTCGATCTGTTATTGGTGTAAGTTTTCTTCGATCGTGCATAGGTATATACATACGTGTTACGAATTTGTCCACATTGTGGAAATAACCTGAATGTGGATATGTATAGGCACGCACGTTAATGTACCCTGTAATTGATCGTAGGGAGATCGATTAGCGTAGCAGCTGAGTGTGGCAATTTTTAGCATGGGCATGTGTGAACGCACACGCCCCACCGCGCGGCCGTCTCCCAGATCGTAAAATATAATATCATGCGACGATAGGCGCTGAAAAAAGAAATATATAGTTAAAAAATGTCTCTTTTTGGTTCTCTCTCTGCGATCATAGAATCGGAGATTAAGGGAATGCGCCAGTAATTGTGGAAGATCTATGAATCAGGAAGAAAAAAGACGAGTCTATGTACAAAAATAAGAATGAATCGCTCGATCATAATATAGTCATCATTTTTCGTTCCTCTCGATCTTGTGATGAATCAGATGGAAAGAATTTCACCACGAAATCGGTTTATCAAATTTCATTTGTCATATTTGAGACTGGCGTGAGAATGATCATAATGCACTTACTCATGTGAGTGAGACTCGCCCGTGGAGCAACGAGAACCATTTTTCTATGGGAGGAAAGAGGTTCCGGTGTAGCGACCACGTTTATTGATATATGATTCGGATTTTCATGGTTGTTCTGTTCGTTGCCAGATAATGATTGTTGATTATTCGAGGCGAGAGAAGCGGCGTAAAGATTGTGTTTGCAGCTACTCACCAAGTAGCTGCTCACCTAAAAAGGAGAGAATAAATGGAAAGCAGGAACAAGAAACAATTACGGATTAATCAACAGAGTCTCGAGGCGATTCCCTACTTATATAACATCCTTATGTATATACTTTATAGGTATATGCCCCAGAGATGTATGTACGTACAAGTATACTCAAATATGGTAAAGAGATACTTTTGACTTCCGGCGCGACGCGGAGGTCGCGTTTAATTCCTGGCGCCCTGCTGATATTCTTAGCATGAAATTGCGATGCTATGGTCGCGTGCGTTTATAATGAAATGATATAATTGATCCTTGAGAACCGACTTGAGAGAGAATAGTGTGATGGAAAACAGCTGTTGTATCGCTCTAAGATTTAACGACTTTACCATTGTATGTCGAAGCCGGTATACCTATACATGCCTCTGTGTATGCTTTGGTATATAAATGTATCTACAATTATTATGGAACAAATACATAAGCAACAAATTTCGAGACCCATCTGATATAACGGATCGGACTAACTCCCGGCGGTGAATGATGATTCTTCGCAATACTGTAATGAGAAGATCGTTTTTTTTTGCACTTAAGCCATTCGGAGTAGTTATAGTGTATCAGGTATTAATGATCACTCTGATACAATTTCGAGAGAAAGTACCGTATTCTTGAACATTTTTCACCTTGGGATCATGTATATGTTTATTCGAAAACGTGAGCAAAGCAATTATCCTATCGGTCTATCTGTACACTGCAATTGCGAGTCTGAAGTTACAGCGCCGAAGTCGTTCAACGGATCTCGGGATAGCTGTAACTTACGTCAAATTTATTTTTTAGATATTGTGTGGTCGTCGCTTGGAGACGACGTCACAATTTTGATTCCATAGCTCCAATGGTTTTGCGTAGTTTGTTAAGATGGCCGATTTTTAAAAAAATTACAAATTTCTCGACAATGGTTCACGGCAATTTTAACCCGAAATTGATATTCGAAGAGACGTTTCTCGTAACAAATATGTGAAATCAAAGTCCGTTTAAGTAGAAAAAAAAAAACTCGGTAAGGGGAATGGATTTTGGAGTTTTCAATTGGATTAGAATGAAACTTTATGCGCGACTCTGGGTACGTGCATCTTTCATTTCCAATTACGTAGATAAACGATCGAGCCGGAGGATTGCGTATAATATTATGACAAATATGTGATAATTTGGCTTTTTTTAAGGGTGTATAGATTCATAATTCTATAGGAAATCGTGGCTTACCGAAGTGAGTAAAAAAATGGCCAGTAACGCTATACCGAGCCAAAAATACCAAGCTTCCCAAAGTTGGCGAGCGGGTTTTCTCTGTACAACGCTGCAGCATTGCGGGTTGCAGCAATACTGTTTATCCGGCCATAATAAATCAGGTGTACAAAATACAGGACCATTAGCGGTGTAATTCTCATTACGCAGTACAAGGCTACTGCAATCAACGACTACACGCGCCATCCTGACCTCTACTTATCCTTCGCTGTTATATATGCGTACTCAATTATTTAAAAAGAGGAAAAGAAAACAGAGTAAAGAGCTAACGCGCGGAAATATTACGCTCACGGATTGTTCACAAGCATTTTTAAATAAAGATCAAATTCACCGGCACTTGATATGCTGCAATTATTTTTATCCCATGATCTCACTTCCTCGATTATTATTGGTAAAGACATTTCAGGAAACACTCATGCATTTGAATTCAAATTTGAAATCTGTTTCCCGGTAGTTCCTTTAACACGTATTTTGAAAAAGATCGAATTTTTAGCATACATCAGCTGTACATGTACTTGTAAGTCTTTCGTATACGTCCTATGATACTTTCGACGGTATATATCAAAGTTCAAATACGTATAGTTTTATATACATGAATCTGCGAATTTTTGGTCATTCGTTTTTGAATGAAAATCTCGATTTCGGAACTGAAGATTTATTTTCTAATAACTCGTTATTATATACGTTTCGCAGGTTTGAGAAGCTTATGCGATGGTGAAGGAAGTTCATTAAACATGCAACAGATAAACTCCACTACGCGCATATGAATATTTGGATCTTTGTTATAAAATCGTGAAACTTTAATTCACGTTAACACCATGAAAGTACATGTTCATTGTTTCCCGGGACGGTACAGTATATTGAAGATTCAAATTTTGGCGTTAGTGCGAAAAAATGAATGAGGAATATCTACACAACACTGTTTGGAGTGCAACATCTATGACGATCGCACGACAGCATAGAAACCACAAATGCGAAATAATCGATGTTACCAATGTCCAGCTTACATTTTACCCGCGCAACTTTTATACGGTCGATATATTGAGCTGACTGACCGTTCCACAGCAATGATATAACAACGTATCTACGTGGATTTCGGTTACAAAAAGAAAGAAAAAAAAAAACCACCAACTAACGCGCGCAACTTTTAAGCGGACCTTTGTCTCTCGACTTCAAATTTCCGTATTTCATCCATAATTTGCTCTAACAGATAAATTTGAAAAAACAAAAACGGAAGAATACTTCAACTTCAAACATGAAACACATGTCTCATACACTATTGGGAGGACCAGTTCGACTAGGAATTCGAATTTCATACGTACCAAAAAGCCTTTCTTTTTCTGTTACAATACCAGAAATTTTGAAGATTTATGCACATTTATAAAGATTTTCTAACGATCGTAAATCAAAATTCAACGATCTTAGTGTAAAAGTGTTTGTACGACAGATAATGTTGGTTTTTCATTGCGCTTTGAGTAAACATTTTTGTGCAATTGGATGAGTATCAAGATCTAGGGTTTGGCATAAAACAATAACTGGATCTCCATTTGCTCAAAAGCCACAATTTCACAAATTTCTTTATTATTACATAAAATTCTGTAAGAAGAGTTAGAATTTTGAAGACCTTGCCCAGAATGATTTGACTTTTTGATCCAAAGTTATGGCCATTATTATGGAGTAAAATACGGTATTGTGCCCAAATTATTGTGAATTTTATTTTTTCGTGCATAAAAGTCCTCATCAGAAATCCAGTTCGTGTCAAGATGGACTTGGACGAGATGGAGACACACCTTAATGATGAATTTTGCCTCCAGCTCTTCAAATTTTAGAAAATTAAGGCAATTTACCATACAAAACTTTGCAAAAACTAATCGCTGTGATAAAAAATCAACTAATACATGTTAGGCATAATATGTAAATTATTTCAAAGTATAAAACCTGTTTTCCGTCCCAAGTAAATGAATATTAACTATAGATGGTTGTGAATCTTTAGAATTACTGTTACCACGGAATAAAATTGATATCGAATCTTGTGAACTTGGAATTGTTCGGCATACTGCTCCCCATCGAATCAAATCTGATCTAATCGAATGAATTGAATTATTTATTATTAAATCATCGTCAATACAAATAGAAATAGAAATACAAATATTATCTCAATACTGCCCAGTCTCATGGGGAGGAGGCGGAGGCGGTGGTCCTCTAGGTGGAAACGGAGGTCTAAATTGTGGCGGAGGTGGCGGTGGTGGTCCGCCCTGAGAAACAGGTGGAGGAGGAGGGTGTCTCCATCCAGGGGGTGGTCTAGGCGGCGGCGGTTGAAACTGGCCATACTGTTGAGGACCTCCGGTACCCGATGGAGGAGGAGGCGGAGGAAACTGTCCTTGCGGTCCACCCCAATGGGGCGGCGGCATCATTCTCGCTTGCTGTTGAGAATTTTGCATAGGCATAGGAGGAAGAGGCGGAGGCATACCCGGAGGTAAAGGCGGATGAGATTGATGCATACCCCCCATGGGAGGGAGCGGAGGAGGCGGAATATTTGAAGGCGCAAATCCTCCTGATGGCGGAGGAGGAACTGGAGGCGGAGGAGGATGAAGATGTCCCATCGGAGGACCAGGCGTTGACGGAGGAGGAGGAGGAGGAACAACCATTCCATGATGATGATGCATCATTCCGTGGTGAGGATGATGCAGATGATGTTGAGCCTGGTGAGGCAGCATGTTGGAATTTTGAGCTTGAGACACCGGGTTCAGAGGTGGCGCGTCGGCAAAGAGCTGATGCGGACGGTCGGCTTGACTCAAGGGATTTTGGGCGGCTAGTAAACGTTCTGCTGCACTTCCGTGACGCTCGCCCTTTGCATCTCGCTTAAATGCGTATGAAACTGATATTGGACGATTGCAGAGATACTGACCGTTCATTGCCTCGATACTTGCATCTGAGGCGTCAAATGATGCAAAATTTATGAACGCAAAACCTTTGGAATTTCCGGTTTCTGGGTCTCGCATTATCTGAAAAATGATTCATAACGTTTTGATAAATGTTTTCTGTTTTTCGTATGCGGTGAGTATAAATTAACAATGAAGTATTCAGATCAGAATCAAGTTAGTTTTGAGTAGACTTCCAGCTTGATTCGTAATGTTTTAATTGAATTCCTCGACTTTCGAAAGTTCTACAATGAGGAAATATTGTAATTTCATTCGGATTTTTACTGCGATTGTACACTCAAGGGCGAAAAAGGTCGCCCCGAAGAAATTGAAACATTGTTTTGCAACTTTGACAAATGATTAAATATTATTCAACGAAAGCTTCTCAGATTTTCATATCATTTGATTTTTTTAGGTGGTTTTTAGTCACTGGCAACGATTTTGGTGAAGAATATTAGGAGAGAAATGTGTGAAATTACCTTTGGCGTTTGAAGAATGACTCCGAAAGCACTGAAAGTATCATAAAGCAATTTTTCATCAACTTCAGGGTCTAAATTTCCGATGAATATATTGGCTCCGACATCTAAATTCTTTTGATGAGCGCTTGCTTTATTGACTCTGATAGGTTTTCCATATAATTTAATCATGTTCATAATTTTGATCGCGTAATCCGCATCTTCCTCACCCATAAATTCCACGAAACCATATCCTTGGTGCATTTGTGTTACTCTGTCTTTCGGCATGTGAACATTCACTGCGAAAAAATCATTAGATCTTTTCAATAAGAACGTTTCAGAACAAGATTGTCACAAATTTGTCATTACAAAGTTCAGAAACCATAAACATTTGTGAATCAATGAGTAGACATAATATAGTATCTGGTTTCAAATAAATGAAAACTTGATTTGATCATTAGATTTCCTCACCTACTGGTCCAGACTGTACGAAAAGTTCCCACATGAGAGACTCGGTGACTTTGTCGTCGAGACCTCCCACATAAATGGTAGCATCTGAAAATTGGAAAAATGAATGAGTGATGTTTGCGTGAAATTGAGAGGATAAAAATCAGGGAATTAGTTGAAAAACATGACCGTAGTTAATTGATAAAAATAATTCATCGATTATTATGATTCAGAGAAGAATTATGTTTGTACAGATTACGCGGCACCATGGAAAACATAACCTAATTCACGAACGTTCCATGATTGGGAAGTATTGAATGAAAAGTTGCAAATAATAATTCTTGCAAGTCGTTGTTTAAGAAATTTTCCGGAAATTCATTGAAAGTCATCCCCAATTACTATTTTTGTGCATATTTATCAATATTACCTTGATTTCTTTCGGCAATCGGACCAGCCGCCATCTTCCAAGCGTGATAAATCAACTGCTAATCAACGGTGAACGGCGATGTTGGCCCTAGGGACTCTAAGTTTGGCCTTTTCCCCATTTCAGACCCTTGGCTACATCTGGCGGAGGGGTGGGGAATTGCCTTCAAATAATCCACGCCGTAATTTCCATTGGGCAGATCTGGAGTGGAGTTGACCAATCACATGCAACATTTGTGACGGAAATATCTGTTTTCTTTCCAAATCTGATACGGGATTCGTTAACCCCTTCTCAACACAGCCCGATGGTAACTGTAGTCACGAAGTTGTGGAAAGCCCCGGCGACTAGCCGCGCTCATGCGTACGATTGCAGTTCCTTCAGATTCAAAAGACTCGAATTGGACCTAAACTCAACCGATACGAAAAATGAATATATTCATACAAAAGAAAAACGCTGAGGCTGTTTTACGCAACTAACTAGAAATAACCTTCCACGTAAGTATTTACTTATGTATATAAGTATTATCCAATGTCAGCGTACGACGTTTTCATGCTAAACAAATGAACAGCGATCTCGGCATTTGAGTCATCAATTGTTTTAGCTCTGAAATACGAAAATGTATAACAAGTGATAATTATTCCAGAAATTAAGATTTCCATTTTACATTGAATTTTATAAAATGAAGCGTAGCATACATTGATTACCGTATGGCAATTATCAGTTCATATATTTTTATTATTGGCAAATGAAACATGCAATGAGAACGGCACCAATACTGTAATCAGCTGATCACTTCAGATAGGTAATTCTTAATACAGTCAGACGAAAGACACCCTGTGACTGATGTGGTTTTTGTTTCATATTAGATTGAGTAAATTTCTAAGTGAATAACATGACCATCAGTAACAACTTCTAAAATAAAATACGATTGGTCACACGGATGTGTTTGTACCGTATTTTGCACAGCTTGGCTCAAGTCGCATGCCTGTAATTCAGCTCTTATCGAATAATCGTTCTGATGAATTAATGAAAACAAAACAGGAATCAGTTTCTATGATTATTACAATAACCTTATTTTCAATGTGTGAGTTATATATTCCGTGAACTTCTTATATAAGGTCAGATCAAAAATGATAAATAGAAAGATAAAAGAATGGAGAAAAAATATCTTTTCCTTTCAGTGGGCCATATTCCAAACTAATGGTATCGGTGAAAGTGACTTGAGATGACTGCATCGGACAAAAACATTCGCACCCACAGCCTCGCCCTAAAGGATTTGGGTGAGAAAGATATTCTAACAAAACGTTCAATACAGTCGATTACAATTCAGGCAATAGCTGGGGAATCCTGACGGTCGGAGTCTGGGGACAAATCTCCAGACAAAATTATTTTCCAATTGTTTTTGTATAATCGAATGCGGTATTTTAATGAATTTATTTCACTTCCATCGGCCAGAAATGTGTTTTTTCTATTCTAATATGATGAACAGTTTGATATGTGAAGAAGGTTTCTTGGTCTAAATCATAAATCTCTCTGATAATATTTGTAAATGAAAATATTAGATGATAAACATGTTTCTTAGAAGAGACACGCCTAAAATCTAGCGCAACGTTGGGGATGGTGAATCCAAGTCCATCGGAGATGTATTGGATTCATGTACGTATTAGTTTTAGGTTGTCTGAAGATTGTAGATTGAAAGGCGTAAGTTCGACCAATAATCTGTGAGATCAATCTCACAGAACATTGAATATTGGATATTCCCCATCGCAGTCCTTCGGTGTAATCAAATTGTTTAAGAATCGTTCTTCTACCGAAACCGACTATGATTCCAATTTTGGGGGAATGATCAACTTTTGGAGCATGAGGATAGTTATGATAGATTCAAATCGTTGGAATTTTTCGAATCAGTATACTCTATTCTCAATTGAAACTCAACGAAAGGTTCGATTGGTTATAGTAATTTTATTAAAAATCCATCTCTGCGAATCGCAATTTCAATCGGAACTGATGAGTAACTTTTTTAAATAATATAAACGACACAGAACCTTACAGATATCAAAGAAGAGGCTTTCGGCATCTCTCCATAGCCATGAAAAATCAAGCCTATCGATTCCTCCTGACAATCGATATTTAATCGTCGCACAAAATTAGACTACTTTATCTCACATTCTTTCTTACTTGTTTTTTTTTTTATCATTCTCAATGTTCGCTGTCGTTAGAATAGAGAATAGAAAAACACTTGTTTTCTATACTCCATCATAAGATATTATTTTGATAAGCTGTAGGTATATGGTAAAGTTCTGTCTAATATAATCTCTACCCCTATCTGATTGTGACCAGTCCACAGGACTGGGATTTTAGTTCTGAGGAGAAATTCTATAATCTCTGAATAACTGAGTGTAGTAGATTGAATAACTATAAATATTATAGATTATTCTCGGTTCTGTTTCTGTTTATTCATACATATATTATCGACATAGCCTTGCCAGAAGTACATGAAATTTCGGGCGGGGGTCACAGGTTAGGTTTTCGAAATCATTGTTTACAATCAAGATCGTAAATCAGGTGTTACGGCGAACTCAGCTTGTCGAGGGAGGGGTGCGTGATGTGAGCTCATAGCCGCGCGTGGGACTTGCACTGATTTCAGTTCAGTCACGTCGGTTGAGTCGTGCAGGTTGTGTGGATTGCGGCATTGCTCTACTATCGATAACAGGACTGAATCCTGTTACTGTGATTCGATGAACCTGTATCGTGTGAAATTAACGTGTGATGTTTGCATCGAAATATCTGGGTAAAACTAAAATAGGATATATGACTACTGATGACGTAGTGTACTATATTATAAATTCGTTAGACGTGTGCACGTGCGATAATATCCACGAAATTATGCATTGTCAAAGATTTCTCGTTTCATCGATAAATATAGTTTATACCTTCTCCAAAATTATTATTTTTCTACGCCATTGTTGATAATGAGGTTATTTTTGCTCACTAGATCGGTATATGAAGTACTATATTCATCGGTGAATGTGTATAGGTAGGTATCATATTTTTTATTTTTCATACAACTTTTCTTTGTTTCTTTATTTTTAAAGTATATTCTAATTTTGGGGCCCCGGAAAAACATTTGCATCGGTAAACTTCATGTACTATGAATTCTATGCTCTAAGGGGATGCTGGGAAAAAATTAGACAGTCACTCGATTAGTTATTATGAAGAGACGTAACAGTAATGTGAGTAATTATATTTCTGAAGTGATTCTATTCTCTGATGCGTAAAAGTCACAGTTTGCGAAACGAAACATGGTAAGAATAAAATAAGATTGATATTCTGTATTCTGTATTAGTCGTGGGTTAATATGAATCTAAATGTGTTATTTACATTGAATAAAACTCGATTTCAAACTTCGTTCGAAAAATACATCCATCGCGATCGTGTTTTTTTTTCTCGCGTCGCAATAGAATCTCGATCGATTCCAACTTCAAGTCGTTAATATTTGAATATTGTTAGAAAATATTTTGTGAAAGTAAATTCGTATTGATAATCGTCTTCAAACCAGGTAATTGTATCGTTTTGTTTTTTGTGATGAAATTTCTTTCATTTGCCGTTATTATCGTAAACTAATTTTGGGTCCTTAACAAAATTTCCGTCCATGTAAGCCCACATAAAGATCAAATCTGTGCTCGGAATGATGTCGCGTAAAAAAAAAAATACGATCGCGTGACAATCGTTGCCATCGAAAAATATTTGAACGGGATAATTCTTTCTTCCGTTGATTTATATTTGGACGTGTGAGAACTCATGTAATGTAATAAAAAAGGTGAATATAGTTTATTAATTATTTTCTATCGGCGTCAGAAGTGAAATCAGAATCTAATTGTGTAATTTATATTCATTATAACTCTGTTGGAATATTTTCATCGTCTACGATCGTGTTTTTTTTTCTGTTGCGTCGCTTATATCTTGATCGTCATTTGTCTCTCGTTCGCAACTCGATCGAACGTTCTTTTCAAATAATTGTAAGTAACGGCAAAATCAGTTCACGAAGAAAATATAATAATTATACGAGGATATCAATAGTATCAGAAAATAAATTTATTACGTAATAAATATAATCGCTAAATAGTGATAATATAGATCTTATGTATTATATTTGAACTAAATATCTGATTTTTTTACGCTAGCGTCCTCTGTGTTTCCAAACGAAATCCTTGAAGGTTTTTTTTTCTCTAATAATTCGGAACTTTGTCGCTCCAATTCTTATCGTTCTTTATAACAAAACAAATCGTAAAATAACACGGTAAAATGGTACAACAATGATTGCATAATAAGTTTTTCAT